>VYXC01004202.1:176064-264423 GCA_013397175.1 Platysteira castanea | reverse complement strand
GGGGTGGGATTTGTCTTTATTGCTAAAGCTTCAGCACATGTGTGTTTCCGTAGAAGAACAGTCATATTGAGTCAGGGTTCTTCTAAGTCAGTCAGTCATCTCTCTCCAGCATTGACCTGCTTGGAGTAAAAGAAGGGCAAATGTGCAGTATTTCCTTTTTCTGACTCCCAACTCTTTGCAGCTCAGAATATGCCCTGTTTGGTAACCTGGAGTGAGTCTTTATTTCAGGACTTGTCCATTGCACCCCTGAACCTCTGTAAGCCCTTTTCACCCTCAGCACCTCTGGCAGCAAGTTCCACAACTCAGCCTCCTCTTGCTTGAAGAACTCTTGCTTTGAACTTGACTCCTACACATGTCATTTCATGCTCTGTTGCTATTGGAGAGACAAAGGAGAAAAAAGAAAATTCCTGCTCTGTCTCTTTGCTATTTAAGATTCAAGAATTAGAAGTGAACAATGCAATGATTGCATTGGACAGAAGTTTTCTTGCTAGTTCCTTATCCTTTTCTGGTGTTTCCCAGTGTTGATTTGCTCCTTTGACTGCTACTGAACAGGGACAATTTTGTGGAATTATCCATCATAAAACCAGTATCTCCATTCTGAATAACAACTGTATTTTCCTTTTGTTTATCTATGTATGTCATTGTTCACTGTTGTACTGCTACCTGATTTCATGAGGTCTTTCTGGAATTCCACACTATGCCACATAACTATCATTAAAATTACATTTCCTGTCACCTCAGTTCTCAGCTGTTAGCCAGGTAATTTATGAATACTGTAAAATAACACAAGTCTTAGTACAGATCTCTGCAGAACTCTACTGATAACATACATTCACAGCAGGTAATCACCACTCTAATTTTAAATGGAAATGTAGAGACTTTTACTCAGATACTGCTTAATTGCCTGAAAAGCTTTTGATTAGGGGCTCTCACAAAAGAGCTTTGGAAATCCAGGTACCTCATATGAGTCAGGTCACACTCATCCACCTGTTTTCAATCCTTTTAGACTTCAAGAACTTTAGAACTTCAAGATCAGAAGCTAAGATTTCTCTGTCTTATGGCTTCAAAGCCATACACACTTGACAAGAGATAATATTTACCCAAATATCCTTACTTTTATACTTAAGTGTCCTTATATTGTAGTTCCTTCTAATTTTCTGGGATGTGTGTAATACTTACTGGCCTGTAGTTCCCTTGGCTCCTTGGAGACTTTTTCTGATTTTTATCCTCCCATTCTGATTCTGATCTCCCATTCCCCAGGAGGATGGCAGTTCTTGATGAGTACTTTCACATAACCACAGATAATTCAGGTTGCCAGGTGGTCTTGGCAACTTACTGTTGTCTGTTTTTCTAATTTGTTCCGTAAGGGTTTTTTTTAGTTGCTTTCATTTTTAAAACATTCTGTGCTGAAAATTAAGAATTCTTTTGCTATGAACAAAGAAGGGTTCCAGCATAGAAGTCTTCTTCATAATAATTTGCTTCATAATAATACACCAGTACAAAAAAAATAATTTTCTATCTATGTAATAGCCTCACCCTCTCTGGGAGCTACTTTTAGGTCCTTGCCATTATTTGGCAATATAGACTCTCTGACAGGCTTCTGGCTTTGGTTATGCTTGGAGGAAAGATCTTAGAGTAGAATAAAGGGACACACAAGAGAAGTGAAACTATGGAAACTTTGGAGAGTGCTATGCATTCATATATTTCTTTTCATTTTTCAGTGTTTTGTGATAAGAAACATTTATTGCAATTTTACACTTTGTGTCAAGTCATAAGAGAATGTTCCGAGAAATCCCTTTTAAATCTGGGACAAGGAACTTCATAAAAATAAAGAAAATAGTATTGTTACATTGCTCTGTCTCTTCTGAATTCTTTTCTGGAACTTCTGAATAGGTATTTTCTTCTCTAAAATAAGGTTGTCTATATCTTGATGGTTTCCCCTTCATTTTGCATCTTCCATAAACAATATGTAATAAGACTTAAACTGCTTATGAGCATCACAGCCCCAAGCCTCTGATGGGGAGACCTATCTAAATAGTTACATTTGGAGTAACTGGTTTAGTTTATATATATTTTTTAATGCTTGTCATTCAACTAGTGGCACAGTTTTCTATATATTACTCGTGTAAGCAGCTAGAAGAAAGTGGTCAGTTCTCTTGTATTCAAAGCTAGAAGCAAAACACTTCACCTTGTTGCAGGTGCCAACTGAAGCCATGTTGACTTCACCCTTGTTTAAATGAAGGCTACTGTCCTGTGTTGGAAAGTGTTCCTAGCTATAAAAATGTTATAACACAATGTGTCCTTGCTACATTATTAACAGAGGTGCATTTTTCAATGTCTCAAAACAAATCTGCTGCTGAAAAGCCTCAGAGAAAATGTCAATAGAAAATTTAAACATAATTCACACTTTATTAAGAAATTGCAGAAAAAGTTCTGCCTGTTTAAGGTTATACTTGCCTTCTTAGGCAATGAAGGAATGCTATTACAAACACTTAGCGTCCCTAAACATTATACAATATTTTGTCATTAATTTCCACTGATTACTGCCTTTACGTACCCTTATGCATTGGGTAAAATGATATTATATTAGTACATGCTTTGCTTTTCAGTAGAAGGGCATTAATGAGTCCCACCTAAAATGTAACTGCATAAAAGAATATTGAAATTAACCCAATTTATGATCTCAATCTGTTTTAGTGACCTTCAGAATTGGTCTTTTTCATTCAGTTGTGTAAAAAGGGCATGACCTGTAAGCAGATGTCGGAGCAGCCTGAGAACTGCATACAGCAGAAGGCTCTATTGTGCCAGTTTTATGTCAGAATATTTGAAGAATAGTTAATATAAACAACAAAATGCTCAGTCTTCAAGTGTCTGCTGGTTAAAGCTGTGTTTGAATGCCATGTGGTAATGCATTGTCTTCGTTTTCTGTAACAAAAAGACGTCTGCTCTGTCTTTTTCTAAGCTGATAGTGGAAATCATCATTCTTATATTTCTGTAAGATAAGCCATGGACTCTGCAAAAGCCTTAATACAGTTGCATTTTAAAGGAAAATTTGGATATTTAAGTTCTTGAATATTAAGTCCTATAAATAGATAATAAAAACTATGTCAAACTCTAAAAAATTTAGTCTTTGGTTTTCTAAGAAACAAGCAGTCAAATTTTTGTCTTGCTCATTTGAAACTTGTCACTGTTCTTTCATTTGATAGTACATCCTGCTGAATATAAAAACAAGTTCTCCTAGAGAGCACTGAAGTCTTCTAAAACACTTTGTTTCTAGGAGAAAGGATGCCATTTAAGTTTGGTTTTGGTTTTTTTTCTATGCCCTTGAAATATAGTTTATTACAGAAATGTCTTAAAGATCTTAGCTGGAGTATTTTTTCTTTTATTTTGTTTTTTATAATAACTTCTCATCTTGCTCTGGCAAATTCCTTTTGGTCAGCCTTACTTTTCATACTGTATGTTAGAATACCACTCTGTGCGTTACTCTCCTCATACTCTTTGTTTTCATGACAGACCAAAACCATGGTCTATGTTTTTAATGAGGAAAGCTCATTGAAAAGACTTTTAACATTTTAAAAATATTTAAAGATGCAAAAAAATACCAGTATCAGTGATGTTCCAAAGAGAAAAAATCAGGCATATTCAGTTAGTATTTCCAAGGCTGTCTTGACAAAGCAGTCTTGCTTAAAGTGACAACTCACTCTCTGAGAGGCCACTAGGAGAAGCTGTTTCCAAAGTTGAGGACTGGAAACAATCTACAGCCAACCCAGTGTCCATCATATCTAATTCTCGTTGGAACTGGAATACAATTTTATTTCCTGTGCTGTAGGTATTCACAATAATCTTAATCCTACAATTCATCAAGTGACCTCTGCAAATTATTGCAGGTTTAAGACGTCTAGAGATCAAAATAATTCTAGAGGGTACTCCAAGCCTAAAAGGATTATATCAAGTGAGGAGAAACAGTGCATTGCAACAAGAAAACCAAAATCCTCCACCCAATCAGTCAGTTTCTCTAGAGTAACTGCTGTCAGGCCAACAGTCTTGCAAGATTTTTGCAGTAAAAATAAGTTGTGAAATTCTAGTCAACCTTTATTTTTGATTAATTATTTAAGTGGTTTATGGTCAAACAGCTATTTTCTGCTTGAATTTACTAGCTCTAGTTCATGAGGTATTTATTTCAAATCTCTTTTGATATTTAAGTCTGAGTGAATTAAACAATTTGACTTGTGACCAGAGATAACACTACATCTGTGCCAGTTAGACTGTGATCTAAGCAGATAAGACAGGCCAATCCCAATCCAATTGACAGAGTTCTCAAAAAATGGAGAACTAATATAAGTGTGAGAGAGAAGGCTACTCAGATTTTGAGTGTTCAATGTTTCACCCAGTTCTCTAATTCTAAAAAATATTGTGAACAGTAAGGAGGAAAAAGAGTGTGGAGGAAAGGAAAATTCACTCTCCATCACCTTCTTGAGAAGATGATGTTAAAATGAAAACTCTTCTTGAGACAGTCCATCACTTTTCTTGGCCGAGTTCTTGTAAGAGAGGTCCCAGGCTGCAATAACAAAGCTTAGTACTGATTTTGAATTGAAAAAAATCAAGTCCATACCACATAACATTTGAGACAGTAGGAAAGACACATTTGTTGTTGCTTTTAGTTGCAAAATAGTTCTTGCATAGTTTATGGATGACCTAAACCTTTGAAAACTAAATGACTGCGTGAGTCTGATTTTCTTTGCAGGCACAGTAATTCAAAAATAAAAATAACCAGCTCAAAACAGTGCTATTTATTTTATTCTGTCTTCAAAGTAAAAAAAAAGAAAGAATATCTAGAAGATTAAATAAGCAGGAGTTTAGAAATATTTACCTATTTTTAATATTTCAGCTCATCTCAGAGGCAGATTTTTTTTTCCATAAATTCTTTTCTCATCAGTAGTAGGTATGTATTCCCTTAAGAAGAAAAATTATCACCAGCACATTTTGTATCAGAATTGTGTTGCAGAAATGCATTTTTATATTCTTGTTGCAATAAACTTTGCAACAAGAAGAAACAAAATTGTGATTCAGACTTCATACTATTTTCTAAAAGCATGTTTTCAAGAGATGAGTTCTTCAGTGCTGTAGATGGTCCTTTTCCAACACCTTTATCTGTACTCCTTCTTGTGGGACATCTGCTTCTATGCAAACATACATTTAGCAGTTCTGAAAATTTTAGTTGTTGTCAACAAGGTTCCTTATGACAACAAACTCGATGAAGTGACAGGTCCCTGGTACGTAGTGATCCTAGCCTTAGTGCAGGGTGACAGATATGACATCCTGCTGGCTCACCTTTTTCACTTACTGTTATCTGGACCCCTAGGTCTTTTCTGACATATATATGACATGCCTCAGCAAGGCCTAATATGACAGAACTATTTACTTTATCAGTCCAGAGCACAATCTCTTCTGACAATGAAATCAGACAGTGCAATTTACTTAAATTTGAGCTCATTCCATCTGTCAGAAGGCTGAGGTAAAGTATCCTGGCATCTATCAAAAAAGAGAAGGTACGTTTTTTGCTCTTTCACATTAAATTTATACAATGGTATATTGATGTGCCTGACTACTACTATACCCACCACATCTGATTTTTTATTGTTGTCTTCACAATAATTTAAGGAATTCAGGCATTCTTTCCACCTTGTCCTGACAGGTCATAAATATAAGTGATTTAAAGGGTGAGAGAATTGTTTATGTCATGACCAGGTAGCAGCTCATCCCTCCTAGATTTAAGTATAGTGCAGAAAGTTAAAGTTACAGTTTAGGAAAAATATGTTCAATGAATCCTGGAACAATTCCTGGAACAATCAGAATATTCCAAGAAAGAATGTTGTCTTTCTTCCTGTCATTTTACTACAATTTTCTCAGTTCTAGAAACACAGAGATAGTTTTGGAGGTGATGCCTTAGGTTTTAACTTTTATATTTTTCAAATCCTATATTGCCTAATGTGTAACTCTTAAGTTTCTTGTAGCCTGCTAGCTGCTGTTCTCTGATGCCAGATAGACATAACAAAGCCTCTCCGAGCTTGTTCTTCAAGGACACTCAGGTTGTCCTAGGTCCAAAATGTGTAAACTAAGGCCCCTAAAGAGGTGGAGAATTGAAGAAATTATATCATTAGCTAAAGTTTTAATTGACGAATTTATGCTGATATGCAAATGGACCAAACCTATAAAAGTGTGAAGAGCTTGTGACTCATCATCCATCTTGGGGTCCATTTTGGGAGCAGCCTCTGGCTCCCCAGGGTGTGCCTTTGAAGGCCTTTCAAATAAATATCTACTTTTATTCTCTTACTCCTCTCTAGTCTCTGTTTCTAGGTAGCCACACAAGGTGTCAGTGGCTCTGGAGAGGATACAGGGCAGATCCACACATAGTGTCAGGTTCAGAAACTCCAGTGAGAAGCAGTAGCTGATTTGTTACCTTGGAGCTGGAAGTTAAGCAAGTAACAGGAAGTTTTCAGATACTTCTTTTTACAGTATGCTGTATATGGGGAAGTTGTGACTGCATGGCAAAAATAATATTTGGGAGCTGTGTATTTAATTTTTTTTTTTTTACTTTTGTCATCATTTTAATATAAGTACATTAGTAACACATTTAGGCTAAGACTTTAGACTAAGTGTATGCTTAACATAATAAATATAAGCTTATTTTTAATTATTGTGACTTAAATTTTCTGTTTAAGCCAGTGCTTTTGTTTTTTAAAGACGTTTTTGTTGCATCTTTAATGATGCACCTGTGTGGAAGTCTTGATCGCATGATGCTGTTTGTCAGTATAGGATGGGGAATCAAACTCTATCCTCACTATTCAGCATTCCTAGGTGTTGCCTGGTGTGGCTTTTCTCACTGTAGTTTCCCTCCCACCTTTACTTTAAAATCACTTTTAGCTATAGTGTGCCTCTAGGAAAATAAATAGAAGATTCAAGGAGATGAAATTTGACAAAATTTGAGTAGGTCTCTCTGTTGTGACAATAGTACTAATTTTCTTGAGAAAAGATATTGTCTTTTGGAAGGATTTGCAAGAGTTATATGATACCTTGTGTTCATATAGAGATGACGTAGAAACTTAGGACTTGAGTTCAAAAGTTCAGCTCAAAAGTTAAATTCTTTGTCCTGTTGCAGCCTGTTCTGTAACTATTTTCACAAGTAACTGTTTATCCTTTGAGACAGCGAGAAAGGGGAAAGGGGAGTCAACACTCATGTGAAATGAAAAACTTTAGAAATAAAGATCATTGTCCAAAGACAGATCCACATGAAGACATATCAACGATTATTAAATATTTAATATTACAGGCCAGATGGGATTGGAACCGTATCTGTGGAAGAGAAAGAAAGGTTTGAGGAAATTAAGGACAGACTTTCCTCCCTTTTAGAAAACCAAATAAGCCATTTCAGGTGAGTGTATAATTTATTCAATGAATGCTACATTTTTTTTTTCTGGAAGAATTTTCTTGTGATGTTTAATTTTGGTCTTGAACAAGTGTAATGAAAATAAAGTAGTCTACCTGCAAAGGAATAGCTTAAATACAGAATAATTTATTTACACAAGTGGTTGTACTTAAAATTTATTTGTGTAATACGTGAATTGTATTTTTCTATGATAGAAAAGATTGTGCAAGAATATAGACTTTGGTTTTGTTTATTTTTTAAAGTTCAAGCTTTGTATAACTCTAACCAAGAAATTTGTCCAGGTGAAAGTGACTGTGCCATAACTATTTCTGGATTACTATGGATCAGTAAAATCGGATGAGTTAGACAACATCTTTGATAGATGGCAGCTGAAACTTTCCTTGATGTCTAATGTAATTTTCTTGTTTTCATGATATACTTATCTTTCCTAAGTTAAGGATCTTCATGCTCAATAAAGAGTTTGTCATATTAAGGACTGTCAGTACCAGCAGAAGATGTTTGGAGAAGGAGTTCAAGAAACAGAGAAAACGTGGGATTTCCTGCTGTTTTGCAGCAATTGATGGTTTATGAGACTTAGTATAAAAATTGCATGTAGACCACCAAACCTGTTACTTTGTCACACTAGACCAACCTATCTGCCACTATTCTGTCAATCTAATCCTTTTAGACTGTATTTATAGATTTTGTCTCTGCATCACATCATAACAGCCAGTTCCAGAGTTTAAATAGTTCTTCGTGAAACAGAACTTTTGTTTGGCAGGGTTGACCATGAGTTTGTTGAATGCTTCTCTGGTTTGATGAGGTAAATATCTAGTATTCATTGGCATCATAGGTCACTGGGAATTTTTTTGAGCATAGAGGACATAGCAGCCTTCACTTGGGACTTCATATCTATATTAAAATAAAGAGAGCTAGGGCTCTCCTTGGAGAGTGTTCCTTTTGGGGCAAAACAATGATCCTTCCTTTCCTTTAAAGAATCTTCCCTAACACATTTCCTCTTTCCTCCCTTCTATGGGAATAAAGAGCTCTTGCAAGAGAAATGATACCAAACAGTATAGAACAGAGTGCTCTCTACCTTCAGGCCTTCACATGCATGAGACTAATTACAAAATGTACGATAAAGTCTTGTATAAATGTGTAAATAATCTTTGAGGTGAAACAAATAAAAATCCCTAGCATGTCTGCTAACCTACAGGTCAGATGAGCTTGGGCTACATCACTGACCATAGAATCTTCCTGTCTCAGTCTCGGTGGATTTTGAAGAAATTTAAACAGCATGAGAAACTCCTCCTTGAGAGCAATTAAATGTGTCATTCAAACTTGAATGACTACATCTATCAGAGGGCTCTAAGGTTTGCCTTCAAATCCTATTTAATCAATACAGGCAAACTGTGCTCTGCCAGATAAGGAATAATTACCATTTCTTACTGTGAACAAATATTAGGAAAAAAAAAATTAGGTGAAATGTCTGGATTTAAACAAGGATACTGGCATAATACTGGAATAAAGAAAAAAGGTAGTGCCTTAAAATCTGAATTTATAAAGCATATAAAGTCACAATGTAGGACATCCTGACAAAGCATGGGATGTAACATTTTAAATAAAATCTTGACTCAAGACATGCATAAAGATCACCGTCAGTGATTAACAGAGAGTAAACCTGTCTGTCAGATTGCTTTCTTAGGAAAATATGGTATTAAAACAGCTCCATATTTCAATCCTTAAAAATTGTTATGATAACTGTGAAATGCAGAATATTTAGAGAAATATATTTAACAGTAAAGATTTATGCAGAGTATGCACTGAATTTCTCTGCCTTGGCCATACTGTCCTTGAATGCCCTGTATTCCCTGTCATCAGGCATTGCCACCATCTCCCAGGCTGGTTTCCTGCTTCCACTGTCCTTCCTACTGTCAGTTTGGGCATCCATGCTGTTTATTTGTTATATTTCCTAGGATATTTCAGAGACTTTCATGTCCTTCATGTTCAGATAAGCTTTGTCATTTTTAAATGCCAGATTCTCTACAGTAACCTCTTTATCTTCCTTATGGAATCACAGAGGGGATGTTTGATTGTTTGTTACCACTTCGGCTTCTTAATTGTGGCATGCATTTGGCTCCTACTTTTTTGAATTTTACCTCGGGCTGCTTGTAGGTTTCTTGCCTTTTTTTTTGATTGCATCTTTAAGGTTTTTGCTTTCATTTTTCAAGTTCTTCATTTTTTCATAGATTCCATTTTTGAAATGGTATATACATGTATTAAATGTACATGTACTGATTTTTCTTGGCCTGCTCTCCTTCGCTACATTATTAAATTGCATTGCCTTATGATTATTACTACAGGGCACCTCTTCTGCTATGCACCTCTCAGGCTATGTCCTCTTCACATTTGAGACCAAATCCAGAAAAACATCTTTTTTTGTGGGTCCTAAATTAGCTGTTCAAGGAAGCAATTCAAACCTATGTCATTATGCCTGGTCCTAATGAGATACCAGTCAAATGTGTATGTCTAGAGTTGAAGCCTTGAATTTGCAGGTCCTCTAATCCCACTTAGCATTTTGTAGTCACACTGATCATTGCAACTAGGTGATCATTGGTACAGACGATCAAGGATCATCAGCACTTTTTTTTCCCTTCAATATGTTGGTACTGTTCTAAGATTTGCCCTCTCTCCATTGCTTAGTGTTGTGTGCACTGGTCAGCTGTCACGGGCAGTTTAACTGAAGAGTGCATGTCTCTTCCTGCCTTTTCAGAGCAGCTCTGAACATTTGCTGTGTCCACCTAAGTCACTAGGTCACACCCATCTGAAAAAGACACTCTCCCTTGCCTGCCAGCTGACCTGCGGCTTCCAGGTTTAATACTCCCCTATGGCTTTTTTAATTTCATTTTCACTGCTATCAGCCTGGTTCCATTATGATTAAGATGCAGTCAGCCCATCCCGTGCTAGTGGCTGTCATCTAAAGTAGTTCTTCAGGTACTTACACCTTTCCTCTCCATCACCTTGCCTACCCACTGAGACTTCAGATCTCTGCCTGCCTCTCAGACATCTAATGTGGAAGAGACAATATTTCTGAGAAAGCTATCATGAAGGTCTTGGACTTTAACCTCTTGCCTGGCTGTGTGAATTTTATCTCTGGAGTCTTTCCAGAGATAAAAGCAAATATTGGAATTCTCGCTGCAGGAAATCCTGTTTTGACCTCATTTATAAGGCTTTATTTTGGCTGACCAAAATGTGGATCTAAAATTCACTGGCCTGAATCCTTTTATTGTTAGAAAAAATACGACTAGTGGAAAACATTAGAATAGGAGACTACCATTCTCATTGAATAATAATAAGAAAAAAATAATCTCAGCAAAGTAAAAAATCCTTTTTCCAGTTGGGGATATCCCAGTAAATTTTATAGACAGGATTAAGAGAGTTTACAGTTGCCTGAACATTGTACTCTCATTGACCTGCTGTATTGCATCATTCAGCAGACAAAGATAAAAAACAAAGCTATGAATGCAATCACTTTTTAATTTACATAATTTTAGAATTGGGTATGGTTTAAGCTGTAGCTGATAAAATTTAAGTGCTTTTCCAATATATTTTTAATATGATAGAAAAAATATGTAATGTCTGCCAGCATTTATATCTCTAGAAATTAAAATATCTGACATTTTATCCTTGTCTTAATCCAATTTTAAAATAAAATACAATATATAGAATGCTGCTTCACAGGTCCAGTAGCAGTCATGGCTACATGAGAAATGGTACCTCTTTCCAGGAAGATGACAATTAAACTCATCAGAGACCTTTAAATATCCTTCATAGCTGATAAATTGGAAGTGATGCCTTCTGTCTTCTAGGGCTTTTTCTGCATTTAGGCCTAAAGTGCTGGTAGGGCAATACTGCTGTGATATGTATGTACTCCATGGTAGACTACTGAAGAGGCTTTCTGCTTTTATTAGTACTCCAGGTATGGGAGTCTTCTGCTAACATAATTTAATGCAAATTTTATGCAGATACATCTTAAAGTAAATTCGTAAAGCAGCTTTTATAATTCTGATAATTTTGTGTTCCTCTTTTTCCTTACTTTCTCCTTTTTTTTTTCATCCTTTAAATTTTTTACTTTTTAAGATACTGTTTCCCTTTTGGACGTCCTGAAGGAGCTTTAAAAGCCACACTTTCGTTACTTGAAAGGGTAAGTTTGAGAACATACTTTAAATTCTGTGTGACTACTGAGCCTGCATTTTTCTTTTGCCTTCAGGCTGCTGAAAGCAGACTCATGTCTTCTCAGGTATTTTACTACTGGTTTTAACTGGTATCTGGAAAGCTGGTTGTTTTCGTTTTTCTCTCATTGTCTTCCACAGAGGCAAACAGCTGTTTTCTATAGGGCTTATTTACTTTCACTTCAAGCCACTGAATTGTAGTCAGTGACTCTGCTCTTTTTTAATTTAACACTTATCCAGCATTACCTCTAAAGTAGTACCAGTCTACGCTCCAGCCCCCTTCTCTGCTGTTTATGCCTTCTATGCTACTGATATTGTCTATACTCATATGTAATATTAAAAGCCTTCTATGTAATTCAAATAATATTCCATAAATGCATAATCTGAGTCAATTTAAGAAGCAAAAGCTACACACAGCAAATCTGATATGGACAGCTATAAATGTAAACTCCTGCCCAGCAAATCCTCTTGTATTGACTGGAAAGGAGAATACCTCATAATGATAAAAGCATCTCAGTCATCTCTGTGCAAAGAAGACTTTAAATTCCAGCAGACATTCCTAAGGAATTGTATCAGCAGGAGTTTGATGAAGGTATGAATTCAAAAAAAGCTTAGATCCCAGACTGTGTTGCTTTGCCAAAATCTGAGAGGTTTGGTCCTGGCAAATATTAGTTATTCTGCACTGCAGAACACTTCATGGATAGAAATTCTCTCTTAGAAAACCTGCCATGTTCAGAAAACACATAGAGAGTCTAAGTATATATGTTTTATTTCACTTACCATCTTAGTGATTGTAGTGCTGTGTAGGTTCCTTTGTGCTTTATGAAACATCCATTTCCTCTCCCCATTCCTGCTGCTAGAAATGGCAATGGTGCTCTAACTGGTGCTCAAGCAACACCATTGTCAGTGTGACTGGGAATAAATGTGCTTTCCTACATTTGGGGATGCAGAATGGGTTAGAACCATTTTATTTTACCTGTCTTTGAAAAACTTGAAAAAAATCAGACCAAGAACAAAAGGTTTTGAATACTGTATATTCACTTGTTGATAACACAGAAGTTATTAATTAAAAAAAAAACAAGGTAAACACAGGTAGATTTGTCATATTTGTGTGCAACTATTCTAGAAGTCTGCTTTGCAGCAATGTCTTCCTAATAGCTTCTCTGTTGCTGAACATTCAGTTTCTTTTCTACCACGTCCTTCCCCAGATGGTATCTCTTGCTCTCTCCTTTTAACAGTAATTTTTAGATATATATGGGTGTAGCTTGTCCAGAGATCCACTTGAGAAGCATTTTTTTAAGGTTGTGAGTTATCTGAGATTTTATTATTTACATGAAAATGTGATAAAAACATTGAGTTTTGTTTACACCTACCTGTTGAACGTTAATGGAGTGCAGAATTAAAATTAAAATGCAAGTGAATTATCAACAATATTTTTTCTTTTTTTATTTTTTAATATATTAATCCAGAGTATATTGTGCTGCATTCATATACAGAGGTATGGATTCTTGGTTTACCTCACTTGCAGTAGGTGAGGTAACAAATCACATGTTTTGAAAACCTTCGTATGGACTGTTCTTCTACTTGTCCATAATAAAATATTCTGCTGGAAGTTCGATGTTTTCCCTGCCCACTATAGGTGGCATTTTTTCACAACAAGGACATGTTGAATTTGAATAAGTTTACCCTGTTGAAGAGTCCATGGTTATGCAATGGTGGAAGCTTTTCCACAGGTGAGAACCAAGCAAATTTCCACAACCGCGTCTTTAGTCGTAACCATGATCCAGCCCATCCACGGAACGCTCTTGTTCTACTGATCTTCACATCACCCAAAGACTGCCTGGCAGGCTGCAAGATGCCAAACAGGAGGGATAAATACCATATAGGCACTCAAACCAGGATTGAACAGAAACCTTCAAAGACAAAGATCCAGCTCCACCACCTGAAATAGTTCCTTTTTGACTTCTGCCTTTAATAATTTTCAGATCTGTAGTAATTTTAGGATACTTTTATCCTTTGCCTATGGGGTTTGGGTAATCATTGTAATGAAGTGGTGTAATTGTCTCTGACACAGGTTTTAATGAAAGATATTGCCACTCCCATACCAGCAGAAGAGGTGAAGAAAGTGGTTAGAAAATGTCTGGAGAAGGCTGCCTTGATCAATTACACTCGACTTACAGAATATGCCAAAATAGAAGGTTAGTACAGCAATCAACTGCCAAAGTGGCTGTAAAAGCCAACAGTGCCTATTAACTGCATATTCCATAAGCAGCCTTTTCCTTTTCCAGAACAAACCTCTTCCACAGCAAGGGGAAATGTCTCATTAAAATCTCAGCTGGTGAACTGTGGAGCTTTTTCCTATTCATTGCTTTAATATGCCTCCTGGGACCCTGTTTGAATGAAAGACTAGGACTTCCTAATTTAAGTTGCCCTTTGTTCTTACTTTTGAGTTCTTCGTAAATCTAAGAGGTTGTTTATGGGTTATTTTTTATTTCTCTAGCTATTTCTAGTAATTAAACTACTGACAGGCAGTTCTTTCCTTAACAGCAGTGTCAGTGCCTTGACATTTAAAAACTCTGTGTATAAATTCTTTTCTGAAGTATTGATAAGGCAGACAAATAGATTAAAGCCATTTATTTTTGCTGCTGTGTTATCAGATGTATAATAATAATCTGATGATTAAGACCCTAATTACATCCTTAATTAATTGAATTGAATTGATGGGACAAAATACTTGGTTTGAAGGTAATCAGGAGTTTTTCTGAAGGTTTGGTATGTTCTATAAAGTCTATCATGAAATTAACTAAGATTTTGCTAAAACAAATGGCCAGGATGCACAATGTCATTTTACTATTTGTAAACCTTATGCAGAACAAAAAGGAAGTCATAGTAGTCAAATGCCTTGTCAAGACAGACTTTTAGTCTCCATAAAGTACAAAAAGCTTGAGATGCTCCTGTCCAGATATATTCAAGAGCAGAATGTGTATGCTGGATTTTTGGAGCTAATCACAGGAAAGTACTGAAAGATGAATTCTGTTTTTAAAAAATACAAATTTTCTACGTAATATTTTTTTAATAGCATGTATTTCTAGCAATGCAGCAGAAGAAACAGATTTAGCATAGGAGCAAATTGAAGAAGCCTCATATATTTAGCAATACTATAAAGCCAACTTTTTTCCCATTATTTATGTCTGCTGAAATTCTCTGAAAAACATGAGTTAACCGATCTCACAAGTGATTAACAAAAGATCCATCTCATCACTATAGCAACCAGTATTATATCATGGAAGTAACAACATGAAACCATCCTAGTAACCAGTTTATCGTAATTAATTATGATATCATGTTGTGTTAAAGAAAAAAGGATGAATATTAAATCTGTTCTGGAAAATGAAAAGGAAAAAAAAACTGTTTTCCTTAGTTTTTATCTTTCTGTATTCATAAAGGGAAATTTTAGTGTTCAGTATTTAAATCATCTATCAAACCTGTTGAAAAAATGAGTATAATAGAAGAAACACTTCTATAATATAACAAAAGCTTGTAAAAGATATCTAAACTCATTGACAATAAAATGGATTGGAAAAATTTCTTACCATGTAAATATATCTTTACATCACGATGTAAATATATCTTTTCCCAAGATTTTTGACTATATCCTAGAGAACTGTGGGACTTTCCCTGAAGTAGCAAAGTTCGCACTTCAGAATATTCACACTGAGTAAACTGGAACAGCACATGAAACTGGCTCCCATATTTCTACTTGCAGATTTCTTTTTGGATTTATTGCCTTTTGGTTGGAACACAGCTAGATTTATTGAAGTAGTTTTACACTCATGTAGTTGTAAACTCAAAGCACAACAGATTATTGCATATGTAAAGATAAATAGGTGAAGTACTTATCTGAGAATAAAGTACTGTTTGAAAGCGAAGGACTCTGGCATCATAATATCAGAAAATTCAATGCGCTGGATTTCAGTAGCAATGAGTCCTGTATTGGTCTCTTTTGATCCTCTAGGCATTACAGACATCCTACTTTTGTATCAATATAAATGTAATATTTTTCAGCAATAGGTTCCATTCTGCTTCTTTAGGTTTATAGGAGCATTATTGTGTCTGTGCACTGAATTTACCTTCTTCTTTTGAAAGTAATTTATATTAGTGTTTGCATTAAATGCTTACTCCTCAAATTGCATACAGAAAGCATATAGTCCTTATCTTTATAACATTACTGATGTCCTCAAATATGGCTGGCGTACATTTTGAAGATTTTTGTCCTTCGAATATTTCTTCAGTGAACAACATCATATCAGTTCAGTTAGTCAGAATGGAACTATTACAAGATAATATCAGCTATAGACCAATAGCAAATACCTAAAAAGTAGAGATACAAAGAAGATTCTAATACAAATAATAATCTCATATTCATACTTTCTTATATTCTTTCAATATCATATATGTTTCTAAATTCCCAGGCACAATATGGCTGCAAGCTCAGTGCCTGAGTTTGAAATAAAGACTATATAGGACTAGTAAATGCAAATATATTACTCAGAAACATGCACCATTTCTCCCTCGCATGACAAAACCCATCACTTGTGTGATGTACTCAAGATTTTAAGAATATTTTAATTCCTTATGTGATATTTATTCTTCCATAATTATATGAGTTTTATTTCTGTAATGTTGTTTTTCTTTCCCTATTTCTTTTTATTTAGCAACAGCAGAAAAGGACTCAGGTGATTACTATTTGTGTGCATGTCTGCATGTATTACAGATGTAGTGTGTTGTGTCTGTTGTTATTATTTTTCTTGATTTGACCAATACCAAGATACTGACCAGAACATTTGTGAACATTAAAATTAATTTTGGTATAGTATAGCCCATGTATTTACACTGATACTTAATTATGATACACGTATTTAGTAGCGGCTTAGCTAACTTTCTGTTTTGGAATATGATGAAATTGTATTTTCTGTGAAAGTAAACTAAATGATGCAGGAAAGTTTTATTTTGTTAAATTCAGAATCAGTTTGTGTATTTAGAGAAATGTAATCTCATAGTCCTCTGCAAAAATTGTATCTGTTTCATAATGGGTTTGTTCAATTTATTAATGAAGGTCTTTCTAGGAAAACTAATCTTGTAAAACTGGTTTTACATTTCTCTGATATGACTTTGTTTAGTGATATGTTTCTTTTTCTAGTGACAGCTGAGGGTTACAAGGGTAGTAGTTCTTTGTGTTCCTAATTTCGTGAAGATGATATGGTGTATGTTCTCCTATAGTACCAGGGAGCTGGTTTTGGGGTTCTTATATCCCAATATTTAAAAATCATCATACAAAGAGCACAGCTGAAGTAGTATTTGCAGCTGAGCAGTACTGGCTGCATAGAAGTATGAGGGACTGTGCATATCTATTCTGTGAAATAGAGCTGTGCACTGCTTTGTCTTACCTGACATACTTATCCAAAGGAAGATTGGTTGTGGTGCTTGGTGGGGTTTCACCGATAATATCAACCACAGTTATGGGAAGGGGCATTGAGCTGGTGATGAACTAATTTTCCATCTGGAGGGACAGACTGGCGTGATGACTATGAAGTTGAATGAATGTAGTTCAAAGAGGAGCTCCTTGCCAATGAGGGGCTTGAAAATTACCAGCAAATTATTAAAACTACTTTTTTTAACAACTGTCTTCATAACTGAAGACTCAAAAAATCCCACTGATTTCCAGGACTTCCACTGTTTTTTGTTTAAAAGCTTTAAATGCCCTGTAAATAGGACATTTGTAATTTTTTAAAGAGAGAGCAGGGAATGCACTAGAGGGATGGATATTCATGCCACAGTCTGTTAGGATGACTTGATGGGAGATCACATTGCTCAGACGATCTGCTGACCCCTCCGATCAACAGGGAGAGGTTCTGAGGCAGGGCACTCAGAGTGCTCTGAGGGTTCTTCAGCAATTTCTCTGTGAAAGGACCTATCTCACACCATCAAATACAAAACACCCTAAAGACAATTTCCCTTCTAGGTAAGATACCTAGAGCTAGAAAGCACAAATATCCCATTTAATATTTTTATGCCTGTAGATATTAAAGAAAATATCTCTTCAAATTAGAAATTCAGAAACAATTAATTGAAAATAATTCCTGAAATAAGAAAATTTTAAAAATTTTTTCCTTTCACCTTTGCACCCTAAAACGTCGCCTGTGCACTTTTATACAATGTATACACTTTTATACAACGGCACATCAATCACCTCAAGTACAAAGCTTCCTTGTGGCACACACTTGCTAATCTTAGTTTTTCTCAGGCTCTTTATGCCAGAAACCCAGACCATTAAGCACAGATGACATAGTTACAGGCACAGAAAAAAAATTTTTAAAAAAATGAAGAGGGACTGTACCTGATTTTAGTCATTTTACGTTTGGTTTCTCCATGCTTTGGAAGAAACTATTGCCCATCTTAAGACAGGATAGCAAAGTTGTCCCTTAAGTGACCTGGTAAATAACTAGATTAGAGAACGGATGAGAGGAAAGCCTATCACATACAGTGAGTAAATGGAAATTCACTCTGTGAGTTAACTGAAGCTAGAGGTTTATAGGCTGTGTTTATAATTTAGTTGCTTAATTAAATACCAGTTCTGACTAAAAATGCAGAAACTAAAAAAATCATTTTACTGAAAGGAGTAGGTAGACTGTGTCCACCAGAATTTTGTGTAGCATTGAACACATTTCTTTGATGCAAAAGACAAAGCCACTGAGAGGAATCCAAATAAAATGATGTTTTAGGGCCAAATCCTGCTCCTCTTGCTATCTCTAGCTGGACTCCTACAGATTTCATCACGAACTTGATGTACAATATGCTTAGCCCTAATACCATGTATTGTACTTCTGTGGAAAATAAGGAAAAGCTATTTCTAGATAATTATCATTTACACTTTAACTCGTGCACTAGATACTGATTATGAATCTTAAATTGCAGGAGTGTCCTTGTTAGGTAATACAGAGGTGAATATACAAATTCCTTTTGTTGTGAGAATCCTTTCTCAGCAGTGTGGTTGCCAGGTTCCCAGGTCTATTCCCCAAGTGCTCTCATTTTCACAGTCTCAATCGAGCAAGACTCTGAACGTTTCCCAAAAACAATGGTTACTTTCTTAATGGCAAACATAGTGGTATAAGCAGCACTTCCATCAACAGTATTTGTTTACAGTCAGTACAACGTTTTATTTAGCATCTCCCCATCGTTGTACTGTTATGAATACAGAACAGATTTTTAAAATAAAATTACATTTGCCATGGCAATTATACAGGGTTCAGCATGTCATTCTTTATTACATGTACAGCTGAATTTCTCATGGAGTATCTAATCTGCTCAGTCAGTGCAATTACCATTATGAAGAGAATAACAGGAAACCTACTATTATAATTTTGAACTGTATCTAAGAAGTCTCATATAATGCCCTGGTAGTTTGCAGCAAGGATTTATAATTTGTCGAGGATATGAATCACAACATCAAAATATGAAAACCTCTTTTTAAGTATGACCCATTTTCATTTCAGCATATGTTGCCTTTGAGACTTCACTAACTGAAAATACTTTTAAAATCATTTTGTGTATGGCATATATTCCTGTCTTTTTCAGTATTTAACTTACATAAACTCTTCCTATAGATAATGTTGAACATAAATGGACTGCCAGATTCTGAGGCCAGAGACAAACACCATTCTTCATATGCATCTTGTATACTTCCTATAAAGAGCCCATATAAATTTGCATGGCTCCCTCACCTGTTTTCTCTCCTTCAAAAGAATGGCCTTCCTTATACAGACTTCCTATTTTTTACTTATATGTTATACACATACACACACACAGAATAATAATACATTATTTATTCTTTCTCAGAAATTAATGGTTTTCCCCATTTAAATTTATTTGAAATCTGAATGGCTGAGGATTAATTTACTCTGCTATTGCTGCTGTTATTGCCTGAGAAAAGACAGAAACTTACACATAAATACATTTTTCAGCACAGGGGCATTACCTTGTGTTGCCCTGGTTTTTGCTAAGCCTTCTGTTTTAACCTTGGAGTCAGAAATTCTTTCACACAGTTTCATGTAAATAATAGCCAATGTTTACTTAACGGTATTTTCTGTTTTTCATTCCTTTTGTGGTAAGAGAACTTTGATGAGCATCTTTCTTCTCCCGTGGGATTGAGAAGGAGGTGACATGCTCTCCAATCTCTTGTGGAGTTGGGAATTGTATAAGAATGTGACATATGTCAATAAAGTAGTCTTTCCCCTCCTTTCTGCTGAACCTGGCAGGTGTGAGAGCGTCCTTATTGTGTCTTCCCAGACACAACCTTGCTATGCAGATATAAATGGGTGGATTAGGGATCAAAGTGGTAAATGTCTGTAAAGTAAACAGGGCAGTATCTGTCATTGTCCCTGGATATTTATTTCTGAGGCAGTAGAGAGATTGTAAAGATGTGAATTATTAGGCAGTTGTCTTATTATTTTTTAAAAGACTAGTAACTCAGTATAGTGGGCTCCTTCTGCCAAACAGTTTGAATAAAAGGAAGAATAAATTCCATTAAAATTGGAGCAGCTAGTTACTGTGTAGTGTACAATTGCTCAAGGACAAATCAGTTTTCATCCCAAAATTTGTTTCTATCAGAAGGACTGCCAGATAAATGTATGAATAAATGTTAACTCTATACAAGAGGAGGTCAGGAGGAACTCAAAAGTTTGCTGGGTTTTAAGACAAGGGTTGTTAACATACTCGTTACATACAAGTTTCTAGAGGACGGGTAGTATGTAAATGCCCTCAAGGCTCAGAAGGATCTGTCTGGCTTAAAAAGAAGAACACTACAAACATTATTGAAGCTGAGAAGGCAAGTGGAGAGAGTCATTGTACCTGGAGAGGACTTGATTAAAGCTCTTCATGCATGTTCATTTCTCTGAACAAACAAAAGTGGATGAGTTGCACAGCAGCATAGAACCTTCTTGGTCTCTGCTGTGAAACTAAATGGAAATGAGGATACGTGTAAACATGTCTGATTTCAGTTTGGGAGCAGAGGTCTGTGAAAGAATCCCTGGTTTGTTAGATCCGCATCCTGATACTCCTTTGTAAACATACCTACATCCTCCTTTAACAGTAGGGCTGAATCAGTCTTTCTCACTGTGCTTCCCCTTTCCAGTCCCCTACTTCGCCCACATGAAGGTCATTTCAAGTCCTATTTGCTCTACAGGTATCATCACTTTACAGTAAAATTAGTTCCCAAAATTTAGAATGCTAACCTTGTTCTGTATCCCAAATGAGGGAGGGATAGTTCCATCCTTCATTAGCATTTCATCATCTCCAGTTCCTCCATGCCCTATGATGCATTTTTAGACAAGAGTTTTATACTCATGCAACCTAAGCTTTCATCACCTTGTCTCAGAGTAGCCTCCTGTTCTTCATTTTTATCATTTTAGGAGTCTATCTCTATTATTTGAAAGCCACCTTCTTGAACATTGTGACAAGAACTGTGCAAAGTCATCCCCATGCGATGCCTTGCACAGTACTAGCAGTACTGTTATACCAGAAATATTTTATCTAATATAGTCAAGGAACACAAGTTCTGATGTCTGTATCATGCTTGCGTCACACAGCCCTTCTGGGAAAAGTTAATTCTTAGAGTTTTGATCATTTTATGCTGACATATTCCCAGTTTATAGTAAATGTTTGCTGCTGTTCATGTGTCAAAATGTATTGTGCCTTCTTAAAGTATTTTAATATGTTTTTCTTTAACTCGTTAAGGTATTTTAATATGTTTTTCTCTCCCATTCTTTGGAATTATCCAATTACTGCTACTACATCTATTTCCCATGTTTTACACATTTGTGTTGTCATTGTGCTCCTAATATTTACTCTAAAGTCCCTGGTGAAAATATTAAGGAAGCTAAGATGAATCTTCAAAGAATCTCTCAAGAATCCTTTTTTTGCTCTTTCTCAGTGCTGCCTATTGCCTTTCACTTGAGGCATCTTCTTTATCCCACACACAGTTTCTTTTTTAATCCTCATTTTTTTCAGCCTAACTGGTAGTTTTCCCATGAGGCACAGTATCAAATACTTTATTAAAGTCAGAATAGATGAGATCTACTGAAGTTCTTTTATACAAAAATATCCTATCTAGAAATGCTACTGCACAAGTCTAGTTCAACCTACCTTTGCAAATCTGTGTTACATTTTATTCTAGTATCTGTTCGTTTTATATCCTCAATGAGTAATTTCTTCCAATTTTGTTTCAGTTATTAATTTTCAGTGTCTCTTTTCCCTTATCCTTACCTGCCAGCATTCGCTTTCTTGTCATTTTTCAGTAAGTCTCTAAAATTTAGAGTCTTAAAATATTCTTGTTTTTTAAAAATACTTTTTACTAAGTTTGCATTTTCAAGTGCCAGTTTTCTCTCTGTCTAATTGGTGAGTTATTCCACTATTCAGTTACCTTTATTCATGAAGCCTTGCACTTTGCCATGTTTGTTATCTCTGAGTTTTATTCTACAGTAGCATGAAGTGCTAGGGTATTAGTTCTTTCCTCCTTTGATGTGAAATTTGAAGTGAGGAAAAGAAGGAAAATAACAACTGTTTTCCAAAATCAGAATACAAAGAATCATATATTAAGTGCTTTGATGATCAGCTGTAAAAAATGAGATTTTTCTTCTGCTTTTACCTTTTTAATTTTGTTAATTCTATGCTTTTCCATGAGCCAAGATTCCCTTTTCTGAAAAAAAAAAACAAACCACCCAAACCTATGATACCCCCATGAAGATAATACCATTGAATACCATGATTTTATTTTAAAAACCTGAAAATATTGTAGTATGACTCAATAAAATGGTAGGTCATGGACTATGAGATGTAAACTCTACCTTCTACAAATCTCATCATCTTTCTGCACTTAGCTAATAATGGTAATTAATTCTATTTTTTTCCCCTAGAATTTAAAATGCTATTGAAATCATAGAAAGCAATTATGGAAAGACTGGTTTCAGCTTCATAATTAAAGCTAAATTCCACTATTCGTATAAGGCCAGATTTTTGTTAATCAGGAAAAATATGGAATGTCCTTCCAATTCTACCTCCTTACTTTTTTATGCAGAATTAATTCACTGAGAAATTGCACAGAAATTCAGCACGGTCAAATCTAAATTATCTGTGGGTAGACTATACCAGTTTTGGGTTAAGTCTTCCGAGTTAGTTCAGATTTAGTAACTTACTAGCTTCAAGCAATCTTGCAGGTTTCACACATTAAAAAGACCAAACAAATGGGCCCTGGTGGAGCAGAGTTGGATCCATAAATCTTGAATTATGATGATGTGTGTGTATTATCAACTACATTATGTCCTGCTTTACTGCAAGCCCACTGAGGCTGTGAACTTGGGAGCTTCTCAGCATACTTGCCTTTTTTCCGATACCTCTGACTGGAGATAAGTTGGCTTTCCTGAGTGTCTTGTTCTGGACATGCTTGTTTGAAGAAAAGGGGGAAGGATGAAATACAAGGCAGGGAAAACAAGTAAGGGATATATGCTGTGTCACTGACGGGGAGACTGGCAGGCTAGAGACAGGAGTTGCACTGTATTCATAACTAAGAAAAAAATGCCTCTTTAATCAGCAGATTCCTACGCTCAGCAAATGTCAATGAGAAATTAATCACACACATTCAATAGCTTACATGCTGGGGAGAAAATGAGAGAGGTGAATTGTGCATTTGTCTTAAAGGATAAATTCTCTTGCGGAAAGCAAGCTTAGGTTAGGTTTTAGACACACTGTTGTCAGGTTTTAGACATCCTGATTGTCTCGAGAAAGGAGGACTGGAGAGAAGTTCCCTGACCTGTGTGACACAGGAGGTGAGACTGGGATGATCTGACAGTCCCTTGTGGCCTGAGGCTCCATTGGTTCATGAAGCAGACACTTTTCCATTTCAGTAGCAGTTCACTCAGTTAACTTAGCTCATTTAACAATATTTTCTTGGTACCTATATGACTCATTGGCAATGCATACTTGAGAAAGCATCCATTATTTGCAAAGCCTGGTTTGCTATTTCATTTTGGCAGAATGTGAAGCTGAAAACAGATGATTGATGGCTTTTTCTGTTTATTTTCTGAAAGATGTCAAGCAGCATATTTACTGACTCAACTCCTTCTGCAATTTGTTAGTTTGAGCAGTGTAAACACATCTTAACAACCTTTAGTAATTGTGGAAAGAAAGACATCAGGAATATAATGAAAACTGACAGCACTTATTTCCATTCCTGTACTTCTTTTTTGCTTACAAAGACAAGCCCATTATTTTGCTCAGGTGTTTTGGAGGTTCTAAAATTTCTAAATAAGAATTTATTGCTACTCATATTTCATATACACTACTTGCTTGGTAAAAAAAAAAAGTTAATATTTCATTCTTTATTTCTCAAATTACTTCATAGCCCCTTATGTATATACACATGTAAATGGTGGATATCTATAAGACATATTCCCTAGAATTTGAAAGGTCTTTAGTTACAGAGAAAAATGGCTAGCTGATGTGGTAACTTTCAGATGGAAAAGGAAGCTTAGGTGAAGCTTAAGTGAAATGTAGGGAAGTCTATATTGTGCAAAAGAAATTGCATATACTGATTTATTCTTTGAATAAGTAAATTTTAAAAAATTAGAGATATTTGTCCAAGGATGCAGACTGAGTGCAATTCTCTGCCATCTTTTCTCATGATCAAATCTTCTAGGAAAATAATGATTTTTAAAATATTGTGAAAAGCTAGAAACATTAAGAGTTATTTGCATGTTTTTAGCTAGTAATAAATAGCTTCAGTGTAAACTAATAAATAGCATTGTGAGATACATGGAAATCTGAAACTGGAGTTCAGACTAATATGTCCCACATTTTTACTCATTCCTGCCATGAAACACCTGTTGGAAACCTGCCATACTCAAAGGTGTATTTCCAGTTTTCATACTATTTTTCCTCCTAAACATGGTATTACTATTGAAAAAAACTGTTCCTGAACATTAGTCCCACAATGACTGAAAACTTTAAAATGTCTAATTTAAATCATTTATCATGACTGATTTATTCTTCTGCCAGCATTATCCCTGATCATAGGTAAGGTCTTCTTCTTCCCAAGTGTTTCTACTTTGGTAACTGTACTCCCACATTGCCTGCATAGGAACATTTCTGATCCTCTCTTTCATCCTTCATCCTTCGTTTTATTAGGCTTATGATGCCTTTCAGACAAAACCAACAAAAAACCTCCTTTCCTTTCCATTTCTGATCAAAATCCATCACTTCAGCACAGATGACCAGAACTGCATTTCCTTAATGCCTTGTTCAATGTAATTGATACTTGCCTGAGACCATATTTGTCTTCATGGTGATCTTACCACAGTGGTGGAGCAGGATAATCTCACAGTTAAGTGGTATATCTTTTTTCTCCTGCTCTCCCTAGTGATAATCATATCTGTTCAATAGTCATTTTTAGGCCACCTTGAGCTAATTGTAGGTGTGGCATGAGTGAATTTATCCCAGTGAAAAATGCAACATGAGATTCAATATGATTATTAGGATTACTTTCTTAATAATTTAGATGAGCCCTTCTAGGATATAATTTTGAGTATTTTACAGCTTATTTAGTTTCGTTAGGAATGTATGCAATTATGAATGCAATTATTTTGTTTTCTTGGTTGGTGGTAAGGTAATGAAGATCAGGCTGAGTTTGTAACAAAATGAGTTGTTTATGCTGAAATCAGATGTTCCAGTCATGCTCTGTATTAATATCACTAGTTTATTCCTAAGACTCATTAACATCAATGACACTGCTAGTGATGTATATTATCTATGTGAATCGTACTTGCGGTGTGTTCAGAGAGGGGAGGACACTGACCACTAGAAGAAAGAGCAATTTCAGTCCAGGATAAGTGTAAAAACCACTGGTTTAGTCTGAATCCAATAGTAGTCTTTATAACATACACTAAATAATAGTCACTTGGCCCATCCTCTAATCTCACGTGATTCAATATGGTTGTTATATTCATGTGATCATCGCACAGTATAGAAATTGTCAGTGCAATACAGTATAGTATTGGTAGCAGTGATCTTGGCATTATGAATGTAGTTTTGTGTCTGATGTGTGATTTGAGCTTGACCCATGTTACTACACTAACTTCTTCTTGAGTTAAATTCTGGTTTTGGAAAAAAAAAATTCTTCCAACAAATCTGGTTATATGGTCTCTTTTAATAAGATTTGAAAAAATTCTTTGTGGTTGCTTCAGTAACTAATTTGCCTGCTTGGTTTTTGCATGAAAACGGTGTGGGGTTTTAGTCACTTTGAAGTAGACGTTTGCTGGAGATTCTAATCCAGTGTTTCTTCAAAAATTGCATCAAAGCTATATATGTCATCACTGTAATATGCATCAGTGTGTTAGTGCTGGAGAACTGGACAAGATCACCTGCCTTTTAAATGTCTTGAATGTTGCTTTGACTTGCTGGGAATGTTAAGTGTTAAAAATATTTATTGCGTGCAGATTGATATTCTTACTAACTCCAAGGAGATGATGTAAATTGCTTACTTAATCTGCTGATGTTCTATGTCAAGATGAATGCAAAGTGGGAAAGAAATATCAGCAGAATTTTCTGCATACGAAGATGTGTATTCATATGATTTGCTATCCATGTTATCCATAAACATGCACAAAAAAAGAGAAAATAGAATTCCCTCACTGACCTTGTTACCAGCTTTATAATTTCTCTGCAAACCTGTTTAATATGGTACTTTATATCTGATTATGTTGTACCTCATTTCCATCATCCCATGGTCTATGCTTAGCACAAGAGCTTTGTTAAGTAAACAAGCTCTTAACAGCTAATGCTGAAGTTAACCCCAACGATTGAAATGCATTCAATATGTAGTTGGACAAATTACTTTTACTAATTAAAATATGTTTGTATAAAAATTCTTGGACTCTTCCCTTATCTCCTGTGATTCTTTCTTAAATCTAGTGCTATGATTTTTTTTGTTATTGCAAACTAATTGTTGTTTAATTTCCCTGTAAGTATTTTAGTTACATTTGGTTTACCTTTGTTGTTTTCTTTATTTTTGAAGTCTGTTGGGTAGAACGAGTGCACTTCATGTCATTTGTAATCCTTATTTCATAATGCTACTTTTCACTATGGTACTGAAAAGAATGCAGATTCACCGTTACTGATGAACAGCAGGTAGAAAATTAGTTATATGAATAATTAGTTATTAGAAATCAGTTGTATGAATTATTGCGGTTTACACTTTTCTTATTTTTAAATACGCCTAAGATGGAGTGTCTTCTTTTCATGAAACATTTGGAATTTTTGACTGCTGCAAAAGGTATGACTATTGCTAATGACAGTAATGAGTCATCTGGTGAGAATGACATTGTACTGACAACAACAAAAAAGGTATCCCCTATCTGCTGTCTTTGTATATATGGCCTTGAAGAGAAAAAGAACTTCCTTATTGCAAAAGGTGAACATCTAATACACTGATGCACCTGTTATTCTCTCATATTAAATCAGATCATGTGTACAATGACCAGTGATGCTTTTGTGAATTATTTTCTCTTTTTAGTGATCTGGACATTCAGCTCTGTTTACGTGTATTAAATGATTATCCTTAACACTAGAAATATCTTATACTTTAGAAACTTGTCAGTTTGCACCGTTCCCCTTAGTTTCTGACATCATTTTCTCTTACTGTAAATCATATTTTTAACTAAAGCAATTTTGGTTTCTATTTTATATTCATATAGAGACCATGAATCAAGCAACACCTGCTAGAAAACTGGAAGAGGTTCTTCACCTTGCAGAACTCTGTATCGAAGTGTTGCAGCAAAATGAAGAGCATCATTCAGAGGTGAGGCTGTAATTGCATTTGCTGTAGACAATGGTTTGTTCCTAGATTTTCTCTCCCCATGATGTGAAGCAAGTCTGTCAAGAAACATTTTAGTTTTACTTCCTGACATATGTTTAAGGCAGTTCACATTTACAGAGAAATAAGAGACTTGAAGCTTATGAAAAGTGAAGTGAAATAAAACTCTACTTGAATTCGCTTGAATGAACTGTAGGTTTAGAAATGAAAATTAAAGAGCATAAAAAAGAAAAAGCGTCTTTGTGCTGGAGGTGGTGAAACGGTATGGAAAACATTCATAGCCTTATACAGTTGTTCCTTCCAACTTTTCACCTCTCATTCAAAATAGAAAGAAAATACAACTGAATGCTGGTTTTCATCATGCTGTGTAGATCTAGATTATAGATATAAAAATAATTATAGTTATAATAATCTTGTTTCCATTGCTCTTCTGTTGATTGGAAAAGTATGCTTTTAAAGTTGTGCATTTAAAAATGTCATTGTAAGGTAGAAGAAATGAAATAGAACAATTTTATGTTTCTTTCTTTCACATCTTTTGCTTCATGATACAGAAACTGTAATAGCTAGAATTCTAGCACCTCTTATATCAAGGAATTACAAAACTTAACTTGGCCAGATACACTTGTATATATTATTGAAATTTAATTAATGAATACAGTTTTCTAAGGTTCAGGAAATTGTTTTTAAAATGTTCTCAAAAACTCAATAAATATTTTTTTGGAAAATATGCAAAGGGATAAACATTATTTAGTATATACAGTTATAAAATATGATCATTCAAAACATCTGGTTTTTATCACACTACGGAATCTAGTTTTTAGCTTACATCTGTCATGTGTGAACTTGTTATAGATGTTTTCTCTTATACTGAAGAAACAGCTGTTTTGATGATTTGAAATTAATTCCCTGGAGGTCCTGTTCTACACTACTGTTGCCACTGTGTTACAGTGTAATGATTACTTAATAAAATGTATATATTGTGGTCTTTGTCTTTTGAGGACCTACATAACTATAAGAATATTGGACTTCAGTGGAAAAGAACACAGAAACAAAACCCAGATTAAATCATACACGTATGATTAAATATCTCTGTTCAAAGATTACTTTCTGTACTACTTACTTGCAGTCAGATATGTGGTGTTTTTCAGAAGGGTAAATGGATTGCATATGCCTTCAGTAAAATTTATTCAGCAAAAGTTTGCGATCTAATCTAAGGTACCTTGAAAAGAATAAAGATAATGCTAAGATTATTTTCTCCTTTCTTCATTCATGTAATAAGTGTTCAATTTCACTGAAATTTATAGAGCATACAGACTTTCAATATTAAAATATGTCTGAGAAAAAAGATCACCAGATTATACATTCCCTACTAAAAACTGAATATTAAGTATCATGACTTCACGTCATAATGTTATGGAAATGCTGTGTTTGATGCTACAATTGACAAAAAGGATCAGGAATCTGTAAAATAATGTATCACATTGTTTAATACTAGATTTTTTTTTTCTTTTTTTTTTAACTCATAACATTTACAAATTTCGGGAATTCCCAAAGGGAAGAGAGGTATGTGATTCCTGATGAACTAAGCATTGTTTTTCTCTGCTTATAGCATGGAACTGTGCGTTGAACGTGTAGCATAAACTGTTTTGATGATTTCTGGTGTTGTATAGCCACATTTGTGTGTCTTTCTAGAATCTAAGACCTCCATTCTTCTTTTAATCCAGTCAGTGTTTTTGTTCTAAAATGTGTGTCACCAATTGCTAATTGCTTTTAGCCTGTTATTATCCATAACAACTGTGCCATTACATTTATCTGTAACTTTTCTTTTTCTATTCTTCTTTCTTGCTGCCTAAGAAATGATGCGTAGCTCTTGAGAGAGTCAGAAGAATTTCTGTCTGGGTTCAAAGTGCTGTTTACAAAGAGGAAGGAAATGGAGAGAAAATGTGCTCATTTTCTGGTTTTGGTTTTGCTTTGTTTTAAAATTTTGACAATATTTGCTTGCTTAGAAGAGTCACCTGCCAGTGCCTATATACATTTTTTATTTTCATGTAGTTATTTTCTAGAATAAGGAGTCTGTTCCTTTAATGAACTCCTATTTAAACAGGGTTTATTAATAAGAAACTTCTGCCAGTTTGAAGAAAAGGACTCCATTTCAAACTCAAGTTTTTGAAGCCTCAGCTGTCCTCCTTACTACGGTGCCAGTTGTCATCCCTCAATCCTGTCACTGCAACACACAAAGTACTTTTCAGTAATAGCAGAGGATGCTCAGCATTTCTTTAAAACCTTTTGTCAATTCGTCTTTCCTCCATTTGCCCTATGTCAAAAAGAACTACAGGTGTGTCTGGGAAGACACAATAAAGACACTTTTACACCTGCCAGGTTTAGCAGAAAGGAGGGAATGCATGTTTATTATTTACAATCTCACATTTTTATACACAAGGGATTGGAGAGCATGTCACTTCCTTCTCAATCCTACTGGAGAAGAAAGGTGCTCATCGAAGTTTTCTTATCACAAAAGGAATGAAAAACAGAAAATACCGTTAAGTAAACACTGGCTATTATTTACATGAATCTGTGTGCAAGAATCTGACTCCAAGGTTAAAAACAGAAGGCTGTAGCAAAAACCAGGGCAACATACAGGCAGTCATCAGAAAGTTCACAATGCAAAAACACATCTGTAGACCACTTTACAGAAGTTGTCTTTTATTTGGTGCCTTTCAGACCTGAGTACAGAATTCTACACTACCCAGGGCCTACATTGCATAAATGCAAGTGAAGACTCCTGTGAATTTTTTTAAGTTGTGGAGACTCATCTCTTTTCTAGATCAAGCTACATATGTTCCACGCTGGCAACTCAAAAATATTCAAAATTATATATTGAAAAGGAGTGGCATAAGTTTAAAAGCAATTACATCTGCCTATATTGCGTGTGTGGATGATTCTCACTGTCAGACCTTTTTATAAACTGAGCAAAACTCTCTCAGCAGGATTTGATATTCATCCTATTTCATAAACTCCCTTCACCTTCATCTTTAACTCCAGGGTCACGAAGCTCCCCCTGATCCAATGCTCAGCTCCAATACTTGCCTTTAAATGCCTATATTTATGTGATGGTAAAAAGGTACAGTAGTTATATGTCTTTGATGCAGAGCTGGCTTTACTTGCTGACAATATTTTTCGCGGATTTTTTTCCCTTCTTTAAGGCTAGAATTACCTAAGAATTTTTGCCAGAGAAAACAGTTCCAACATGTTAAGTCACTGAAAATGAGTATAGACATTAGTGAACTTCCAAAGATTTATAGCATTTGCAGAAGGAAAACTGGATGTCTTCCTCAGAAGAAGCCAACATCTTTAAGGCAAAAATAGGAATAAACATCACTCTCTAGATGTAAAAAACCCCCTCAGACTTCAAGGGATAAAATTTCACACTAAAACCATCCTTTCTGATTACCAAATGAATGCAAAATGTATTCATAAAGGTTTATTTTAAAAATAAATTCATCTGTTTTAGGATTTAATGAAATCAAAAGAAACATGTACAGTCATTTTTTCAAGGATGAGGCCTTCATGCTTTTCTTTGCTCTCTCATAAAAAGTTGTATTTATACTCCCTTTTTTGATTTTTTTGATGTTATATATTTATTCTGATCATATCACCATTCCCAGAATAATCTGTTTGAGTTCTTCTATTTTTTGATGCAAATTTTTATAAAAAATTTTCGCATTTTTCACTTGGCCCATTCTTCCCCCTGTAATGAGACAGGACATGATGTGACACACTCAAAGGTATTCTGCCAGAGAGAACACATCTCTTTGCTTTGACTCATGTTCCGTAATTCTATTTTGTCGTGTTTGCAGGCATTTGCTTGGTGGCCAGAACTGTTGGCTGAGCATGCAGAGAAGTTTTTGTCTCTGTATTCCGTTGATATGGATTCAGCACTTGATGCACAGCCACAGGACTCCTGGGACAGCTTCCCACTTTTCCAGCTGCTGAATAATGCCCTCAGAAATGACAGTAAGATCATAATTTTTTTTTTACATACTGCTTGCATAAGATTTTTCAATGCACCCACACCTTAGAAATGTGTTTCTAGATAATAGAATGCTCAAAATAAAAGTAACAATGCCTGTTTTTATGATGCATATCCTGGTGCTCCATTTCCTGCGAGCTGAGCGGTTTCTCTCTATCCTTGCACCATTTCAGTCCTCATTCTGGCAACGCATTAACCATTGGGTATTCACAAGTTACTGTTTTGAATCAATTATGTACAAGTAGTATAAGAGGTATTGATAGTTTGCATTTAATTGATACTGCTTAAATAAAGTTGTAGTTTATATTTCCTTCTAAACTACTTTCAGACTAGTGATGTCTATTAAAGGTATAATAGTTTTAGCATGAATGGAATAGAATACGCAGAACAAATGCTCTGTTTGGATCCTTTGTTGGGCCAACTGCAACTTCAGAAACAGTAAAATTGCCATGATGGCAATTCAGGTTACTGAAAAGGGTGTGGGAATTGTTCAGTCTTAATGCAGATATCAGAAGAACTAGACTCCTGGAACGTGGATTGTGCACTACTTTAAGTGGTGTCTGATCATCTAAAATCCAGATTAATAATCTGAAGCCTATATTCAGATGTGATATTCAGCCTATTTTCCTACCATCATACATTTTAAGTTTAGGAAGCACATGTCTAGTTGTGATGTTATATGCACTTAAGACAATTTTTTGGTTTCTGAAAACTAAAATACTGTCGGTGTTTTACAGTAGTCTTACCAGAAGGATTTGTGACACCAGTTTTAACTTCATTGTTGTGTCATTTGTGTTCCTTTGAGCTTTGGTTCCAACCTGAGAGAAGTGTTAGAAACAAACAAGGGTTTGTCCTCACATGCAAGAGATTGCTGATAGGCTACTGATTTTTCTTTCCTTAAAAGATTAAATGGAGAATAATGCTAAATTACTAGAATAGGCTTATGAAAGACATTTTATGAAAACTTTATGTTAAAGCAATTATTACAAATATTGTAAAATTTTAACTGAAGGATATGAAACAACTGTTGTATGAAATATCACACCTGTATACCAATTTCAGTAATTCCCTAATGGTAATAGATATATTAAATGACAGTTTCTGGCAAGTGAAAGCCATCTGGAAAATTACACACTTTTTCTTTTCCCAGAACTGCTGGAAAGCAGCCATGGAAATTAGTCACCTATTAATCAGTGGACATGTTAGCAAGTGGCAAGTGACCATTCTACCAAGAACTGATTCCCAAGGGGAACATACCTCAGTGCTTATTCCTTAATTAACAGCCTTTTCACCTTGTAACTGCATTAAAAGCATTAGCAAGAGCTTCCCATGCTTATATAAGCAATTTTACAGTCTTCCAAGGTAAAGTAAATTATTCTGACTTTACCCTAAGTGAAAATCTTTTCCTGAAAACTATCACCTTCATAAAGATTATTTAGGAAAAAAAATCTAAAAAGGGAAAAACTGGAATGTGGTCTCATGAGGATAAAAAGGCTAGTGTTAATAATTAACAAGGAGAGTGAAGTGGAGTAAATTAGCCATAATAGAGCCCACAGTGACTGGCAAAGTCACCTCTCATTATCAAAAAACTCATTAGGAAATGAAGAGGTAGAAATCCCACTGGGTTATTCTCACTCTCTGGCTATATCAGAGATTACTTTTCAGAGTTCTTTCAAATAAAGAACTGTTAGGTCACCATGTTGCATATTAGGTTAATCTTCACTGAAATTTGGAGGACTGACACCTGCATGTTATTCTATCTAAAGAGCATTAAATGAGCTCTAAATCTTTGGTGCATGAATCAGTTTTCACATAAACCTGACATGAGAGAACTTCTAACAATAAAGAAATAATCTTACATTTACAGCATTAAAGAAAACTTACATGTAAAACTATTTTTATAACTCTGTCACTAAAGTATAATATTAGAAAAAATCTGAGAAATGAAAATTCATATTCATGGCTATTCAAATAATAGTAAATGTGCTATTTTACACTGTGTAAAAAACATTGTACAAGATTCAGGGTGAAAAGTCAAAGTCAACGTTCAGTTAAAAATGAGAAAAAATGCATTTTCCAGTATAGTATATAATTTTTCATGAAGAGAGGGGAGAATGGGGAAGTCCTGACTGAAGCTTCTCATTTCTTTCATGAAGGACTCCCATTTCGTGTCACCTTAAGAGTTTTCATTTTTTTCTGACCTTATTCCACAGGGAAGAGTACATCAGTGATTGCATTCCCATTTAGTCTAGCTGAAGAACTTTAAGAAATGGAGGGAGGAAGGAGGATGATCTTCCCATCTTGCAAAATATTTCAGCTTTTCTCATGAGACCTAACTACAAAAAGTGATTTAAAAAATTATGTTCACTGTGGAGATGAATAATAGATTGAAGATAAATTTGTTGTGATTTTTCAAATTGTAAATATTTGAAAAAATTATTGTAGCTGCTTTTATAATATACATTTTAATGATCTCCAGAGTTGCTATTGTTCATACTCAATTTTGCCTGATTCTGCAAAGCTTTGCAGGTTGTACAGTAATAGCAGTACTCAACATCTATGATAGTAAAATTATTTTTTTCAGAATTAGATATTCATAGAGGGAAGAAGAATATAGTTGTCTCAGGATTGTGTCTCATTTTCTGTAATGACCATGTTACTTTTTGTTCACAGAGCTTATAAATTATGTTGTGAAGGGGCCTGCTTTAGAGGGCAGTTTACTTTTTAATTAGTTGTTTAATTATTCAGATTAATCTGGTTTTTTAGTGCCAAAAGACAGACACATATTAACTCCTCTTCATTTAACATGGTGTGAGAGATCTTTTAATGTCATATGCCTATTTAGATGAAATGTCTATATATTTTGCTTATTTTAGAGGTTTTCCAACTCTACATTCAGTACTCTGATCCATTCCTTGCCAAGTTTTCTCTCCAAGTGTCACTTACTGACACTACGTACTGTGCTATTTCTCAGCACTATTGCATTGCTACCTTGGCACGAACCAGTCAAAACTAGGAGTATTATAAAGTTAACTCATAATCTTCATTCTCCTTCAAGTATTACTCACAGGAATGTCTGTGCACTTTCTCTAACTCTGCCACAGCCTGGTCTAGCAGCAGAGAGTCTGATGAAGCTGATTTAGAAGAACAGCATGTTGAGTGTTAGCCTTTTGAAAGCCATTGCCATAATTATGGTTATTGACTTTAAACAGGAATTCTCTGATATGTTTTTTCCAGTATTGCTGTTGGTAGTAGTGGAGTGGCAAACACCACCAAAGACAGAATCATCAGCTTCCTGCTTTGTTACAGACTATACCACTTTTGTACTAGAATTTATGTACAACATTGTGCCCTATCTTAAACTACAGGGCAGAGTTAGGAAACAACTTGGATTTAAGTTAATCAGAGCAAACTCTATACCCACACCAATATCTCTCCTCAAACCTTACACTTCTCATTCATTGTAGTGGGAATCTTTTCTTAGATCTTACAATCTTTTCTTAGACTCAGTCCTATTAGGAGCTGCTTTGAAATCATAATGTGCCTTCAGATAACACCTACATTACTTGGTTACTGATACTGATACTGAGAATTAACTCAAGCTGCATTATTCCTTACCAGAATATCCAATAATCTTTTTTTTCTTAACGGGACTTTTACACCAAGGTAAATTGTGCAATAACTTGTTTATGTCTCTCTATCTTGTAATGATTAAATAAATTTTAACCTTGCTTTCACAAAGTAAACCTCTAAAATTCACTTTTTAAATATCTCTTATATGTAAAAATACAAGATAATTTCTATTATTTCTGTGCAATTTTCACTGCAATTTAACTAGCTGATTAAGAAATTCTCTGTGGAGGCAGAATGTAATATAAACAGCAAATGAGTGGGAATATAAACTTCCTTTCCACATGGCATTGGTTGTGTTTTAATTGCTATAAATATAATCTGGACCCTCAATGATATTTCCTTCTCGAAATTTACCCTTTCTTATTTTGGATTTAAAAATATGCCAGAAAATTCAAGTGAAGTTTTCCAGAGAATCCTGTGAAGAGCAGAATAATTATAGACTGTCTGACAGATTGCTAATTTTGTCAGGGGAGAAGAGACCAATGTTAATCTGGTTCATTCTTCCCTGCCTTTGATTGTGCGGAAGCTCTTGTGGACAGCATAACATTCTGACTCCAGGACAGCTCCTAAGGTGTCTGTCTAAGTAAAAGCAATAGAAGCCTCACAGCTTCTGTTGTACACAGGCACAGTAGATTTGTTTCCTACTGTTAGAGATGAAACCTCATTCCAGTACTGGATAACTAGACTTTAGTGTTCATCTCTGATATTTTCTCGTCATATTTTGATATATTTCAGTTAATATATTTCCTAATATGGAAAAAATTAAATAGTTGCCTTCTTCAAGTTCAATATTTTAAGACTATCTGCTTTGGGGTTCTGTTTCTGTTCCCGTAATGTGTTTTCCTTTAATATTGCCTATGCATTACCTTGCTCTGGCATAGGCTTTCATTTATTGTTGTTTGTGCGGATATGAGATAGCTCATATGAAGAGGGTGTGGGGTGTCTATATTGAAAAGACAATGGAGAATTAAGCTACATAGCTTTGAAGACAAGTGGTAGTTGAGGGATTTGAAGTGTGGCATTTCCTCAAGGATCTCTTGTTTCCCATCTGCTTTGACGCACAGGTGGTACCTTTTGGCAAGATCAATTTTAATCATAGGGTAGAGTGCCGTGAGTCTGATGATGATACTCAGCTATATTCACTTATCCCCGTGCTCTGAGTTCTTTCCCTGCCCTGCATTAATTCTCTGCTTTGACGTCCAGATAGATAAATCAGACCTCCATTTCCTGAACCCTGGGAGAACAGAATGCTCACAGAGTTGTTAATCCGAGACAGTTCTCTTGTGAGTGTACCCACATACAGAGGGATTTCTGGGGAGGTGAAGTGACAATAAGCCTTGGCATAATTTTGGAAATTTCACTTCGCTGTAGAGACTGGTGTAATGATGTTAGGAAAATGATTCAGCTTTTTAAGGTGAACACCTTTATTGCCTGTGACTTCTTAAAATTTCATGCCAACTTCGAAATAACAAGAGTCACCCTCCTACCCATGAGGCTTCATTACTGTAATTCCCAGAGCAGGGCTTGTAACAGAGCATTTCTGTGGTGTGCTCAGAAAACACTAAGCTACAAGCTTATCCCTTCAAGTAACTGTGAGTGCCTGATTAATTACAGTCCTTCACTGGTTCACAATAAAGCAGCAAGATTGATTTAATTGGCACAGTTGCATTCTTGTTATTTTTCAGCTCAAAGTTGCCTTGAAAACTCAGCCTAGTATGCAAATGGATACCAGCAACCTTTTGTTTCTCAAAGGCAGTGCTCATCAGCAGTTTAATGTGCAACATTTGCACTGATATCCAAATCCGTTCCAGTCATTTTTGTTGCTGGTCAAAGGTGCTGTAGTTTTAAGATATATAAAATAATTATAGAGAAAAATAGCACTGTTTTGAATTCCTGATAATAATAATAATTCCTGATAATAATAAGCCAGACCTAACTAGTTAACAATTATTTTGAGGAGCACTGTAAATAACGGATCGTGTTTTAATGGACTCACAGGTACTCTCAAGGGTGGATTCTCAAGTGTTTAATAAAGAGATGATCCTACACCTCTACCTTTTTCTCAGTGGAAACCCTAATAATCTCTGCCTGATACGTAGGTGCCTGTTTATATAAAACTTCATATGTCTGATATCTCCCCTCCGTCTCTAAAGTGGTTGAAATAGGCTGAAAGTTTCAAAATTCTTAGGAAGAAAGGCAGTTACACAAAACCAGAGAGAGCTGATCACATAATGTTGTTTCCTTCGGTAAAAGTGATTGATACAAAATTTCCTATTACTCTACGAGGATGTTTTCAAGAAAATATTTTTTGCTTTCAGATCATTATATTCAAGAAAAAAAAGTAACATAGTGTCCAGACATTCAGCAGCGATGGCACTTCCCTGCAATAGGGGACTGAAACTTGATGGCACATTTTCCCCACAGTCTTCATCTCTCCCAGTCTCAGTTTGGGGTGGACATCATTCAGGAATGGAAGACAAAGTAGTTTCTGGAAGTTGTAGAAATTATTTTGACATGTTAGACATGGAGTGGCATTGGAATAAAAGGGATTGTAATTTTAAAGGATGATGTCCACGGTGAGTCCTATGATCCAGGCTTTTCTTCTTAGGAAGAGGAGGAAGCCTCCTCAAAATGTAGTTTTGGTGCTGATGCCTTTGGATCTCAGGCATCAGTGCCCATCCAGTCATACAAGAAGCCTGTATGCTGGAATAGATGGCAGGAGAAACCCATAAAAGAATTAAAAATAGCAGAATATGGACGAGAGAAAACGAGGGTTGCCAAGATCATGAAAATTTCTGTCTGGGGCTGAACTTCTCTAATTTCCATATGCACATGGGAATATTCTTGTAGGTCCTAATAATAGTGCTAGATTAATGGGTGAACACAGACACATTCAAAACACGAAATATATATTCCCTTGGTGGGACATGACATTACTGTGCTAAGAGTTAGCATTTGCTGAGGGAACGCTTCAGAGAGTACAGGGACAAGCAGTGGTGGTGGCAAACTAATTTTCATGTTTTAAACATGTTCAGTTTGCATGTGTATACAGTTTTTCATGTAGTAAATCCCATCTGTGAAGTAGGTAATATTCTACTGCTTATGAATGACATTCAAATACTTTTTTTTTTTCTTGCTTTGGGTATTTTTTGTCCTGTCTTGGTGTAGAAGTAATGAACAAAATTGCTAATGCTTGGATTCAGGAAAGCATATTGTTAATTTTAAGAGGATGCAAAAAGGTTCTGGTTCAGTAAAGAACTTCAGTATGTACCTAGTTTTCATCACAGTGACAGTTTGAAATGTGCTGTCCTGATGGAACACTTCATTTATCTTTTCTAAACTGTATTTCCTACACAAGCTGGATTTTATTCTTATAGTGCTTTTGTATACGAAAACATTTTAAGATACACTTCTTCCTGTAACAAAAGGTCTGACATCTTTATTTGTCTTTTGTTTGTTTTTTAAAGCACTTTTGTGCAATGGAAAGTTTCACAAGCACTTGCAAGAAATTTTTGTTCCCATGGTCGTCCGCTACATTGATCTCATGGAATCATCAATTGCCCAGTCCATTCACAGAGGTCTTGAACAAGAGTCATGGCAACCTGTCAAGTAAGTCCTTTTTACAAAATCTGAACAAAGGACCTGCCTATAGCTTTCTGTCTAATAAGGGGTTCTCCCCTGTTGTCCTCTAAATGTTCTATTTTTTATTGTATTCCTACATTGTTTATTTCTTCACAGGAGCATCACCAACAGTCTTCCTAATGTAGCTCTTCCAAAAGTTCCAAGTTTGCCTCTTAATCTTCCACAAATACCTAGCTTTACTACACCAACCTGGATGACTTCTTTGTATGACTCCACGTGTGTATTCTTCAATAACTTTCTGACTGTATGTCAGCTCTGCATGGCCTTGCTAGTGTTCTGTGCAGCTGTATTTGGATTGCATGGTGTTTATCATCTCTTAGTTGGAAATTGTTGTTTCTTGGGAGTGAGCCAAGCATGGACTATTAGTGAGTTGCGCTTTCTAGTGCATTAAAATGTAGCAGTCTTAAACCTGATAACTTAGAAAATCAACTTGGCAAAGGTCTGTCATAGCAGGAATGATGTTTAATACTCTAAATAACCTAGTGACTCTTCTGAATTAATAAGCGATGGGGAACCTTTTGGATAATTGATTTTAGATTGTGGTTTTGTAAAATGAGGCAGGCCGTTACATTTTGCACGGGTTTGATTAACTCATTTTGTATTGGTTCTGAAAATCATTGATTGCAAATATTGTCATTGGATTAAGTATCCATGTTACAGGAAAATGGTAAAATGGTAATAAGTACCGAGAATAGAAGTACATCTATTTCTTTGTCTGCTTGAAAAAAAAATACTTCTTTCTGGTTTTTGCCCAATATTTCAGTACCTTTTTCTTTAAAAAAAAAAAAAAAAAAAGAGTGTATGTACCCTGCTCTGTGGAAATATTCCCATAGTTACAGGTCAGATTCCTGTGTGAGGACACATTAATATATGTTAGAGAAAGGCTCAAGAAGAACCTTATTTTAGCAAAAGTTATATTGGAAAGCATGAATGTGAAAGACTTCAAAAAACACACATTCAAAACACGTAGATTGATAATTTCATTTCAAGACAAGTGTCTTTTCAAGTTTTATGACAGACTCCTAAATAGCATTAGATCTACTTCTGCAAGAGTTCATACAGTCATAGAATACCATGTTAAAAGGGTCCTCAAGGATAATCTCATCCAACTTTTCCTGGTAAAAGCATGGTCTAGGATGGCCCAGCACCCTGTCCAGATGAATTTTTTAGATGTCCCATGTTGGGAATCCACCATTTCCTCTGGGGGAGATTATTCCAATGGTTGATTGTCCTCATTGTGAAAAAATTCCTCTTCTTTCTAAGCAGAAGCTCCCCAGGAGTAACTCAAACCCATTATCCCTTGTCTTTTCCATGTGACTCTTTGTAGAAAGGGAGTATTATGATTGTTGTTCTGCTGTTAATTCCCCTAAAAAGTGACAGAATTCCTCTTAATCCTTGGCTTTGGTACCTTTTGTGTTTACTATAGTAATGCTAGGTTTCTCCTGAAACCTAGGACGTGCTTATGCAAGTCATTTCAGCTTTGAACATAAACTAATTGGCCTTCTGCAGCTCAAATTCCTTTCTGTCATCCCCAGATTTTCAAAGGTCACTTTTTTTAAAAGAATAGCTTTCAGAGTTAAGAGTTGCTAATATTGGATGTACCCTTCTTGCAGTCTGTTTTCTAGCAGCCCCAACCAGTAAAAATAACTTGTATAGAGGAAATTTTATGTATTTTTAATATTTAATTCATAATTAATATAGATTCTGGTTGGAGGATTATAGTGGTAGATCTTTCCTAAATGAAGGGTTTGGTGAAGCAATATATTCCTAGACTATGTTGTCAAAATACGTACAAGTATAGTGAAATTCAGCCATGGGCTCATCTATCCCTTGTCTGTTCTGGTATTTAGTTTCATAGTATGTATGACACTGTATGCCTAAAATCCTAAACTAACCAGTGAGGTTTTCCTAGAATTTGGTGAGCAGTGACATTGACATGCTGTAAACACTCACCAGAAGTAGCTTGTCATTCTGCTGCTTTTCAAGAGAAGTGGGGATGAGCAGTGTCTCCACTGCGGTTGTGACCTTTGTAATGCCATCATCCCCTTTCAGCCACCCCACACAGCATTCAAGAAGAGGTCTGCCATGGTGATGGCTCTGATGGAGGCACCTCTTCATGTTCTTTCCCCAAAACATAGAGCTTTGAGGTTATTTTTTAAAAGTGTAGATGGATTGACAGTCTCGATTGCAGGTAGCATTAAGTTACCTTTGTAATACTGTAATAATGTATTCAGGCAGTATTCTAAGAATCAGCCTATCTGCATTCTATGGAGGAGCCAAGTAAATTCTCAGAATGGTCCTGTATTTGGGTTAAAAAAAAAAGCAAAAGCACTGCAAGCCACTTGTTCCTCCTCTCATGCTAAGGAGTTTCCTTTTTCCTGCTGGTAACAGTGGCTCAGTTTCTGGCAGAGGAAGTGATTTACTTTCACTATTATGTGAAAGAGAGGAGGAGGGTTTTATTTTCTCCCTCTTCTCCCATCCCATCTTTTTCAGGGAGAACACACTTACTAGTTAAGTTCTTCAACAGAGAATAACCCAATACCTATGCTCCAATGCCTGCTAAGCAAAACCCAGAGCTTCCTGACAGTTTTCCCTTTCAGTGTGATGAACACCCCAGCTTAGATGGACTAGAGGGGTACACTGAATTATACATATAGTCAGCAGAGGCATCTAATTCAGGAGCGCAAGTGGACTCCTTCTCTCCACTGATTCCCCCAAGTCTTTCCTTCCCAGTTCACTCTGCTCCCTCTTCCTGACCACAAAACTGATGATTTGGCAAGAGGATGACAATGTATATCACAGAGTTCTGCTGAACTTCCCGCTTTCTCTTTGAAAGTGACGATTTTGGCCAATTAATCATTATCAATTTGAATTACACAATGAAGAATCTAGAGTCAAAAAGAATGAGAATGAGCAGTCTGTGAGCCAACTGCATTAAAGGTTTGCTGAAGTCATGTGTCTCTTTTATCTGTAATAGAAAGAGATTTCATATTCTCCAGACTTCACTAATATTTGTGTCCATGCTCTCAAGTTCATGTTTAAGAACCTTCGTATTCAATAGAGCTGTTATGTGCCTGCCTAAGAACTCTTGCTGAAGAGAAAGAAGTGAAAATATATTCACAGTAGGGCATCCCTTTGTGTGCTTTATTGATGAAAATAGATTTTCCCCATTTTCACTTAAAAGTTGCTACAATTCTCTTGAACATTAGTAGCAAAGATTGTTTATATTTTTTAATTAATTGTTTCTTTTTTTATCTTTGGTCATATGTTTTGGAGCAGTAAATATAAGCTACTTATAACAGCTTTTAGAAAGAACATCACCTTTTTCCAGTTCTTTCTTGGCACTGGAAAGTGAAATATGAAAAGGGAAAATTGTTATGAGTAGTAGTCTGTTTTTCTTGATTGGTCTCTGGAGAAGACAGCTTGGAGGACACATTGGCTAGACATACAGAGCACTGTGAATTACTCTTCCATTTGGCTGAAGATAATCTTAAGGAGCAAAAATGTTTGAATATTCTGCAAAAACTTTCAATCAGCCACAACGACTTTTTCCTTACTTATTCATTAGTTCAAATACACTATTTTAAATTGCTCTTCATATTTTAAATATTGTTTTTCTGCCTCTTCTGGGTCTGGCTTTGAAGTTAAATTTGTGGGTGATTTTAACTGTTTATGGTTTAATTTATAGATTATTCTTTTCAGTGCAGACATGACATAGTGTCACTGACCAGAAATATTGTAGATACAGAGCTGAGGTTGTCTGTTGCTATCTGACGCCAGTCTGAAACATCAGCTTCAGGAAAACTCAAGGCTGGGGAAACCTGGAATAAGATATATGCTTATAGCAGAATAGTCATGTCTTGTCTTCCACCTAGAAGAGGCAACATCAAAGGAAATGTGTCATCTATATTGTTCCTGCTATAGCTCAGCTGTAGTGAGTGATGAGGGAGACAGGGCTGGAGCAGTCACAGTGCTCCCATGGTGATATAGAGGGAGCTGGTGTGAACGTGTCTGAGCTCCCATGCTGGACCTCTCTGTGTGTTTGTGAGCGCCGAATGAGTCAGGAGGCCACGTTTCATCTCTGTTCTGAGGGGTTGTATCTGCAGTGCCACATACATTCCTGTCATAGAGCTTACCTCCAGTAAAGTGGTAGGAGGCCACAGCCTGCATTTTTAAAGATGGGTATTTAAAAGTACAGCCACAGGACTGATGGCATAGTGAAATCTGGCTGATCTGCTTTCTGTAGAATAAGAAGTTTTGAATATAGCTAGGCTCTACTGAGTGTTCTGGAAGACAAATGTGTATTGTGGGGCAAATTTCTTCCCTTCCAAACATACTAACATGCAGTAAGAATGAAGACTCAAGAAACTTGTTTTTGTTGCTTAAATCTTACGTTGCCTCACTCCTGAACAAAGAGAAATCGTAGGGTAGCTCTTTCCCCAGTATCTTTGAGGGAGTTTACACTAGCTGATACTTGAAAAAGTTCTGCTCCATCCTTCCCCCTCACCTGCTGGTGAAAAGTAGAGAGATGGGGCTGAGTGCAACTGGCACTGAAATTATTGAAAATCCTGTTCGGTTAAAGAAATTCTCAATTAACCTTCTGAGCCCTGAACATACATCTTGAGGCAGCATAAAGAACGTAAAGCTGGGGGATCCCAAGGGGTGTAGAGCTTGTGCCATGTTTTGTAAGTGGTCCTCACAAAACGCTAGTGGGTAGTATCTCAGTAGTAACTTATAAAAAAAAAAATTGAAGTAATTCACAAAATGACCATCTCTGGCCTTGGTAAATTATAGAAGAAATGAAGCCAGCTGCTTTTGAATCTTTTGGTTGATTGATAATATTCTTAGAAATTTAATATTTATATTTTCATATCCCAAGCCACCCTACAGAGTTTCATATGTAGGCAAGAAATTATTTATGCTACATCTACTCTGGAGTCATGTGTGAGCATATCTTACAACCAGTGTACTTTATTAGTGGGCTGTTTGACTAGCTTCTACTGCTTAGGTACATGGCAAGCCCAGTGAGAAGCTGCCTGTTTCAGCTGTCAGTGGGTAAGAAGTGAATTAAGGCTGCATGCCTAGGAGGCTGCATGCAACTCCTAGAATTGATATGCTGCAGGTTCTTGGAGACACATTATGTCTTGGATCTTTTTTTACTGTATTCAGTATGATGCAAGGCATAAAGCCATAATATAATTTAAAAGGGACCTCTGGAGATGTCTGGTCTGCTCTCCCAGTCAAAGTGTGACCAAATGCAAAATTAAATTCCCATTAGAAAAAATGTAATTTAACAGGATGTGCATAATATTTGCCTCTTTTAATCACTGGTAATCTTCTCTTACTGCCATGACCTGATAAATAAGAATGGACACCTAGACAGTACCTGTAAGGTTAAGTTTTGGCCAGCAAAGCAGTAGACTTTATGCTTAATTTTAAAACTATGGGTAACTATTAAATACCATTTTTAAAGAAAGAGTGTCAATTCAGTTTCCTGGTAGAGCAATGTTATTCCCTTCTTTAGACTGAAATAGCTTTACCATACACATTCAAATAAAAACTTTTCAATAGCCAAGAATGTGTCATCTCCCTTCATTAAAAAAAAAAAAAAACAGTTCTGAAGTTATGGATATAGATTCAGGCTTGATTTGAATGCAGGAATTACTCCTGTGCCAGGAGGAGTAAAATCTGAGTTCAGCTCTTTTGCAGCATTTAGCAAATAAATTAGACATTTGTGTTTGGATGTGTGAACCAGGAACAAACAATTTCTGTTGTAGCACTTTATTTTCTTTCCTTGTCTTATTAGTATAATATGTTAATCAAATTCAAGTATCACTGGACAATGCTGAGTAAAAAATTGAAGAACGAAAGCTCAAAATTATATCAAAAGAGAACAAATGAATTAGTGTTTCTCACAGAATGAATTCTTCCATGAACCTGTGCCTGTTACTACATTTATTATGATTGCAAAACCTTATTTGGTAGTCTAATTAAACAAAATTAAGTGGCTACTACAATGAAGTAGTAAACAAAGGAGTAAATGTGCATAAGAATACATTTATGTTATTATGAATATGTTAATCCTCCTGAGTCCTAAAGAATTTCCTTTGGAATTCCATCAGGAGAAAAAGAAACTACTGTGGCAGAATAAAAAATGGTTACATTGTATAATCTGATAATGGAAATGGTTAGCTTTGTTTCTTGAGAAAGTTTGGTTTCTTTTCTAGAAAATACGTGTTTTTATCAACAGTTATATAAATACTGAGATTGTCCTATTTCTATCCCCATATTATTTGTCTTATTCTTTTACCCCAATCATCTCAAAAATTGATTTAGTCCCTTTTGAATCAGATAAGGTCTATAAAAAAGCATCTACAGCTTCACTCACTGCCAGTATACAGCAGATGCAATGATATCTTCAATATCTGCTTGTCACATGACTTAAAAACCAGTCTAACAAGATTATGAATTTTCCAGAAGTTTTGGTTGTTTTTTCTTTCTATTCCTTAATTAAACTTAGTGATAAATGAAAATGGCTTTGGTAGCGTTAAGGCAGCAGAGCAAGGGGCATGTGGGTGTGTCTGGAAGGTGGTGGATGCAGGTGTGAGACTGAAGCAGTGCTCCTGCTGCATCCCTGCTGCCACTTCAGAGCCCTGAACATGAGCTGTGCTTTAATTCACCTCATTGCCCACTGCCTCCGCTAACCCAGTGTGAGCCAGTGATGGTGCTGCTGTCGGAGGGGTGCATTAGGTGCTCAGGTATTAGAGGTCCTTTCTGATGGCTTCATTTGGTTTCAAATCTGACCCTGCTCTGTCCTGAGCACAATCAGTGCTCACTGATTCCTTCCATGAGAGCTGAGGTCACTTAACACTTTGATAATTCTGTTCTTTTGTCATGAGGCAGAAGAAACAAAATCATTTGGATTTTATTTTTTTATATATTATAAACAGTATTTAAACTATTTGGATCTTAACTGGGACTGTCAGGTTGAGTTTCGGTTGCTTGTGTCACATCCTAGAATTCAGTGTTGCGAAGTATGCACTAATCTTAAACAGTAACTGAGGCATTGCAGTACAACACATGAAAATGTAATTAATCTGCATTGACAGTGGAAGTGTAAATGAACTTACTGCTAAGTTTGGCTTTAAGTCGTTGTATTTTACCACAAGCAAATGTATTTAAATTTAGCAATCAATTCAAGAAGCACTTTAAAAAATTATGGACCATCTGAGATGGCACAGAGCCATATTAATCCCCTGGGGTTTTTTGTACACGAATTTCTTTAAAGAGTTTCTCTTCTCCTATTTTTTTTTCCACACAGATCTGATGCTATTCCTTCAGTTAGAATTCATGAGCATTTATCGAGGGACTGTTTGTCTGGTTATCTCTTTTACAGTATTACTACTAGCATCCTCATTTCTTTGGTAGACTTATCTACCAGAGTTATGGAGGCAAGAAAATTTATGCACAAAGTCTTCAGTATGTTGAAAAGATCCTTACTATTCCTGTACCCTGTATTTTTTCTATCTTGACCTGAAAGTTGAACTACTTCATTTTCCGTGCTCCCCAACATCCCATCTACCTCCCTAGCCTGCCATATTTCTCAGCCAACAAATGAGAAATACTGTACTTTTTTCACCCTAAGGGGAATTATTTTAAGTTTTCCACTACCATTTTCACATTTTTGAAATAAGAGCAACTGTGCTAAAAGATACAGGGAAATGAAGGAGGTGTGATAAGGAAATCTTATTACCTTAATTATGTGGCAACTGGGATAGACATCCATACATTTATCTTCTGTTTTGGGGGGGCTTTGTTTTGTTTTGTTTCTTATAGCAATGGATCAGCTACTTCAGAAGATCTATTCTGGAAACTGGATGCTCTGCAGATGTTTGTTTTTGATCTTCACTGGCCAGAACCAGAATTTGCCCACCATTTAGAGCAGAGACTTAAACTCATGGCCACTGACATGATAGAAGCCTGCGTTAAAAGGTACAGTTGAAATGACCACTTAAAAATTGGAAGAGATTTGAAAATTAACACAGGAGAGGTCATGCTGGCTTGCAGATGTATATCTGTACCAGAATCCTGTCACAGGAATCAGGGCATCTCTAAAGAGATCATGACTTGTGTTTCTTTCCTGGCATCTGGAAATCAGCAATTTAGCAACATCTGGGAAATACCAAGGAGAATTTCCATATCTGTTGTGAATAGACCCTTGGAAGTGGATAAACCAAGTTTGATTTTTTTCTATTCCATGTTTGTGGCAAATATTAACAGAACTCAGAATTCTGCTAGAAGAAATCTTTCTCTTTTTGCACATTTCCCTCCCTATTTACTACATTATTCTTCATGTTCAGTTAATAATATTATTTAATTTGTCAATTTGAGAGTACTGTCTCTAAGAAATATATTAAAAACTGTAGAGTGTACAATATTTCTGCATTTATACAACAAATAAAAGAAGGCCGGCTGATAGTCATCCAACTGAAACTAAGTTTTATAGTGCTAAGCTTCTGGAAATTACAGAAAATGCAGTGCTGTTTTTTCTTGAGCTGTATCTTAGCATTATTGGTATATTCTTTTAAATTATGTATAGGTGATCTGAAAAGACCTTTGCTGTAGCTTTCAGTAAATATCACTGAGTTTAGAAGAAATATCTGTATGTCCAGAAAATTTACGGAGATTTATAATATGTGCTTCAGAAAGCTTAATCTGGATGTATAAAACCACAGATTTTAAAAAAAATAATAGAATAGGGGAAAATAAATTTGGTAGATAAATTCATTGTGTTAATCATAAAATGCACAGTATTGATAAGTAAGGCTAAAGAAACAGAGAACCTTTATAGATGGCATATTATTGCATTATTTTCTCTAAACGTGGTAGGAAAAAGGACAATCTCAGGCTTAGAATATGAGCCTGTTGCTAGAGCTACAGGTGATGAAATCATGCTTAAAAAACCAGAAACATTTAAAAGACTATTTGTTTATGAAAGGGGGATGGTACAGGGAATGGAATAAAAGTTAAAGCTCTAACATAGAAAGGCACGAAACACTAAAATTGAAGCAATTCATCTCTTCTAAAGAATTTGGTGTAGAAGCTCAGTCACTTACAGTTATCTAAGAACTCTTAGTAAAATGGTGAAGTCTTAAAGGGCTGGAAGATTATCAGCATAATCCTAGTCTGAAAAAACATAGAAAGGGTAGCAAAGAGATTTGGTGCTACTAATACATGGATTATATTGATTTTGAGCCTGGAAAAAAATTTAGTCCTTTGTATCAACAGGACTATAAAATATATTAGTATTTTAGACTTAATACATAACATACCAGTCTTAATATGCTAATTATGTTTTACTGTGGTCAAAGATACTGTATCTCAGGTTGCAGTATATATAGATAGATTAGATATACAGATATCTAATCTGATAAAGATTAGACCAGCAACTCAGAAATAAATGATGAAATTCTTCTTGTGATATTAATTTGATCTTAAGAATTTTTAAAATGAAAATAGGATTCTTCTGTTCCCATCTTCTTAAAATATTGTGTGAATTTCTGGTACCCACATTTTAAAAGAAGGGTGGAAATAAAACATTTTTATATTTATGGATGATAAATTATCGTTTATTTCAGTGGCATTGCTCCTTATTTACACTGATGTGAGAAGAAAATAGGGTATTTATATTATGTATCTCCTGATATGTCTTAATTTTTAATATAAATATTAATATTATTAATAGGAAACTCATTTTCTTTATAAAAATTCTCTTTCCATTAAAGCCGGAAGAGGATTTTTTAATTATATTTCTTAGAAGCAAGCATTTTATACAATAAACTGCATTTTAGCATAGAAAGGCTGGAAAATGAGGGGTATTTTCATTGCTTTAAATTGTTCTTAGTCATCACACATGGAAACATATTGTTATCTAGAAAACAAGGTAATACTTTTATTGTTCAACTGAATTCACTGAAGAAGTGCAGAACCTTGAGATTACCATCAATGCAATTGTTTATTGAAAGGCTGATATTCTGAATTTACAGAATTTTAGTTCTAAAATGTTCTCATGCATATGTACATTGTTAAGCAAACATGTTCAGTAAGATTCATACATGTTTACAGTGGTTGTTCAGAATTATCATAGATACTCATATTACAAATTGTGTCTTAATAAACAGAACAAGAATTGCATTTGAAGTGAAGCTGCAAAAGACAAACAAATCAACAGACTTGCGTATCCCTTCTTCTCTGTGTACAATGTTTAACGTCTTAGTTGATGCCAAAAAGCAGACAGCTAAACTCTGCATACTGGATGGGGGGCAAGAGGTAAGTGTCATTTTGTATGTTTAATTCCTGTGTTTGGTTGATCAGAAACATCTCACACTGCAGACTGTCCTTAAATTCATTTCAAACTAACTGAGATGTGTCACATAGCTCCATTTGTACAGAAGTGTGCATCAGCTGATCCCTGGAAGCATCATGCAAGACACAACCCCTCATCTTCCACCAGAGAACACACAGAGTGCTTCTGTAATTTGTTTGCTTTGACCTGTGAGTCTGTTGAACATTCAGAGGATTTCTTGACTCACAGCCCCTCCAGGAATTTCTCTCAGGTTGTAACAGAAAAAGAGCCCACTTCAGGACTCTTTTGTAACAGTAAAATTGAGCCAAAATATTATCCTTTGTAGACAGGTTTTAAATGAGTACAGTTTGGTTTTAAATGGGTTATAGACCCAGCATTCATGCCTAGGAATATGCTGAAAATAAAGGAAAGAAATAATCAGGTAATTTAATTGGCTTTTTTTTATTTAGTCTCCAAGGACAGGGACCATTTTGGCAGTAGTCAGCTGCCAGGACTGTAGATACTCCACAGTGGAGCACTGATGTGCTTTTGAAGGATATGTAAATTTCACTGATTTCTGTCGCTCCCGTGTTGTCACTCTCAGTGGCAATAATCTGTGAAATGAAAAGGTTATGCTATGTAGATTGGTGAGACCACCAGCAAAAAATTAAAACTGTTCCTTCTGTGCTAATGCATTAGCATGTCATTCAGTTTGTAATTTGTTTGATTTGGTTTTGGAGAGATAGTAAAAGCATTTTTCAGAATTTGGCAACAAAAAATATGTGTCTGCTTTAGGCACCTTCACAATTACATTATTTGGGCATATTTTTTTTGGTTGATTTTTGCATTTCTCTACTGTGTTCTTCATTTCATTGACTGATCTTTTCAAGTTAGCAGATTCGATTTAATTGTCTTTTTTTTTTCCAATTCAATGAGACATTCATCATTTTCATGTTACACCGTGTCATCTTTATTTTTCCTTTTGATTTTCCATGACATGAACCAGTTGGCTAGTCAATGGGTAAGTGTTTTTTCATTGTTTTTTGATTTACTGTTTTTTCATTGAATATTAACAGCCACTTTTTATTTTAAATGGTAATATTGCATGAAATGTTAATTTGTTAGCCAGGCCCTCAGAATTCCTTTACAGTCTGACCGTGCAAGAGGCTGACCATCAGCTTCTCAGTTCTTTCCTTGTTCATCCTCCAAGGTGATTCCAGATGGAGTCTTCACTTTTCTGCTTTTCAGACCCAGTGTCCTGTCTGACCAGATCCCAAAGTTTTGAATTCTTTCACCTCTCAGTGAGGCTCGTCAGAAGTAAACCATAACTAGCAACTCTTTGTCTGAGCTGCTGCTGCCATTTCAGCTTTCATGTGTGTACAAGTAGTTACCTGCAGGCACACACGTGCACTTGCTGCTTCGGGGCAGGCAGTGCCAGTACCTCTAATGAGCTGCAGACAGGTGGCATAACCCCCTTCTCCTGGATGTGCCACTCCTCTTGCCTGCTCTGGATTATGCCCCTGCACTGTCACCAGTCCACCAGGAGCCAAATTTCAGCCATCTTTTTAAAGCCCAGAATCAAATAATCTTCCACAAGGATCTGAAGTTTTGTTTTGCTGAGGGTTACTGTTTTAGTGGAAGTTAGCATTGGAGAGGAGTGGGTTAGAATATTTATGATCTCATGGTTTTCAAAATAAATCATGAAAAAAATCAGGTAAATGTAATTTAAAAATTATTTCTAAAGAAATGTCATAGTTTTGGAACCTTGTGGTTTTTGAAAAGCTTGGTTCAGTTCTTTTTTTTCCTTATTCAGAAGTGAAGCTACTGTTTATACTCCGATTCTACAAAATTATATTTGCTTTGTGGTGAGAAAAAAAAAGAAAAAAAAAACCGAGAAAAAAAGAGGAAAAAAATACAAGAAAAAACCAAAAAATGTAGGAACTGATCTTACATACTTAGATCCATTAATTTAATGTACTGTGGAGATAAAGTTGTAGGCACTTTCTGGAACAGACAACTGTTTTTCATAGATCATAGAAGTATATATAGTTTTGACATGCATCAGTGCAAGAATAATTGTTTGTGGTTTCCAGAGAGTAAGAAACCATTGCCTTCTAAGACTTGTAAGCAACAGACATCACACACTGTTTGGGGTGATTAGACTCCTTAGCATTCAAGACAATATTATATTGGTCAAGACATTAATATGATTGGAATATACTGTATATGAAAATATAGAAAGTTCTTTGATGTATTTCTAGTATGCTATTTTACTGTTCCAGTGTGAGTGCAGCTGTTTGTCTGAGTTGCATATAAGTGTTTTTACACTTTAAAAGAAATTAAAAGAAAAAATTAACATTTGGTGTTGGCATCTGTAGCAGACACGTATATGTGGGCAAATAGATCTCATGGTTTTATTTTCTCTTAATTTAAACCCAAGTTCAGTGTCTGTGCTCTTTAGAAAATAATTCCTAAAAATATTCAGCAGATCAGATTTAATGTTTTGGTTTGTATGGCAATTCTGAAATGGATGAAAAATAGCCTTTAAAAAATTAGAATTCTGAAAACTATTCAGCTGGCAGCTGCTAAGTTAGGCTAATGTTTACACTGACCTCAGTACTTTTACTCCAAGCATTATGCTGTTAGCTGTTCCAAGTAGCCTTGAACTAGGAAGATAGGGTTAGTCTTTACAAGTCACATTTTCTGTGAAGTGGCTACTGGGGACAGTCTTTGCTGTCAGATAAATGTTTCTAAAGGAAGAATTACTGTTTAAATTGATGTGCCTCCTTGGCAGAATGGGATCCCTAGTTCCTTTTAATTTCAGAAGGAAACTCAGTAGGATTATCTAAAAAGTCTTTCCGATTTATTTTAAAAGCATTTGCTTAAAGGCACCTTCTTTATGAAAAAGCAAAAGAAAAAGTCTGTGGAGAATGAAGTCTGTTTTCTTGTGCCTTCTATGGCCTATTAATTTGTTACCATCTATTCTGCTTTGTTGATGAAATTTTAATTTTGCCCTTGCTTGAGCATATTGTAAGATTTGTATAAACTGAAGCTCACTGTGCTAACAGAAAAGCTCTTTCAGGATGAACAATTGGAGCTCATTTTATTTCTAGAGGACATTTAAAATAACTTATGAATGAGAGTTGTCAGACATGAAATGCTGTATTAATTAAATCTTATTCTAATCTTTTTGCTTCTCCAGCTAAACCAACCCTTTAGAAAAAAATACATGGCCACCTTAATTATATAGGAGAAGACAAAAAGTATCCTTCACATTCCTTTGCCTGAATAAGTATAAGAACTCAATTCATCTAAATAATAACCCCATTAGCTGCTTAACTCAACAGTGTACATGGGAAAATTTTCAACACAGAATGTAAGAAACTGTTGATTGGGTGGATCATTTTCAAGGGTTTTCTTCTTCTGATGTTCAAAATGATAATTTTAAGTAAATCTGATCTGGCAGGGTTATCAGCTTTGCACCGCTTATGACTTATGACAAAAGTGTGTGTTCATATACATGCTAATGGTTTTTATCTTTTGAAATACAGCAACAATACCATTCGAAAATAGATGACTTGATTGAAGAAACTGTTAAAGAAATTATTTCACTTCTTGTTTCAAAGGTAAAACTATTTACATTTTAATTTATAATACAGCAGCAAATGGCTAGATTTTGGAGACGTCTTCAAATACCACACAGTTTTTCTATACACAGGAATATTGTGGGGGCAACATGACTTGTAAATACTGAATTTACAAAATAAAATTTTATAACAATTGAGTGAACAATTTCTATGCAACCTACTACTGAGATAAGCTTGCCTTCTGTATTTCTGTTGTAGATATGTATTGCTAGTAGCTAGTAAAACTGGTAGGACTAAAGGTTGTCAATATTATCTTGCATAATACCACATGGGGTTTTTTTTAAATTTCTTGCATGAGAACTTCCTTCCTATCAATTAGTATTTAAATTTTGCATTTAGAGGTGGACAATATCCAGAGTTTCGATTTAATTTTAAATGAGATTTGGGTCCAAAAACTGTTTAATTAAAAATTAAAACTGTTTAATTAAATTTTTTTTAAAAATAAAAAATTAAAAAGAACAAAGCAAATAATTACAGAAAAGAAAGATTTTATAAGAAGTTTTATTATCTGTGCATTGTGAACTACCCATAAATATCTGATTTTCAAAGTAGGATAAATAAGCCATATATTTGTAATTTATGAGTTAGAGACAAAAAGTAAGACTGATCATATTTTCATCATTTTTGCTTGTCACAGCTTGCTGGGGGGGGTGGGGGTGGGGAATAGGAATCTGCTTTTGGATTGACCCATCAGTTGAAGAGGAAGGCTTTGTAGGATCATTATAGAAATTTCAATAAAATGTGTCCACCTATTGATAACTGTGTAGAAACCACACATTTTCAGTCTAAAGTGAAGTTTTGATGTAAACGTAGCTACAAGAAATTCAACTCAACAATTTCAAGTTTTACATCTTGTCTACCATAGCTCCCAACTAATCTTCCAGTTTATGATTTTGGTGTTATTGACAAGGAAGAGGAAGAACGGGGAATTTAATCAGAACAAGTCATGCTCTTAAAGGTTAAACTTTTGATTTATTTTCTTAATATCTGAGGTTATAGAAAAGGAAGAAAATAGTTATATTCCTTCTGGATTTATGTACAAGAAATTCTAGAGACAATTGCTGTCAATACAGAGGTATTTCCATTATTAGTTATCACAGTAACACCAGAGGCTGAAATCTCAAAACAGGAAGCAAATATTCCATGTCACTGGCTGATCACTGGAAGCTTAACCAGTGTCTCCTCACTTGAGACGTGAAATACCAGTGACATCCTGATTGCTTCTGTTTCAAGGCAGAAAGCTTCTGAGGTACAGAGGAAGGCTGATGTTTAACTCTTGGTTTTAGCAAAAAAAAAATACATGTCAGTGTGCATGATAGCCATATGCATTCATCTTTTGCATCTAATATATTTTCATTATTTTTTAGGCTTTACCTCGGTATTGTCTCCTTTGTGTCCCAGTGGAATAAGTGTTTCAGTCATTGTTTTTAGCTGCAAGTCAGTTATAAAACTGAAAATAATACCTTTTTTCAGTGAGATTTTACTTGTTAAGAACTATACTGGGCATTTTTTACACAAGGCGTACCAGTCTAAAGCATTTAACAAATCACAGGAATAGCACAAAACAGTGAAACGAAGCACAGTGTGTGTCACAGTAACCAATTCATAGAATGTGAGGTATGCACAGAAATGCTCTGAGAGTTTCACAAGTCTGTACACTGACATCTCAGAAAACAAGTTTCCAGCTACATAACTCAGCCTTTTGTTTAAACAGACATCCTTGACACTGAAATGTTTTGCTCTTTGTTATTTTGTGTCCCACTTGTATTGGATTCGTATGTTGGCACTGTGGACACCATGTTGTTTCTGAGATCAGCCTTTTCCATAGCAGACCTTTGCACAATAAAGGAACACTTTTCTGCAGAAAGAATCCTTGTCAATCAGATAAAATGAGTTAAAGTATGAACAGCAGCTTCTCACAGGCATGCAACTGCAAAGAAGAAAGCTGGTATTCGGTCTAATAAAGGGGGTGCAGAAACAACTGCCACTCTCTCTTGTGATGTGGATTTATTCTTTGATTGGCACCTATGTGCTGGTGTCCTAATTAATCACTGTAAATATGACAGGTTAGATTGATAAATGACAAATGTGGGTTTGCACTTGGTCCTGCTCCTTGAACTGTTAAGAGCAGGGCTTATTGTAAAGTGATGATCTCAGTTCCTCTGGAGGTGACACTGTTGTGACACTGTTACAGGGCCCATTAACAGCATGCCAGATGGAATTTTGTTCTGTCCTCACACTCATAAAATGATACTCTTGGTTGTGGGAATGACTGTGTTGGGAGCAAGGGATGACTTTTAAAACAACCTTTATATAAACTGGAAAGCAATTTATATGTGTAAAATAAATGTGCATGAATACAATGGCTGACAGGTATTTTATGTTATATACTGTGAACTACTTGAGCAACATAACATTACAGAGGGATGTGAGAAGGGAATTTGTTTGCTATAAGGCAAATTTGGGTGAGTTTAAACATTAAAGCGGTAAGTAATGCAATAAATAAGATTTTTTTTTTTTTGGTCAGAAAGAAATTTTGGCAAAAGCAGCTGTTCATTCCTCTTACTGAGGAGTCACGCTACTCAGAGAATAGTAGGTGAAAGTACAGAGGAGAGAAACCACACCATAGAAGAGACTTCAGGCATACATTTTCTTGCCTTCTTCTTGGCCGTGGAGTAGCAGCTCAACAGCTCATGCTGCTGACAGAAAACCAGTGCTATTACACTTTCAGGTGAAATCAGAGCTGGTTTTCTATTTAATAGCAAAGATAAGAGAAACATGATATCAAGATCACCACCTTTAGCAACTGTGCTCCATCATCTTTGAAGCTCTGGTCCTAGAAAATAACATGTGATTTCTACCCAAAATACCTGCTGGGTACACACACTTCTATAATCAGCCACTTTCTAGAGGCAGCAACATTTTGTTGGAAGCGGGCCCATCTCAGGAGAAACTTTGGGTTGGGTTTCTGTTTCTGCAGTGGTTCAGCAGTTTCCATCTGCTTGATCAACAAGTGAAGCTGCAAAAAGAAGCTTGTCCTTGATTTCAGCACTTTGTGAGATGGAGAAAGTGATCAGATTTACAGTTCACATTGCCCTGCTGATCAATACGAATATGAGAAAGAAAAATTCACATTCTCATTCCAAATATTTAATTTTCACACTGTGCATTTAGATTTTCTCTGTGCTTTTCCTCCAGGTTGTTTCAGTGTTAGAAGGCGTGCTGTCTAAATTGTCAAGATATGATGAAGGTACTTTCTTCTCATCATTAGTTTCATTCACTGTAAGTGTTTGGATTCTCAAGGGTTCTGTTCTTTCTGTGCGTAATGCTGAAATTGTGTGCAATTTGTAGTAATAAGTACTTACTGTGTGTTTTATGCTTAATTTTCTAAAGGTAAAAGCAGCTGCCAAATATGTTGATGTTCCGGTAAGTATAACCCTTTTAGATTTATTTATTCTAGTGTTCATAATGATTCAGAAATTACAGGGGCTTTAGCTCATGTTTTTTATTGTTGACATTTTGCTTTCCTACAGAGATTTATTTTAGCTTTACATAGAGTATTTAAACAGCCACTACAACCCTGAGAGGACGTTTCATTTCCCTTGTGCAATAAGTAACTCTCAAAGCAAACTGTGGAAAGCTTATTCTCAGTGCACTTTTCCAGTTGTGGAAGAGTGAGGATTGTAACTTAGATACTCTTTTGTGGGGGTGTTTCCATAATTTGAATAAATTGTTCAAATGTGCAGTATAGGCAACAAGTAAAAACATCATACTTGAATATCCATTATTTCTTGATTTCTTATTTCAGGACTCAACTTTGCTTATTTAACCCCTTGCCTGCTTGATCTCCATTTGATTTACCATTGGTTGTGCAATGTTTGTTTGCTATAAGTAAAAAATAAAGGGGTAACTATTGGAGATCTTTTATACATAAAGGCAAAATTTAGCTGTTAAAATATTTTTATTAGAGTATGATAGTAGAATATCTTTTCTTTAAATAAGCAAAGAAGTTATGTAATATTGTCATTTTCACTGTCAATATCCCTTGTTCTCTCATAAGTCTGCATTCTCATCCCTTTTTAATGCAGTTCTAAAAAAATCTTATTATCCAAGCATAGCAAAAGAAGACATCAATTTATTATATAGTGACAATTATTATGTAAATGAAAAATATTAAATTAAAATATAGATGAATGCCATATATGCTAAACTGTGTGGTGGCCAGCAAAACCTTCAGCAGTTCTATCCTGAAAAATGCAAGCTTAAATGAATTTTTTTTTTCAATCCGTGCATGTTAAATAAAAGAAAAAAATCTCTGTTTCTGGAATACGTTATTTTGCTGTCTTTATATTTGTACTACTCATAAGATAAATTGTAATATTTCTGTTGTTTTCAGATGATGTTTTCAGACTTTTTTCTGATTTTGTTGCCTGGATTTTTTTTTACCTTTATAAGTGCTCTTTTGTTTTATAAAAAAGAACAATGTAGGCTCAGTCTTTCATTCGAAGTCTTTCATTTCTTTCATGACCTCATATCAAATCCAGTTAATTTAATTTACCTCTTGTTAATATATTGTGCTGTAGCTGCCGCAAAAGGTCGTTGGTGAGGCACTTAAGACCCAAAGACCTAAAGAAAAAATTAGTGGACAAACTAGAAACTCATCAACTTCTTTCAGGTAATATGGAAAACTCTCCAAATTACATAGGATATCTGTGAGGAGGAGACATCAAAGTCTTTTACCATTGGCCTGGATACATTGATGTTGAATTTCACAGTAAAAATGAGACCGAAACCTTTGCCACAAGCTCTGGGGAATATTGCAAATCAGGTCACACAGGGATGTACTCACTGTTCGAGAGAAAGAGGGAGGCAGAGTGGGGAGATGGTTGCTGGAGCCCCACTGCCCTTCTCACATTCACTGAATGGTGGTGCTTGGCTTGAAGAGAGGACCAAATTATAGACAGGCTCTCAGGATCCTTGCATTATTATAACGTCTTCACTTTCAGCTTTCTCACACACCTTTCCCACAGCCCAACATTTAAACTGGACTATAGGGCCACAACTGTAAACTACAAATGTAAACCATGCTTGAGAGAGGCTGTGGATATGACCAGACAGAGGTTTTCCGAATTCTGGAGGACTTTTTACTTGATTGAAAGATGTTCATTGGCCGGGATTTGATTTTGCTTCTTCACATTCTTTCTCTTGTGAAGATGCAGTTGAGGCCAAGAGCCCTTACTGTCACAAGTGACAGCAGCTGTCCAGTCTGAATAGGGCCTGACATCACAGTCAGGCCAAAGTAAAAAATTCCAGCTGCAAGAGGAGACTGAAAGTTGTCACATCATGAGGTCATCACCTGGGCTCACAGCTGAAGTGAGAAATGGAGTGAGGGGCAGCACATAGTGAGAAATGTACACTGAGGTCTTGGTAGTGTGATGGTAACCTAGCAAGCCTGCACTGAAGCTAATTAAATGCCTCGTGATTTTATTTTGACCTAATATGTTATAAAATCTCTTCTTGTCCTTCCTTACCATATAGCTACATATGTGAAAGTTACTTAAAAGTGACCACAGTCGGCCCTTTTCTTTGGATGTAGTTGCAGAAATGTGCAGACTTGCAATGTGTTAGACAATGGCCTTCTACCCCTGTGCCCCACCTCTGTCTGAATGAGATCACTTGGTGCATCTAGGGGAGGGGGGACAAGGGGCTTGGGGGAGTTTTTTTGGGTGTGTGGATTTGACAGAGCTTTTGATCTTTGATTACCAGGATTTGGGAAACAGTGAAAAATATGTTGGTTTGTAGTGAAATAAAAATAACTAGACAAAAAAGATGTTAGAAGAAAATGAAGCAAAATATTTCAGAGAGAGGATAAGAGGTAAAGGAGATAAAAAAGTTAAATACAAGATAAATAAAAGTAGTAAATTATTCAAAAAGAAGGAAGACATTCCTGGATGATTCTTGGTCATTTTGAGAAAAAGGTTAATTCTATTAATACTAAGAGAGGGTTTAGACAATAAATAGCTGGACATGAAGGTGCACACTCCCTAGACTGCATCCCTCAATTTCTCAGGACCAGGGTGGGAAAGACAGACACAGACTTGTGGTTCATTTAGCAGATAGATTAGTAAAAATGCTACCTGCCTTTGCTGTCTACCATTCCATTCATTAATCTTGCCAGAGAATTATGATTAATTACATCCAAAAGAAGAAAAAGAAAAGGTCGTTTTGTGGATTTTATAACTGTTTAAAAAACCATCCAACATAACCCTCAATTTTTCAGAATGCCCTTTAAGAAGTGGGACATAGGCAGTCCCGAGGAGCTCTCACTGCTTTCCCCAGTTATGCTAAACTACCCAGACTAAGAATAACAATGATGTCTTGTGATTTCCTAAAAATAATACTGCAAAAATCTAGTTGCTGTTATGCTCTTCTTATTGGTAATTGTCACAGTACACAAGGCTCTGCAGTGGAAAAAAATGTGGCTGCTGTGCACATGAAAGAAACCAAATGTTTGGAGGAAAATAACACAAATGTTACAAGTAGTGCATGGAGGATGACACTGGTTCTCTTCTTAATGCTGTTTTGATAACTGGGAATGCAGAAGCTGATTTGAATACACAGCTTATCCAAATCCACTATAACCCTTCATTAGTTTCACTTAAAGTCCAAGTAATCCATAGGAGATGTAGAAGTACAACCTAATAGTTTTCCTTTTTTTTTAATACTCTGTTCACAAAGCGAGTTAATTAATGAGAACAGGGAAAGAATGCAGGAAAATTGAGGTAAAAAAAGTATGTTGTTAGTCTCAAATGATTATCATTCCTTAATCATGTAGATAATTGTGTCTTTAGCTGGTCATTTCTACACACGTTTGCTGCATTGACAAATACAACCAGAGCAATTACTCATACAAATTGAGCATCCAGTTACATGCTTATGTATATACTGCTTTTTGTTCAGAAAGGTATGTTTAAATCCCTTTGTAGGAGGCAGTAATCTATGCCAGTTACTTAGAGGGCACAGAAGGAACCTAATCCTCCCTCTCTTCATATGGGCCACCTGTCATACCAAGTGCAGAGAGGCCATTTGAAGGAGCCAGAGCTGACAGCAGTGCACAGCTTGCACAATGCCAGCCCTCTTGCTCCACTCTTGCCTTTATGTGGGGATCAAAGGTATGAAAAGGGGCCTCACACATGTGCCAGCATTTGACTTATGGGGTCTTGTAGAGGCCAAAGAAGGAACTCTGCCTCCTACCAGGCAGATACACATGGGGACCTTCCATATACCTTCATTTTCAAATATCACACTTGTACTGCATGGCCTCCTTTAGCTGGTTTTAAGAAGCAAAAATCTTTTTTGAGGGAAATAAGTGTTTATTCAAGTGTGGCCATACTGTGCTAGTCATTTTTAAGCTGGATTTTCTTGGAGAACTCTATTTAAAAATAAAGACCACAGATGAGTCATTATCCTTGTGCTTAGGGCTTCTCCTGGCTTCCTACTCGTCTGTATACCCAGACCTGGGAACTGGCCCTTCTGTTTTCTGGTCTGTGAAAACAAGCTATTGTAGAATTGGAGGGAAATCCTTGCAGCATCTGTTTAAGTCAGCAGTATTTTTGAGATACCTCTTAAATGACAATCAGAAGGATGAGTACTAATAAGTGGGAAAGCTAACATAGCATAGTAAAATATAACTTCGGGGGTGGAGGGGACATATTTTAATACCCTATTGTGTCATAGGAGCTGTAGTGTTTTTTGAAGACTTTTTGCACTAAGAATCAAAATCCTGGTGCAGACATTTGCATGCCTGTGTTGCCCCATGAATGTAATGAAACTATATGTATATGAAAAGGGGTTTGTGTAAATGCTTGCAGAATGACAGTTTAAATTTTCCACGACACTTCTCAAAATACACACATTTCCTCTTTGCCGAAGTTGCTTTTTCTTTTCAAGATGTTTTTGAGACAGGAAAATGCATTGCATTTTTTCATTTAAACAAAACAATTTATTTCATAACCATGTGAAATTAAAATGTTACCTTTATAATAGACTGATTATGCAAATGGTGCACCTTCCTGCCTGGCTTATCTATTTCATGTTCTAAGAAGTGAAGGGAATGATGATCTAGCCATGGATACAAGAAAATTTTATGTCAAAAATATTTTAATGATATTTTAATTCTGTTATTCCAAAGCCCAAGTGATCAGCCTTGCAGTATTTAGAGAAGGACTTTCAGGCAGTGAAATTTTCCAAGATGCTCTTTCATTTAGTGGTGGACACTGAATAAGGAGCTCCTGTGTTCCTCACAATAGCCCCCTCCAGCTCATCACTCCTTTTCATTTCATTGTTACATCCATGCTGTAGTTAAAATTACTCCCTCCAGGATGCAGGGCAGGGGAAAGAGGTGGAGAGAAGAGCAAACACAAAACTGGATGAAGTTTGTTCTTATATAGTTAGTCTCTAGCATCTGTTCTCTTTGAAACAATAATGCTTTGGCAGGATAGCAACTCAGTAAAACTAGTTTCTTGGTTTTTGGTAACACAAGTTCATTTAATACTCTCTGATGCTAGGAAATGTTCTGTGACAAATGCCAAAGTGAGAATAAATGTAACTCAAGCACTACAAATGTACATGATTTTCACTGAGAATTATACCAAACTCTCACATTGCAAAATACTGTTCAGAAACTTAGGTGTAGCTCTCCTGTAGGAAAATGCCTAATATTAGTTGGAGCATTAAACTCATTGCAATCTTTCAGCAGAAAAATATTTGAATGCTTGGAAACTAAGAAAATGCAGCATTGCTTTTCACTAGGTGCTTCAGGCAAATCTTGCAAGTGGGAGGCCTGCATGTCAATCATAAAACAGCTTCTACAACATTGTGGAAAGTGAAATAATGTATTTTAACATTTTCCTCCTTGTTAGATAGACACTATGATACCGTTTTCCCATTCGAATGGGGAAAATTAAGCTATTTCTTCTTTATCTGAATTTATTGCTATGAAAAAGTGCCTGGCAGTCAGGACCCACCTACCAGTGAATAGTAAGAGACAACCTGCACCTGTGGGATTAGGTGCAGCAGCAGGAAGTAAGAGCAGTTGCAGTATATAATTAACAAGGATTTTAAAATTTTTTTTCCCCCAAACAGCATGTTCATCTTGCCAGGTTAACTAGTGATTAACCTTAAAAAAGGATGTACTGAAGCCTACACCCTTGTTTAAACTCATTCACTCACCAGTGTATTCAGTTACTTGTGTAACCAGTGACAAAGTAACCCTATTTACAACTCCTAATTTCCTGGTGTTTTATTTGATGTCTTTGTGTTTCCAGTTCCTCTATTCATCTCTTTGTCTGCTTCTCTTTCATTTTCAGATAGGCAAAACATCTTGTCTGCTGTTCTGAATAAAACAAACTTATAATAACTTTCTATCTATCATTAAAAAAACCCACCTTTTTTCTTGGGGAAACTTTCAGACAATCTTTTTTTATACTTATCTGGATAATATACCAGGTTAAATTTTTCTCCCAAAGATGTTCAAATAACTCTTATTAACTTCAGCAAAAATTCTGCCAGAGATTCAGAGACTTTTTTTATATTGAGTATATATATGGAGACTGGAATGCTTTAGTCTTTCCAATTAAATGTCCCCTGTGACAGTTATTTAAAATATATCTCAATTTCTATTTGTTTGCCTTCTAAGGTACATGAAATTTCTTAGTTGTTGTTTGTTTGTTTAATTTTGTATTAACTTGGGTTTTTTTCTGATGCCTAATAATTTAAAACAGATCAATAGAGGATCATGTAATCAGAGGTTTCCAAATAATATATAACTCTATGAAAAAAAGAGTTAAAACATTCAATATGTAGCATTAAAGCTATTTTGATGCTTATAATAGCTTTTTTTTTCTTCTTACACATGTTTGGAGAAAAGAAATAAATTCATTGCATGCAGTATGAAGAGATAATGAAGTATTTGATATACTGTTGGTTCATTCAATGTTTAGTGTGTACTTTGCCCACCACGAGCAAAGATGGTTAACCTTCAGTGATTTTGGTGAGGTTTAAAACAGAGTTATACTTTGGGGTATTGATAATCTGCCTTACCCAGACTTATTTCTACTGTAGTCAGACACTGTTTAAAAGGAAAATTAATTTTTTTTTTTCCACAGCAGTTTCAAAGATAATTATCCTGCACACATTAAGAAGGATGAAGTGTTTTAAAGAACTGTAATTCTAATTGGTAAATGTCACCAGCTGTTGCAGTTACTCTTACTTGTGTATATTCTTTTAATGATTACACTCGTGTGCCACAAGCTACATGAAAATATATTCACTAGGTGTGAAATTCCCATATGTCACAGCTTCAAGACTAGGTAAACATCTCAAAGATAAGGGAAAGTTAATGCTGATGGGAAATTTTAATTTTCTTGCTTTGGCTATATGCAAGATGAACATTTTTTATTGAGTTTAGTAAAAGAAAAAATTCTATCAATTGGAGAACCACTAGGTTTTAGAATTCGGTGGAAGATTCATTAATACATTTCAGTATCTTCAAGAACTATAATCAGCCTTTCATTTGCTAGATTATCTCCTTTACCCATCTCTGAAGATTTCAAAATATTTTTCCATTATTCCTCAAAGTTAACCCTAGTCCAATTCCTGTAAATTGTGTATCAGGTTTTAGAGAGTACCTATGGTTTCATTCCTGATCGTATTCTCTTGTGCCATTACAAATGAGTATACTAAGGTAAAATATGGAGTTTTCTGTTTTAAATATGTTTCACTTTGTGATTTGTCTTAATATAAAAGTATTTCTATTACATTTTAGTGAAGGTACTTTTTTATGAAGGAAATCTACTGATTGCTGTCAATCAGGTTTTCCAACAGAAAAATGTTTTGTCTATTGAAATCTTACATTTTTATTCTATGCTTAGGATTGAGGTGTGTAATAATATATTGAGATGTAAATATCAATGGCCCTGCTTTCCTCTTAAGAGTTTCATCTAAGCATATATAGATGGGATAAGTTTTTGCAATGAGCTTTCATTGCCTCTCGAATGACCAATCTAAATGTGCAGGAGATATTTCAGTCTTTCACTGTGAATTTTGGAGAAGCTGCAAGTGTTAAAGCTGGCCTTCATTCCACATCTAACGGTTACTTTTAAAAAGTGAAACTGCTATATATGCACATGTGTAAATGAAAAAGAAAATCTTTTTATTTTGGAGCATATTCCTCTAAATGTCTGTGGTAGATTCAGGATAAAAAGAGTTTAACCTCATAATCCAGGAGGTTTCACTCACTGCAGCTTTGAGGAGAGAGTGTTGTTATCCTATTACCGTAATTGGATGACAGCAGTTTCTGGATGAGTTTCAGTATGGACATGTTGCACCTCTCCTTCCTTCATGTGCTCAGACCTGTTCATATATACTACAAAATATTACTTACAAGATAATAAGAAATAAGGAAAATTTAAAATTTTATATTCACTTGCTGACTAGAAAGTAAGCCTTAATATAAAAGTATATGTTAGTATTTTAACTATATGAGCATGTTCATGCATATAGGCTTTTAAAATAGGCTAAATATTTTGAAGTGTTGTTCATGTACTGTTTTCAGACAACAGTTTCTGAGAAATAGGTATGTCTTATGCTTGGGAATTCAGAGCATGGGTATAACTGCTTTTGTCCTCCTTCCCTAGAACTATTAATTATTCTGTATGGAGTCTTAGCAAAATCTGGATCCTTTATAAATGTTAAGGCCCTTGTTAAGGCTTGCTATAAAGTATTATAAAACTTAGCGTTCTTTTGCATGCCAGGAACATTTTAAGCTATTATTAGGGAGTAATACTTCTACAAGCTTGCTCACACAGAGGGCATTTGCAGAAGACTTTCCAAAGTGCCTATGTGCATTCTTGGTTGCTGTTAGAAAAAAAGTGAACTCCTTACCAGCTCTGCATACACTGCCAGTAAAGGGCACGTTGCAGGTTGTTAGGAGTGTTAGTGTGGAACAACTTTTCATGACTACAGAGATCCAGGAGAGACAGGAGAGAGCAGTTTCAGCCACCACTGTGCCTGTCCAGATGCAGTATCACATACACTCAACATATCCTAGCCTGGCTCTTGTTTGGGGGTGTGGTGTAACGATTACGCCTACTCTGCTATTTATACAGAACATACATCAGCACAAGAAGAGAAAAATTTTGGTCCTTGCTCCCCTAGCCATCCTCTGGGCTGACTGCACCAGTTTAACAGTTTACAAAATATAAGGGTACAGGACTACACTCAGAACAGCTTTTTTAAGCCGTTGCTCTCAGGGATGTGTTTGAACTTAGTTTTAATTACAGTTAGTTGAAGCTAACCTCAAACACAAAATTCAGCTGTACACTGGAAGTAAATTACAAGAAATCTTAGGCAATGAAAAAGGAACTGAATGCTTTCTTTAAGCATTTTCTGAATGTGATAGCAGGATTTGGATCTCCACACTCAGGCTGGAGTGGCTATCTATGAAAGCCTCAATAACAAAAAAAGGGGAAGATGTCCAAGTTTGCCACTGATGTTGTCAGAGCCAAGACTTCATTCAATTGCATATGGCAATGTAGATTTATGACTCAAAGCATCCATAAATTAAAATACATAGAACTACGTCGATAGTGAAACCTCCTGAACATGTTAAGTAACCAGAATTCACAGCAGATTTTGTTAGTACAGTTTATACATTTGTGAACATTGTAACATTTGTTTTCATTATGTTTAACTTCTTCTGCGTCTCAGTTGTTGAGGGGTCTTTCTTTCCCTTCCCATTACTTTCTCCCCTCACTTTTTGTCTTCACAGAAACCAGGAATGGATCTAGCAGACACCTACATTATGTTTGTTCGGCAAAACCAGGATATCCTTCGAGAAAAGGTCAATGAGGAAATGTACATAGAAAAGTTATTTGATGTAAGTAACTACGCTTGCAAAGTTTTCTTGTATCACTACTACATCAGAAGGGATAAGCTGGACTGTGATGGTGTTCAACAAGCTGTTTAGATATTCTTCTCTGTTGATAATTTTTTCTTTTCCTCTTTATTTAAAAGCTTCCGTTGTCAAGGGTGGCCTTTCTTTAAATTCTGTATGAAACTTAAGTGCTAGAAGGCAGAAATAAAATTGGTAGAAGATTATTATTTGAGATAGTAATTTTTCTACTGTGAGTAGTCCAATTATATTCCATCTTTTGATTTTGAATTTATTAATGGAGAGAATTGGATTGATGTGGTTTGTGAATTCCATCGCAGACCTAATTTCCCTAAATTAAGAGCTTTTGCATATCACTGCCTCCTTGTGTGCAGAAAGAGTATACAGATGCCAGGTACAGCTGTGGGTTAGACTGGTACTTCTGTGGAATGACTTCTGGAGTTTTGTTTTATGGTTTTCCAGTTTAGGACTTCTAATTTCTTAATAATAATCATTATTATTATTTTACTTTTATTTTATTTATTTATTTACTTATATTTTACAATTATAACTTTTATAATCATTTATTGAATTTTCAAACTCATTTTCAAAATTCTAATCTGACTTCTGCAAGTTCAGAGCGATCCTCATCCTCAAGGTGCATGCAATGACTTCCCTCAGCTTTGATAATAACTTCTATAGACTTCTTCCATTCATTCCTTTGCCCTTATTTCTCATCTTTTTGTTAAGAAATGATCACATTTCAGTTCACTCAAGTTCTGAACACTAATTTATGTCAAGGATGTCCTTTTTGTAATTAATTGAAGGAGAACCTGTAAGCAGCTGAAATTGTACCTTCTGTATAAATTAAAAGCATTACATGTGTAAAATACATTTAAAATAAAAGTTATTTAACGATAAGCTTGGATCAGATTACATGACCATTACCTCGGTCACCTACAATTACATAGGAATTTGAACAGGGAAAGAAGTCATCTCTAGCACTGTGAAATGGAATTTATTACAAAACTAATTCTGGAATGTAATATAGACTTTGAAATGTATTTATTTGTTTTATCGCCTAAGTATTTTAGAAAGCTTTGCTGGCAGTTTCATTTAATTATGCAAGTTACTGCAAATGTTTTCATAACAGCAATTCACAGCCTGTACTGTGACACTACAGTTGTGGCAGTCACAGAAGGTCCCATAACATAGACTCTCAGCCGTGGTATGTCATGTCAGTGTTTGTTGTTTGTTAGACTGGGTGGTCAAAATAAGACTTAACTCTCCGATTTTATATTTCCAGACACTCCCAGGCATCTTTACAAAAAAAAAAAAGTATCATCTGTTTTATTAAGCTAAGTGCTAATATGTGTGAAAAGAATGATTTTATAAAAGCTTTGATGCCCTGCAGGGGTAGAAAAATTATCATCCATCCAGCTGGCACCTTCACAAAGTACTAAAACCGTATTAGCAACTTCTGCTTCAGTTTGCTTTTGCAATGAATCTGCAAGCATATGTTTCATTTTCAAGTTTCTATTTTTTTGTTTTTCTTTGGGGTTATTTTTGCTTATGTTGTCATTTTCTGAATGTTAATAAAATTATCTGCCTAAGGCCAAGTCTAACTCTTACTGGAGAGACCACGTTGGCTTTTTTGATGTAGTGGGATGGGTCTGAGTCTCAGACTGTGTCCACATGGGGCACTGGCCAAGGCCTGGGCACAGGCCTGAGAACTGTCAGGGGATCCTGCACACTGTTAAGTCACCAGCACAGTTCCTGGCATGATTTTGTCTTACCACTGACATAAGGACAGGGCTTCAGCAGGGCTGGGTTAACATGGGTTAAGGACCTCTTCTGAATTTCATTTCAGTAATTAAACTTTTCAACACAAGAAAGCATCTTCTGTGTGGATGCAAGTTCTGATACAGCACTTGCCTTTGAGTTTGCAGACCCATTTCTGTCCCCTTTTACTCAGTAGTATACGTTATGTGCTGCCGTGACCAATGCTTCTATCGGTAAGAAAAAAAAAAAGATATACATGATTTGTATTTTGTGTATCAAGTATCTATTTGTGTCTTTATTTTTCTTTCTGCATGGTGGTATCACATTTCTACGTAACATCACAGTGGGAGATATAACTGAGTGGACAGATGCAGATAAAGCATTAACAAATATGGAAGCTCACAGCATGCAGAAATTTAGAACAAAGTCATCTCACTCTGTTAATTCACCTTTCCTGACATTAATTCAGATTTAGAACATTATGACTGAGCAATATTTTGCGCATGATTTTTGGAAGGATTTTTTTTCATTATTGTTTTAAGAAAACCTAGGTACTCATTTTATAAATTCAAATCTATCAAGTTATATTTCAATAGAATGAATAAAACACATTCATATTTTTATGCAAATATACTTGAAGCCATTGGACTGGCTAGAGTTGTAGATCACAGTTGCTTTCCTCTTAAAACACACTCAATTAGTATCAGATAAGTAATCATCAGCCAAGTGAAAGGCAAAAAGTACACTTTCCTGTGCTTCAGCCAGGGAAACACCTCATCCAGAATAACAAAAAACCTGACTGTTCTGTGTGCTAGAGGTCTTCATTATAAACAGAGACAAGATCAGGCCTCAGATGCTATTTTAACCCCCCAAAAATGTAGAATTGCAAACTATTTTTGCGCAGATTTCACTGACTTGATCCAGGGCTGCCATATGCTAACAGCCATTACAGTGACCAAGCGAACAGCATGTCTATCACACGAAGTTATGTACATAACAAAGGTCATGTAAATTTAAGAGTAGCATTGATACAAGTACAGATGCCTGCCAGTGAGTCACAATATGTTAAGGCTGGGAGCTGTAAAATTTTTATTCTACCTGAGAAGTCTCAAACTGGAGAGAAGACAAAGAAATATGTGGTGTTTTATGGTGGTGCTTGGTAAGCCTGGAAAAGCAGTGCCGAGCTGCACAAAATATGAAAATAAGGAGAATGGAATTTAAGCTTGTGATATGAACCCTTAAATATGAAAGAGGTTCAAATCTCTCGTGACTTTGAAAAAAAAGACTGGGCTGGTAGTTTCTTCTGCACCATTTTTAAAACATTTAAGTCTTGTGCTTCAGTACATCTGATGATCATGCAGCAGAACCAAGGTGGAATTTTTTTTCCTTCATTTCCTCTGAAAAACTCAGCTTCTGGATACATTTCATTACTAGCTCCAGAAGGGCTATAGACAGCAGGCACAGCAATAAGTCCAGGCGCTTCTGGTAGCATTGGTCTCTCCCAGGTCAGTGTGCCACCTTCTTGTTCTCAAAACTGGTCACCAGGTTTGAAGTCACAAAGATTTTTCGCTTGGTCAGTTTATCAGAGACACGGGAATTTTTGCCTTCTTTAATGTATGGGACATGGTCTTCTTACTAAAATCAGCTGGGCATTTTGCTTGTCAGATTCTTTCTGTCACAGGGACTCAGGACATTTATCTCCCACTCTCATGCAGTAACAGCTGATAGCTGAGGGCACGGGGGGTGGGGCGTGGAAAGTAGTGTTTGTTTGTTTTCAACATCACATTTCTTAAAGAGCACTTGAAATTTTTGTAATCTATTGCACATGATTAAGCTCTGCAGCAGCTCTGGGTTAATGTTTTAGAAACAGTATATTACTTTAATTTTTTTTTTTGTAAATAATTTTTGAAATACTTATTTTCAGAAAAGACAGTAAATCAAGTTGGTCAATGAAAAAATTAAATATTTAGAATATAATTACACAAACCTAGACCAAACAGAAAACATTACTAGTTTTTATTAACACCTCTCTTATTTATAAAGATAATCTCTTAAATGGATGATGCAACAGCATCTGTGTAGCCTATCAAAAAACAGTGCTGTGTACCTGATCAAAAAATTATGAGATTTTTAAAAATCCAACTATGAAATTCCCATGGGATCTGGTTTTACCTTCTCAAAAGCAGTAAGTGTTTTACCATTAACTTCAATAAATGCAGTGCTGTATCCATAAACATGCCAAGTTATTCCCATTGACTAGACTTAGATTCATGTTTCTACTAGAATTTTCAAGATGGGACTAATAAATCTTGAACTCCTGAGCATTTTAATATGCATAAGACTTGTAAATTAAAAACTATTTCCTTTAAACGAAATTGGATTTTGTTGACAAACCTCTTGGAAAAGCATTTTTTAAATTTTACATACAGCTCTGTTAAAACATCAATGCAATACTTACTTTCTGTAGTACTGTGTAGTTCCTAAGTGCCACCTGGTAGATTTTCACTTTCTTGTACCTGTGAATTGCACATGAAGTATGGATATTCCTATTTGAACACCGAAAAAAATCATTCCGGACATTTTTGCTTCAGATTCCTTCTTGATGTACTTGCCCTTGAGAGCATTATCTAACAGGTTATATTTGAGTCTGTTGTGGAAGGCTTACCATGTAAACAGATGTATGGCTCCAGTTTTATTAAGACTATATATGCAATGAAATCTTTATGCAATAAGTGATTGCTGCTCTGAGAAATAAAGAATGGTTTCAGAGAACAGCTTTAATGCATCAGTGTTCAGCCATTGATAAAAGTGAAAGGGTTTCCAACTTTTTAGGATTTAATTTCTGGGAAACCTCTTCCCAAGTGTACCATAAACACATAATACAGTAGAGTGCACGTCCTGAAAAGGTCAGCACTGGCAAAGAGGTGCCCTTAATTATCTTGTGCAAGATGGCACCTGTGAGCAGATGTTGGCTTTGGCCCTGGTTGCCCATCTCCTCTTGTGGCGTGATGCAGTACTCCTGTTGACTTTGCAGGGACTGCCCATGTGGGAGGGCTTCCTGGAGGCTCTGGCCTCGTGCATGGTGACAATTCAACAAGCTGTGTAAGAGATGCAAATGGCAGGGAGTTCACACAACTGTCTTCGGAGTGCAGAAAGACTGAACATCTTTATGAGCAGTTTAAAAGCTTAAGCACTCCAGATTTACATAGCTGGTTTTGGCTTTTGTATTTCAAAGGTTCAGATGTAATGTGATACTCTTTTTCTGTTGAAAAACTGCTTTTATTTTGTCTGGAATGTTTATTAAATGCTAGTGGTGTTCCCATATTCCAACCATTATTTTCATTTTCCATTAGTAGCAGGGATGGACAATTAAAATTTAATGATGTACTTGAGGTAATTTGAGGTCTTAATTAGTCTTCAAAGATTATTATGTCATGTACTCTGCTCTATGGCTAAATGGAGATATGAAGTACTAACTGGACTAATTTCTGTTTGCCATCATATCTACAACTATATACTTAGTAAATGCTTTATTCAATTGTCCAATTTCTAAAGGTTTTCTGACCTATTACCAAAAAAAGCGTTTAAAATGTGCAAATCATGGTGTTATGCAGCCAAGAGGAACACTTAATGTAAATTGAGTTTTCAGTAGTACCAACTCCTTGTGCTGTTTATGTCTACTTCAAAAGCACCATTTTTGCAGTATTTATTATTCAACAATGAATAATGATTCCAGAAAACTTCAATTGTGATTTTTTTCCTTATTCTCAAATTACTTCCTGTCATGCTAATTTTAATAGGTAATCTTCACTTTTGTTGTTATGTAATTATTTGCAAGTGTGTGATTTGACAAAAGATCTACTTGGTTAAAGGCCACATTTGAATCAAAAGCTGTGTTTGTATTAACCTCTGAGAAACATGAGAGGACCGTGCCTAATTACTTAAAAAATACTCAACAAAAATGGATTGTAGCTTGTTGATCTTCTTATTTCTTTGATAACTCAGAGTAATCTTCAAGAAATATGTGGGCTTCTTTCTCAGATTCTTGAAATTTGATCACAGTGCAAAATTGTCCTTTGGCACAAACCCAGAAATACACATCTTTGCATGATGCACCTGGACATATGTGGCAGGTCTGGTAGAATCAGCTAATTAACAACACAGGCTTAAACAGGCACCTCATCTGGCAGTGTAGTTAGTTGCCTGATGGTGCTCAGCAGGATTTGGTAGTGCTTTTTATTTTTCTATCCTAATGGTCTGCTGCCCACCTAATTTTGCCTTATTGTCAGCCACTACTTACCACAGCTTGAGGCCCTCCCAGGAGGCTAAATTATTATCAAAGGATTAGGGAGATGTAGCCTTGCAGCTCTGACATTTCTGATTACTTGTCTATGCCAGAACAGTAATTAGCTGTGACTAATTAAGAAAAATGTTCCTGCCATAGAAAACCATTTAAAAGAACTGAGAAGTAGAAAAGCAATTGAAAAGCTGAGAAGTGCTCAGATTTGCCGATGCTCTTTAGATTTTCACCAAAGTCTTAACTCATCTTTAATTACGTCTCCTATTTTATAGGGAAAATAGAAAGCTTGTGATATGAGAACCACTCTGCAGTCATCTCGTGATCTAACAGAATTTTTTGTAACTTTGAAACAGTTGTTTCTTTTTTGGTAAAAGAATTTTAAAGAGGACTGTGGGCAGTGTCACTGAAAAAGTGAATTATATTGACATGCTAAAATATAGGAAACTCTTCTGCAAGACGGAAGCAACATCTTGCAAATTTGCTGTTCAAAGTCTTTTTAAAGTTCACTAAATTGTTCCTGATGTTTTCAAATAGACTTGCCTCATTTTTCAAGGTAACAATCTCTATAAAAGAAAAATAGTTCATTTGAAATCTTAAAAATGTAACCTCTATCTGATTTCATATAGTGTAGAAGTTTTTGTTGATTTTTTTGTTTTTTCTGGATTATGCTGAGAAAAAGAGTGCCCACTCTTGGAGGGTGCTGATTATGCTGCTATGACTGCAGCAAAGCTCACTACTATTGAAATCAATAGGACCACAGCACACTTGAAGTAAAGCATGTGCTTCAGAGTTTGCTGCTTCAGGATCAGAATATCCAGCACTTTGTGAGCTGCTTTATACTGTAGCTGATAGTGTTTTCTCTAGAGAAATACAATGGCATAACACAATGACTGTATTTTATATGATTTTGATATGATACTTTTCATATCTTCATTTTTTATGCCGTTTTTAGTTCCTGAATTTCCATTTTTTTGTTGTTGTGTTTGGTGCACACAACCCAAAAAGATAAAAAAATTATTTTCTCAAGGCATTACATATCACATAGTCCAGTCTTCATTTAATATTCATAAAATGGAGGTCTGACACATTTTTCATGCCAATTCAATCATATTACCTAAATTTTTCCAGCAGGGGAGTAAGAAACTATGAAATAGATATTCTGGTATCTTGCTAAAAGTGCTCTCTGGGTATAAAAGGGAAATATAAGATTATTTTTACGTCACTAAAACTCATAGCCTGATACTCAGAATTCCTTATACTGTCCTACCCCCTGATTTCCCTTACTTGTGTGAGAAGCTCACTTTTTGGAAAGAAAAAATGAACAATGTATAAATTGCTCTTAAAAAGAAATTTTAAATGGGTGTTACAAGTCACAAGCGGAAAAATGGGGAGGAAAAAAATCCAAGACTTAATTTTTTAAAGCCCATTTTATTTTTTTTTTTTTTCCCCTGAGGGAATTTTTTCAATCAAATAGAACTACAAGGGGGTTTTGCTTGTTTGTTTGGGGAGGGGCTATAATATTAGGAGCTTCCAGTACAGTTTCCTCATATGCATTTCTGGTATATACTGTTCATTCATTTATTAACTTAGTTAAATGTAGCTGTCCATCACTCACAATATCCATTCACTAAAAACAATAACAATTCTATCTGATAAAAGAGAACGCCTTCCAATATCCAGGCACAATTTAGTCCTTTAACCTTTTTATCCTGCAAGGCATAAAGTAGCAGCATCTCGTTCCAGGCACTGCACTCTTTCTTCTTATCTAGGTGGCTTGAAATTTGTCTAGCAACTTAATAGAATCAATTGAGCATGGACAACTTTAAAAATATAAAATAGCACTGAAACTTTAGATGAGTCTGTCAGTGAGTGTTAACTGTGGCTGCAGCTTTCACATTCTACACAGTCAAGAGAAATCAATAAGGATTGTACCATTTATATTGTCTTACCTAATGTTTGTTCACCATGAAGTGCCAGGCACAAGCACCATCTAGGGAATATTGATTTCTTGATGTACTGTAATTCACACACGTATAAACAGCAGGAGAACCTTGTGGCTTCTCAAACCTTACTTGCAGGTTTGATATTTACACTTGTATTTCATTCTGGTCAAGCTTAGCTGAAAAAGAAAATAAAACAAAACTCTGCATAAGTGTTCACAAATAGACCCACAACCACATTGTTGATCATATTACAAGAAAAATAGTGCCAGAAACCATAAGAATAATCTAGTTTTACTAGAGTGAGTCAAGCATAACAGAAAGAGGTTGCTGTGTTGCATTTCAGAATAGGTAAGGATGCTGCAGAGTGCTCTCACACAGATTTGTCAGTGGAAAGTTTCTTCACCTATTTGATCATGGGAAACTGAAGCTTTAGTCCTGATTTAAATGTGCAGAAGTGTTGAACTATATAGAGATGATTTCCTTAAAACAATTTTCAGGTGTTTCACTGTGTATTTTCTTAATTTACATTGCGTTGACTTTCTTTTGCATTATAGTGCACTTAAAGAGCAAGGAAAAAAAAGTAAAAATAATGCACAGAAAAATCATCTCAAAAAAGAACTCCAACATAGCTGTAAAATCTACAAGGCTTAAAGAGTGTTCACAGGCATCAGGGTCAGGGATGAAAAGGAGCAAACCAGGCACCTGCCCAGTCCAAGGACATTTCGTCCAAAGAGGAAGGGGAGGAGAGAAGCAAGAGGGAGGCAGGAGGCTGGACCTCTGCTCCACATTAGGGCAGCTCAGTGTAGTGCCCAATCAGTGTGGTGTAAGAGAGGAGTAGCTCCAACAGTGTGCACCTTCCTGTCAGCTTCACAGCTACATCCAGCTCCGTCACATGGCCCTGCAGTAACGAAGAGTAAATGGATGAGTCAAGATTGATGAGGTGGAAAGAAATGAGCTGTCCGTAAATACTCACTCAGAACTCAGGATGGTTTAAATACTGTAATAAAAATATGTATTTGGCCTCACTCCACAGGGAGCAGGGAGTCTAAATAGAAGATTCTAGGACAAAAACTACTAACGTGAGTGTAAAAGCTACAGCACAGATGCTGACCCAATTTCAGCCTATCTCCTTTTTGATACTGAGATGAAGAATATTCTCACTTTGAGGGAGGGATGCAGCTAACAGGAGGTCTCCTCCTGTGGTCCCTTTGATGATATCTCACTCCAGGGAGTGCTGGATGAGTGTGCAGATTACATACCTTACAGGCAGGGTGAACCCAGACCTTTAACCTTACTGAGGGCCATGAAGATGATACAAGGGCTGGAGCACTTCTCCTGTGAAGATGGGCTGGGACAGCTGGGGTTGTTCAGCCTGGAGAAGAGAAGGCTCCAAGGAGACCTTAGAGCAGCCTTCCAGTACCGTAAGGGGGCTTATAAAAGGGAGGGAGAGGGACTTTTTATATGGATATGTTGTGACATGACAAGGGACAATTATTTTAAATTCAAAGAGTGCGGGTTTAGATTAGATGTTAGAAAGAACATACTTACTCAGATGTGGCTGTGAAAGCCCAATAAAGGACACGCTTACACCTGCTAGGTTCAGCAGAAAGGAAGGAAAAGAGAGAGTTTATTTACCTTTAACATGTTTTATAAGATTCTCAACTCCACAAGGGATTGGAGGACATGTCACTTCCTCCTCAATCCCACCGGAGAAAAAAGATGCTCATCAAACTTTCTCTTATCACAAAAGGAATGAAAAACAGAATAGATGGTTAAATAAACATCGGCTATTGTTTACATAAAACTGCGTGAAATTCTCTGATTCCAAGGTTAAAACAGAAGGCTTAGCAAAAAACAGGACAACACTCAGAGGGTGGTGAGGCACTGGAACAAGTTTCCCAGAGAGGCTGGAGATGCCCCGTCCCTGAAAGTGTTGAAGGTCAGGTTGGATGGGACCTTGAACAGCCTGGTCTGGTGGGTGGCATCCCTGCCCATGGTAGGAGGCTTGGAACTGGATGATATATAATGTCCCTTCCAAGTCAAACTATTCTGTGATTCGATAACATTAAGCGTGCACTTAGGAAGACTACTTAGCATTTGTACAGCTAAGTACATTTGTAGGGCTTTTAACACTAGAGCCTGATAGCAAGAGACAAGTGTTATAATGAGTAACAACTTGGTCATTTTGTATTATGTTAATTTGTTTATTTTGAGGATCCAAGCTGACTTTCATTTCAGGGTCACTCAAGTGATGTTCCCCATTCTGTGCCTTGGAGGATGTTTGTGGGTATACCCAAATTGCAACACAACACACAGTGTAGCAAGACTGACACTGTTCGCTCCACAGAGTTTTAGCACCAGAATAACCTATGGAAGTTTTGTTCACAGATGCAGTGCATATCCAGACTGAAGCAGAGAAACTGTTTATACTGTTAGTCTCTTGCAGTCATGAGCATTATGTTAGTACCTACTGTTAAAAATCAGAACAGTAACATTACATATGTCCAGATATGGAAGGAAGTTACGTGTGTCTAATTTTGCAAACTTCCAGTTCCCCAGCTTATCTGCCATATGCAAAGAAGTCAGAAAAAAATGAAGGTCACAAACATTATACAGTAGCATAAATATTGTCAATTGCTGTTAAACAACCAATATGCAGTTCAGGGGAAGATGAGTACAGTATATTTTGCATTAAAAGTGTATATTTATTTGTAAATTGGCAGCAGTTCCAGAGCAACTAGCCATCTTCTAATTAGAAGCCAAAAACATGAAAAAATTACTTTCCTTCTAAAAGATAAGCTTTTCATGTGTTAGATGTTCTTTGTTATTTCAGGACTATAGCCTTTTTGATCAGGATGGGTCAAAGATGCTTAATATGCTTTTAAATGAGCCATGGTTTTTCTCTTCTTCTCATTATTGAGTTATGAAAACTAATTTTGTTTCCTTGTATCACCAAAATATCCCATCCAACAACTGTTCACTTGTTTATCATCATAAGTCTTTCTGAAGTGCTAATCAGTACCCATTAAAAGGAGTTACAGTTCTATGTCAACACAGTTACCATGTCAGCTCTTTCCCCCATAGTGCCTTTGCAATAAAATTTATGCCACATTTTTTTTTCTCCAGTCATAGATGTGCATTGAATCAAAAGGTGGAGAAATGTTCTTGGGTTTTTTTCATGTTTCAGAGAAATAATACAAACTTCTTTGATGTCTTAAACAGAAAGACTGGTCTCACAAAAAAACAAACAAAACAAAACAAACAAAACAAGCAGCCAGCAGCATTAGGGCAACTGTAAGAGTAACCAGGCTACAGGTGTACTTGAAAACTTTGTTTTATCTGGAGGTGATGTAATTCTTACTTCTGCAGAGGCCAGCTGACTGACCATTTCTGCCAGCTGTCTCTTACTGGTGCTACTGTAGAAGAACATCTCAATAACATAGAAATCTCTGTTGATTGAGAACAATAAAGATAAAACTCACAGACACACCAGAAAAATAGAAAATCACCTTTGCATGGATTTCCTATGAAGACAAAATTCTGGATTTTGGTGAGGGTATTTTTTCAGGGCTGGCACTGTAAATTTGGGTTCTCAGAGAGTCAAACCTAGCTCAACATTTTATGTTTTGGCACTGTGAAGCCAGGTATAAAGAGAAACCACATCCTTGTGGGGCTGGATAACGTGTAGCAGAATGGCAGTGGCTGTGACTGGAAAGCCATGTGGAGCTGGCAGGGGGATGGGAAAGCTCTTACATGAAAGCTTTCTCTTCTCTCAGGTTTCCCAGCTTCTGTTCTTTAATTTTCCTGGTCACTGACAGAGTTTTTCTCATTGGAAATGTGACTGGAAGTGCCTCACAGACTGGCGCACATCTATGACCAGTGCAATCCCGAAACGAAAAGACACTGGGGAGATAATTAGTTCCTTCCAGGAAATTGGTGGGACGCAGTACCTCACTAGTCAGCTAGTTCTGGTCTCCCTTCATTAGAAGAAACTGATATTTTAAACAGTTCATAAATTGTACATGTCAGGAATCAGAGCTGATAGACTGGGAAGAGAGAACAAACAAAATTTCTACCTTTTGATACACTGAATTTTCTGTCTACCTATAATTACTTCATTCTTCAGAGGTTTCTCAGGTTTTCTTAACCAAAAAGCTACCTAAGCCTGAGGGAAAAGCACAAATGCCTTTTGCAAAGTTGCTTCCTTGTTGCTTTAGCTTGCAACTAAATATTTTTTGTTTCAGAAAAACATAAAAAGATATTTTGAATGTTAATTACATCTTCTTACTTCATTTCCTGTTTTGGTATTCTTGTGTATACATACCTTCTGATGTATTATGGTGGCCTGCGGGCTTGAAAATCCTTCCCCAAGTTGGAGGGGGAGGAGGGGGGCACTTTCAGAGTTGCCAAGACTTTCCAGCTTTCAGAAGAGGGTATAAGCTCATCACTGCTCAGGTAAAAATCTTCATTTAAGTGCATGGTGTTTCTAACTAAACTTGGAACTACATCTCTACCTTCTAAACCTCAGAGTATTTTCAAAAACACTACAAATAACATTTGTGTCCCTCATTATCTTTAACACTCAACAAAGGACGTCAGTATGACATTCATATTTTGCAAAAAGAGTAACAAATTATGAAACCTAAATCAGGACCTTTTTTCAGCTTTTGCTCTTTGAGTTTTTAAGGAATAACTTATTTATTTTTTCACCATTTAACATTTTTTTAAATGTCCTAAAAGTTCCTTGGTATGCTGCTAGTGCTCTCTATCATAAACTTTAGGCAAGAGAATATATTGCACTGCCCTTTAATAAAAACTAGGCATTGTAGCCCTTAAATTTCAACATGCTCATGTTATGTCTTATTTTAGCTCGTTATTATATTCTCGTTTTACCTTGTGCTGCATTTGGTGTACAATGTCTTCAGTGAAAAATATACTTTTTGTTACTGTTTCTGGTAGGGCAAGTAAAGCTGAAGGAAGTACAAACATCCAGTTGTTGTCTGAGTGACTAAATTCCTGATCAATAGTGCAATAAAGGCTTCCACAGGAACATAAAATGCAGTTCCTAGAAAAGCTGTTCCCCCTGCCATACTCAGCAAAGAAAGCATTATGACGATGCCCATTTATCAAGAGCAGTCAAGGTATAGAAACTCAACGGGGTCTTGTATCTCAGGCGTTAGGGATACCAGCCCTAGAAGGACTAAACCATTGTGTATTGCTATGTATTGAGCCTCCTTCCAGGTGGCAAACAGCTGCACCTTTTTATAAAACTTCAAAAATAAATCTGAAGTGCTTGCTTTCAACTGATAAGTGTTATATTTAATTGAACCATTCTGCGAATGTTATAGCTTAGGCACCCAGAAAGATGGTGAATATTTAATATATTTGTTTTGTATTTCCACCGGTCAGCAGAATAATGAAATTCCTTAACTACTTCTCTTTAACTTGCCTGAAGAAAGCACGGTATGTTGCTAAATCGCTTTTCACTAGCCCTACCGAGAAACAACTTTAATCCTTGTTAGAAAATTGCAGAGTCTGGGCCTGACAAAGAGCTCATGCTTGGCGCATTGTGAGTGCTGGGAGCGGGGCGAGGGGAGCCCTTTACAGCTGCGTGCCTCCAGCCCGCCGGAGCTGGACTATTTAGGCGAGGAGGTTTGTCAATTCCTCCTGACAATGGAACGAGTTTTTCAGTGCCTGTAGCTGTGCCGAGCCCCGTTGGGGATCAATGCTGGCCATTCAAGCTGCACCCTCTTTCATTGCTTTGGTTTGTTAATTTAAGACTAAAGGTCTGCTGAGGGGGTTTAGGGTGTTTAAGAAAGCTGATGAACTGTTTAAGAAATCTGATGAACTGAGAGCGTTTATAGCCCTGGTGTGGCAACTATTGGCACTGAGGGAGCTGTGTCCTTGTTGACCCTCTTGTTATTAAAAATGCACAAGTGCTGCGCTTCTCAATATTTCAACACTCTTTCATTGTCAATACCACCTTCTGAGCCCTTCAGCTTGTTGCTTGCTCTAAAGATCTTCTTAGATTGGGTTTGAAAACTTCACCTTAAACACTAGATTAGACTGATGTTCTGTTTTCCGTGCTCCTGTTGATTTGTTGAACCTTCCCAGGGCTGGAAAGCAAGTAGCAGCTTGATGGGGAGACGGGCTGCTAATATGATTTACCAGTGTACAGTCATGCACAATAAGTGTGAATAAATACAGGGGTCTCACAGAGTCAACCCTAGCCTTTCCTTTTCTCTTATTTTTTACTTTGAAAGAGGTATCTCAGGAAAATGAAGTGAGTAATGCATGCCCTTACAGGAACTGGATGGGCTATGAAAAAGGAAAGAGGAGGAAATCTTAAGGCAAACATTTTTGTTAAAGTGGTTGGCTGCTGTTATTTGCTGATTTGGAAAAAATATATAAAAAGCAGTTACTGCTTTACTCTTGCATAGACAACAGCAAAGAATGTGGAAGTAGTACCATATAATGAACATCTGCAAGAGATGCATTTTCCTTTCACTACTATTGTTACTAATGGAAAAGTTACTTTTTCTTAAAACCAGTTAGAAGCAATTGGTTGTTGTTGTTGTTGTTGTTGTTTTAACTGGGTAATCTCAGGACAATTATCTAATCACTGAAGTTGATCCACAGTAGATCCATCCCTGCCTCTATAATATGGTCATGGTTGTCAAAACATGTGGCCTTGGATTCTCTGAGAGGAATTTGTAGTGCTGTGCTTTTTGACAGACTCAAAAAGAAGTTAGAGGGAAAATATTTATTTTCTTGTTATGAAGTCAGCAGATTTATGTTTTACAGCTTCGGCCTATACTAAGTCCTCAAAACTAGTGGATATAAGACCAATCCCTAACAAGAATCCTACCCACAAATACCTCTGGGAGGATTCTAAAAATATACTGGATGTGATTTTTATTAAAAATACTGTGACAATTAAAAATAAAAATGCTCTTTTTTTTCTAATAAAATAGCAGTTATATTTTTTCTGAACAAGGTATGTTGACAGAAGAACAAGTACTGTAGTATCATTTCACAATCACCAAATTAAACATTTGTACTGAAAGTTTAATGCATCAAAGCTAGTCAGGAAAACATATTATATTGCTTTCATTCATAAAGTTGAGTAGAAAATTAATTTCCTCCAATGTCTTAGCTTTGTTTTCAGTGCATGTAAGAATATCACAGATATGCAAGGAGAGTCGAAGTTTTACTGCATCTATCCTAAATAAGTTACCTGGCTGGGCTTTAAAACACATTGATCCCAAAAACTGGAACAGTGTATTGTCAGTAATCTGTCACTGTTCAGTATTGTTGCATGGGAAAATCAGCCTCAGAATTTTCAATCCTGTAGTTTGTTTGTCTGAGCAAGTTGAGCCTGTTCTGCTTTCTACTTGGTACAAAGAAAGTACATCATGGATGCATTACTGGATTTCTCTTATGGAAGAATATCAGTTTTCAAACAGTAGAGTCTGAGTGATAATACAGTTTTTCAGCTTATATTACTGCATTTGGGTAGAATGTTTGATGTAGGAATTTTTATGTTTATTTAGATCAATAGAGTTCCCCAATTAATAAGCACAATTGTATTTTATTTTCTAGACTTCTATATAGATACAACACCTGTCATATAGTTTACAGCTACCACTTAATAATAACTCTGTCACATTAAAAATATTTTGCAGGTACTTACAAAGGAAATCAATACCAGCATGCATGTTGGATTAAATATTGTGAATAGGATAATAAGTCATTCAGTGATTTAAAAAACAGTATTTTATGGACATCTAATCAGTCCTCCATTTTAGTGAACAAATTAAACTACTTCTATGAAATATGTAGCTATCTGCCTTTTTCATGGTGGGTTTTTTCACTTCTGTAAAATAGTAAATTAATAGGAGAAACTCTAAAAAAGCAAAAGTAATTTATTTCAAGTGATTTATAATTAAAATGCAATTTAACATATTCAAAAAATAAACAGAAGAATTAATTGAAATGTTAACGTCAAACATCTTAAAACCAGTAGTTATAATGTGATGAGACTGTTACCTCTAAAGAGAAGGTATTTGTACTTATTTACGGTATGTCTTTCAAGCTTTTTACAGAGAGCTTACATTTTGATGGAAGAGTTCTATTTCTTTGTTTTGTTACATCCAGTAGCAAGTAATTTGTCTTCATATTTTCAGTATATATTTTATTTTATTTCTTAATGTGGAGGTGGCTAATGAGACATGTTAGATACTTCCTTTGAATTACTTTCACAAAATATACCTTGCCTCACATGCAGCATTTTAAAATACGCACATGCTTTCCTGTCTTTGCATATCTCTGTATTTTTCAAAGACACAGGAAATTATATTAGAAAATAATTTAAGCTTCTTTCCTGTGGGAAAAGAGGCTAGAAACAGAACTATAACACAAACTCTTTTAATCTCTCACAGTTAAAATGAAAAAAAAAATCCCTTCCTTTTTAGAGTTTGACTAAATGACATCTGGTTGTGATTTTACAGGAGGGGGAAGAAAAATGCTACAACTATATTTAGTAAAATCTCTTCTAATCCAGTTAATGTGAGAGAACTATTACAGTAGCTATTTGGAACTGAACATTTTTTACAGTAACATAGACACCAACAGCAGAGGGCTTATTCTTAACCCATCCATTTGTGAAGTGTTGAGTGAAAACATACCCCTGCCTAAGACATAAAAAGGAAATAAGGTAGGCTGTAATTATAATTAGTAATTAATGTAAATCAAAACCTTAATATGATTATTTTGGGAAGGGTGGAGTGGTGTTTTGGTCATACTTAAATACCGTTTCCATGGATTTCTGCTTTTTTTTAACTTAATCATGAAGTGATTTTTTTAAAAAAAAGAAAAGAAAAAGACAAAATCCTTATTCTCTGATACTATTTTCCTGTTTGGATTGAAAAATCTAGTTATTGTAAATTCTCTCTCAAGATACCCTACCTGTTTTTATCCTTGCTGTTTTAGCTGTCAGTTCTCTCCTGTAATTGTATCTTTAGTATCCATTCTCACTGACAGATAACAAAGTGCATAACACTATTTTTCTTGAACATGTTGTAACTGAAAGATAAAATGGCAGGTGCTAATTCATGTAAAGAATGGTCTAGGTCAAGTTATTTGATTTCCTACTGACCCATGCAATTCTCATAACAGGAAATTATATCATTGTTGACTTCAAGTGCTGATCTGTGATCATTTCAAAGTGTTTCATTACTTCTCATTACCAAATCTGTTAAATGAATACTGCAGGGTTATTTGGTGGTGTTTGTTGTTGGTTTTTTTTATCCTTCTTTTCAGCAATGGTATAGCAACTCCATGAAAGTCATATGTATGTGGTTGGCTGATAGATTAGACGTTCAGCTTCACATCTACCAGCTGAAGACTCTCATCAAGATAGTGAAGGTAAATAAAATGTGTTTGCATTAGACTGCATAGTAAAGAGAGAAAAGTAGTAAAGTAATAACATGGATGATCACCCCAAAAGTTAGAAAATGTGGAATAAAATTGTAAACTTATGTAGTTTTATGTTGGATTTTTTTTTCCCCCCACAGTCATAGCAAATTCCAGAAGTAAAATAACTTAATAAACCCTTCAATGTTAATTATATGTGCACTGGTATTTGTCATAAATTCTGGACTTCGGAACAATTAAGATCATTCCAAGGAATTTTACAGCTAGCTGTACAGCATTGCCATATAATTATTCTTACTAAATTATTTTTTGTCTTGTTATGGTTTTTTGTTTTACCAAAAATTTTAATTTTTGTTTACTGAATAATTTCAATAGTGTTCCTTCTCCATTTCCCCCCTTCTCCTAAAAAAAGGAACTATTTTCTTTTTTATACACATGTAATTACTAGGTTTAATTGAAAACAGTATTCAATTTATTAGATAACATTTTCTAATCTTTCATATTCAGGGATAAGTATCAATAGAAATACCAATCCCTCCAGTTCAGTCCTCAGTTATTTACATTGGCCAATGTCAAATGCTTCCGAGCAAAGTGTAATATGCCTTGCAAAAGGCAATTATGGGTTAACCTTCCATAAAAGAAAGTTTTCTCCTAACTCCCTTTCAGATCTTAATTGGTACCCTTAGGCAAGAGACAGAAAACCATTTCAGATTTTTTTTCTTTTAATTCTGTCTTATTTAATTTTAGACATTCTTGTTATCTGTACAAATGTGGAGTAAGAAACACCTGTTTTCAGTGGTGACTTGGATTTTTTCAAAATATTTTCTCATGAAATTCATGCAAGAGTATAAAGTCAGAAGCATTTTAACATATGGTCACCGGAACTGCAACTGCAACTTTCAGGATTCACTAGCCAAAAAGGAAGAGAACGGAGAGAAATGCAAGAAAAGTCATAGTAACAATGGCATCATGGCTTCCTGAAACACACAAGCTTAGCTTTGCTCTTTTTGACCTTAACTGATTTCTCTGGAAGCAGGATTTGGCTCTTCACTTGATTGTATGCCCAAATGGCAAAAGCAGTTTGCTATTCCTTGTTGAAATTAATGGCTCTTGTGAAAGGTTTAAAGCTATTCTCAAGTGAATCATGGAATGATAAAATGGTTTGGGATTGGAAAGGACCTTAAAGATCATCTAGTTCCAACCCCTCTGCCATGGGTAGGAACACCTCTCACTAGACCAGGCTGCTCAGAGCTCCATCCAGCCTGGCCTTGAAGACTTCCAGGGATGGGGTATCCCTTGGGGAACTTATCTGGGCAACCTGTTCCAGTGCCTCACCAACCTCACGGTAAAGACTTTTACTAATATCTAGTCTAAACCTTCTCTCAGTTTGAATCCATTCCCTCTTGTTCTGTCACTACATGCCCTTGTAAAAAGTCCCTTTCCAAGGTAGTTGTCATCCTCTGAAGAAAAGGATAGGTGTTAGGGAATCTAAAACCTGTGCCCCATGAGATCCAAGAATGGGCAGACTGAATTGTACAAGAGAAATATCACCAGGGAGATTAAAGGAAGATCTCACAAAACTGAATTTCAAGTGAATGAGCAGCACTGCCAACCTACCTTCCCTCTGCCACCTGGAACACAGGTTAGCCTTGTTCAAAAGCAGGAGGCTCCCGCTGGAGGTGGGAATAGTGCTTCTGGCAGTGGCCTTGCGGTGCCCATATACCTGATTTGTTCTGCTCAACTGTGTTATTCCATGGCACCTTCTGTGGATATTAAAGATTGAAGAAGATAATGTCAATCATATTGTTTCTGGAAAACAGAACATTTTGTGGACTTTGGTGTTGGTGGGTGAAGAAGATATAACCAGTAAAATAGGAACTTGGCAGACAGGAGGCTGCTGGGAAATACAAAACAATGGTTCAAGTAGAGTATCACAAGAAGCTTTTCCTGCTGCAGCCCAGCTGGGAAAAGACATGGGGAGGCACAGTTCCTCCAAACTAGAGTGAATAAAGGCACTTTTCTGTTTGCTTTAGGAAAAAAAAAACAAAACAAAAGACCAAACAAAAAACAAACAAACAAACAAAAGCCCCTAGGAAGCTGTATTGCTCCTGTCACCTCTTGAAAATATTAAAAAAACAAACGAACAAAACAAAACAAAAAAAACCCCAAATAAGTAGGAGGTCATTTTTGAAGGACACAGGATGAGTAAGAGAAATATCATTCTTTCGGATTTGGATGCAACAAGAGTAGTGGCATTATTAAGAAAGACTAGAAGAAGAAACATTTTCCCCTTTATTCTCTTTAGAGGCTTATGATGGCATGAGGGTTTCATTAGACGTCTGAAACACGTGCAGAGGGATGTGACTACAGAAGGGTCAAGGACCGAGAAAGTTAGGGAGCAATGAAAAATTAAGCTTGGAAGTGAACATTATTATCCTGCAAAACTATGTCAAGAGAAGAGCAATGTCTGAACCCCAGAGTGCTGGTCTGAGAATGGGAAGAATACAATGTAAAACTGAAGGAAATTGCTGTAGGACCCGTTAACAGCATCAAAGCAAATTGAATGCAGTGTTATAGAAAGGGAATGCAATGGTGACACTTGAAAAAGACCAGGTGGGGTACATGCAGGAGTGTGTGAGCAAAACATAAGCTGCATCCATTGACTCTGACGTTGACCTGTGAAAGTCAAATAAATCTCAGTTGCAGTGATTCAAGCAAGGTTTAAATAATCATCATAATGGCAGAAAAAAACTCCGAACTGAATGTTACCCATTTTAAGAGTGGTCTTTTGCAGTTCTCTGAAGTATTGAGTGAAACAAGATCAAATCTTTTCTTTCTCTAAGGGTTGTACATGTCTCCTTCTCAGGCAGAGAAATGGGCCTGATAGGCCTTAATTATCTTCCATTTTCATTTCCCCATATTCTCTTCCAAAACATTCAGAATTTGTAGTGATAGTGTACATAAAATAAGAAATTACCTGGATCAACTTGTCCTTTTTAAGCCTTTAAGGGTAATATCAGGAAAGATTATTTCAAATGTGTTACAGCTTAAAAACACATGCAGGTATGCAGGTGATTTTTCCATGTGCTTACTTGAGCATAGCATTCATGAATAAAACAATACCATTCAAAATTCTTACATGATGGAAAATCAAAGAAGCGAGTAGTATCTGCTGGTTCATAGGGAGGATGAATACAAGGGAAACAAAATCTTCTGAAGTGCAAAAAAGGTAGATGCAAATCAAAATGTAGAGGCTTAGAATGTAAATGAACTAAGTAGTCACCTAAGAAATTCTAACACTATATAGTATAGATCATAATCATTATTCATTCATAGAGCATATATTATAATATAATATATAATATAATCATTACACTTCCACATTTGGCAGATAAATGTAAAGATAAATATAAATAAAATTCCCCTATGAGGAAAAGGTCAGGCATTTACATTTTCTGTGAAATGACAGAACTGAACTACCTGTAGCCAAATTCACATTTTAACAGGTATTTAGAAAAATTCTCAGCTGGTTTCTTATTGAATAAATGAAACAAATAGAAGTTACTGAGAAATCAGCAGTTAGAGTAAGCTGTAGCAAAAAATGCAATCTCTTAATGGAATGACCATCAAATTAGAATCTCTGGAGTTTGTAGAAATCTCATGCAGCCCAAAAATTAAGACCGCAAAATCTTTATCAAGGTGATAGGTCCCTCACGTGCAGGAGGAGTAAAGCTGTGCCACTGGCATACTAGCAATGGCCAGTGTATAGTGAAAGAGTACTCAGACTTCCTGCAGTCCAATTCCAGATGTTTTACTTTTGCCACAGAAAACCTACCGAGACTTCAGGTTGCAAGGAGTGCTGGAGGGGACGCTGAACAGCAAAACCTACGACACTGTGCACAGCCGTCTGACTGTGGAGGAAGCCACGGTCTCAGTCACGGATGCAGGAGGACTTCAGGGCATTACAATGAAAGACAGTGATGAGGAGGAAGGATGATATTATTTCACAAAGCTTTCAGAGATGGGGGTGATGGTCTGAGGGTGGGGTTTATCCTTGCCTTGGGGTTTTTTGGTAACTTGTCCTTGTAACTGCATTTATAGTTTTGCCTTATGATATTGGTGCAGAAATATAATTTGCTCCATTAGAAAAGAAAGATTATCAGAGGAAATGTGCCAAGAACTTTTTGAGAATAATGGTTGTAGCATATTTTTATGTATAGCTTTGCTTAGGGCTGCAAGAACACTGGCATGGAGTTTGAGTTTCACCTGTAATTATGTTTCTTTCCCTTTTGTTTGCTATCATTCGTTCTTGTATTTCCATCTGATATTGATGTCCTGTGCAGAAACAAGATGTGTGTCTCACTTAAAACACAACTATACAGGAAATCATCCTTGGAATGAGTCAATGCCCTAGGTAAAAAAATAGTGTATTTTCAGGATTAGAATTTGTTTACCTTTTTTTGTGCTTAATTTTATATCATTATGTGATGTGCATTAAAAATTTTAATCTTGGTTCTTTATATATTGAGGTTGGTATATAATTACAAGAACTTCAAGGACAGTTGAACACATACAAACTGCTTAGGAGTGTTGTGTCTATTCATTTTGCAAGTTTAAAGATATCTCATCCTGTTGGATGTCAGTAAGCTTGCCATCTATGTTTGTATTTCTGTGAAAATTTTCAGGCAATAAGAACACATTTTGTCGTGGTCATTTATGTATCTACCCAAGTTTGTATAGAATTCTACAATTAAAAGATGTTTTCAGTATTTCAAACGATTTGAACCATTGTATTATTCCTCGTGAGAATTTTGAAAGTTTTTTGAAAGATTATTTCATTTATGTAGTGATTTATAGCAAATGTGTTTCTTTTATAGAGCAGATTATATATATAGCAAATAAGGACCCAAGGACACAATGCCTTGATAAAGGAAAAAAGCAAACAAAAACCTCTCAGTAGCAGATGAACAGGCAGGGCCCACTGCCTGTTTTTTGATGCCCTCAGTATGAACTGGAAAGAGTTCAAATTTTCATCAGTAAAACTCACACAACTTATGAAAAATATAGCAGCTCTCTTTTTTTTTTTTTTTTTTT
>VYXC01004202.1:163742-176045 GCA_013397175.1 Platysteira castanea | reverse complement strand
TTTTTTTTTTTTGGTTGGAGCCTGACTGATTCCTGAGTTTATGTACACAGAATCAGAAAGAACGCAGATGATGCCCAAAGAAGTAATATAAGTTGCTGACGTCCTTGTTGAGCCATAGCATTACACCTGAGGGGCTTTACTGAGGGACTGGTGAGGGTTTACAAGGCTGATGTGATGTTTCCCTGCAAGAACAGTCTGTAGGACTTCAGGGGTGTAGGACTTTAGGGGTCTGTTGCAAGCATGCAGGGCTGCAGTAACCGAGAATGAGAGCTGCAGGGAAAGTGGCTTTCAGCACACTTGGAAGCTCAGCCAAGCAGGGAAGAGCAAGTTACACTTCTCCTAGGTGTCTATGGAGAAATCCTTAGTGGCAAGTTTTTCTGTGGCAAACCAGCCTAATCATCACATGACCTGAGGTGAACTCAGCTAAAAGGAAGAACTGGGAGCCGGTAAAGAAGACCATTCTGCTCAGCTTTCCATCAGCATCTCTGCTGGGCTGGAGGAAGCACAGGGAGCCCCAACAGTATTTTCCCCTATTACCAGGCTCTAAGATGGGTTTGCTGATTTAGGTTTTGATAGCAGTAAAATAATTGCGTATTCCTTTCCTCTCCTTTGTCCTAGTTGTGCTGGTGTGTGGAAGCTGACAATGCTTGAAGAGCCCTTTGGGACTCTGGTTGAGACCCAGACTTGGTAAGGGATAACCTGCCTGGGCAGGAGCTGCAGCCTCAGCCCTAGTCTGGCTGTGGCAGACAGCAGGGTGCAGAGGAAGCCAGGCTGTCCAATGTAACACCCATCTCCCAAACCCAACGAGGCAGAGAGATCAGTGTCAGTCAGGCACAGAGGGAGCTTTGTCCCAGCAAAAGTCTCCCTGCTTCCCCTCTCCCCATCTTTACATTCCTGAGACCCTGCAGAGGTACCTGTAGAGAAGCCAGGTGTAAAGAGGTGAAGGCAACTATCACTGCAGTGGCCCTGCAGTGCTTGCCAAGGCCACCTGGTGCAGGGTTGTGTCAGGTCTGTGCAGGGCTTTCACCAGAAGGCATTATATTTTTAAAGTTCCAGGGTGACACAAGAGTAGGAAGCAATATCAAAATTGGACACTGTCCCTAGCAAGCCACTTACAGTGTAGGGAGCTGGAGTGGGACCTAGAAACACCAGGACAGCCCAGGAGATAAGCGATTGGTCTGTGTCCTTCAACAGAGAGTGACCTGGCATTAGCCTCTCTGCCCAGACTTGCTATCCAAAAGCCCTTTGGGATACAGTGATTTGCACTCACCTCCTCTTTGGGCTTTTCCTCTATCCCAAGCTGCCCCTATGCCAAGAAGGACTTCCTGGTGAGGCAAACTCTCCCTATCAGTTTGGACAATTAGAGAGTAGGTTATAGTAATTTCACCTGTTAGGTCCTCAGCAGACTATAGGCCATCATGGTCCTGATGGGCCTCACCTGGGACCCCCACCCACCGCTTTTGTCCAGGGACTAAACCTCAGCTCTGTCCAGGGCTGCCAACCTCTGCCCCAGTAATGGAAGAGTGCTGGATTCTCACCTCAGCCCCACATGTGCTTGTTTATGGGCACTGTTTGTCCAGAGCCTGAGCCACGGATTGACTTCAGACCCTTTTGACCATCACAAACATGTTAGTGATCTGGTCTCTGGGCTGCCACCACCTCTTCCCTGCCTTGCTCCCTGGGTGAGTGTGGTGGGACTGGCCCTGGCTGGTGGGGCTTTGTCCAGGCAGACAGGGAGAGTCCCCTCCAGCTCCCTATGCCTTAGGGAGCAGTTAACCCTGGCTACATCCTGACATAATTTAAAAAACAAATTAAGAAAAAACCCACCTGAACAAGACTATTACTTTTTTGTGGCTTGAAGTGGGCCTGAGTTACTTAAATTTCACAAAGCGTTATACATGTATGCCCCATGTAAAGCATTTTGCTTTACAGTTCCTTCTGCATGCAGTACTTGCAAGATATATTTGTCAGTAAGATGGAGATGAATAAGGAAATGCTAAACAAACAAACAAAAACACAAACCAAAGATGATGATAATAAGGAAATAGTAAAAAACAAACAAAAAAAGAACATCAAAGGACACAGATGATGTAACAATGAAGAAGTTACAAGATGTTTGGGAAAGAGAAATTAACTCAGACTCAAAGCATGGGATAACTTATTCTTAAAGACACATCAGTGAAAGACAGGTACAGAAAAGACAGTTCTTCAAAGGTCCTTCAATTTCTTCCAAATTCAAGTATATTTTTTGTACCTAGATTTGTGAGACCGTGAACCAACATGAAGCTTGAGAAGGCCAGTGAGTAGCTGCGTGTCAGCTCCGGTGTTAGGCACCGTCGCCTCCAGCAGCCAGGGCAGTGCCCTGGGAGGGCGCAGGGGCCGCCTCTACATCTTAACTTAGATGTTTAAGCGGAGCTTTGTGCCCATCCCGAGCGGACGGCATCGCCGCTCGCTGTACGCCTTCGTGCGAGGCAGCCAGCGGCGCGCCCGCCGCGCTCTCCCGGGGCTGCGGGGTCTCCGCGGGCACCTCCACTTTTCCTAAGCTGGCTCGGAGTGCAGGGAGCCCTCAGGAAGGGGGCAGGAGCGATCTCGTTTAATTCATTCCCCCTGAGTCTTAGTGGTATAAAAGAGGCTTTAGAAGCCGAACCAGAAGCCTCGACTAGGTGCGCGCCCCGCGCTGAGAGCGATGCTCGCAAGTCTCCCGCCGCCGGCCAAAGGGTGCCTGGGGCCAGGACCCCGCTCTCCTCGGCTGTCGCTTAGCCCGGACAAGGAGGCGATAGGCAAGGCAAAGCAGAGGCTGGGGGAACCACCGCGGCGGAAGGGCGACTTTGGGGCACTGAGCATCCCACCTCCAGACAAGCAAAGCCTCCGCCCCGGCCGGCTCAGGCCGCGCCCTTTGAGCCCGCACCGGCAGGTCCCGCCACCGACAGTGGTGCTGGTAGAGCCGCCCCTCCCTTTAATCCCAACCCGGAGCAGAGGGCAGTCAGCCCCCGGAAACAGCGAGACTCAGGGGGCGAGTGGATCCCGGGACACGGGTGCTCATCGAAGGCGCCCAGTGGAGCGGCCTCCCTCCCTCCGTGGCCCTGTGGACACGGCACCCACACAACCCTTCCTGGGCTCCCGGGGGAATCTCGGGTCAGGTGCCAGATGTTTCCAGGTTTTGGGAAACTCCTGGGACACACCAGACTCCCGGCGCAGAGGGCGGGCGGGGCACCAGTGTCAGCTCCAGAGTGGGCATCAAGTGCAGCTCCACGAGGGACACGGCGATGAGCGCGGGGGGCCGGGGAGGGAGTATAAGGCTGTGAGGCGGGTTCCTGCGCAGAGAGTGTCCCGTAGGCACCTACCGAAGGGGGTTGAATCAGATGTTTGACTGTCAGCAAAGGAGCGCGGAGCAGACGGCGGGAGCCGCACGGCAGCGGCGGGGCAGCCGGCGGGGAGCGGGGCTTCTTCTGAGAGAAACGGACGGAACCCGGGACGCCCGTGAGACCTGCAGAGACACCACGACCGGCCTCCCTCCGGCACGGGCGCGCTTTGTTTTAACAGCGACTGGGGGAAGAAAATGCAGCTAAACAAACAAACAAAAAAACCCAATCACACACACACAAAAAGTTTGTTTTTTGCCTTAGCAAGTGTATTTTCGCGTCGCGGCCCCCCCCCCCCCCCCCCCCCTCCTCCCTGCCCTGTTCCGAGGGTTGTTCAGTTGTGCCCTGTGTCTGTGCCTGAGTAGGGGCGCCGAGCGAGCAGCCTAGAAGGTGGGGAACCCTCCCCGAGCACCGTCCAGCAGCGGCTGCTACAGGGCACGACTCCTACTTCCGTCCTTATTTTCACGTTTTTCACTTGGCTTCTTCCCCTCTCTCAGCAGCGGCACATCGAAACGGGTCCCACCATAAAGGAGCAGGGTTTTGTTCCGTTCCATATCCGGCGGACACCTTCCTGTCGCCATGGCGAGCCCGGCGTATCCCGGTGCCGGGAATACAGCACACAGGCGCCCATACAGCGACCAGCTCTTCGCTTTGCTCCAGGTTACCTCCCAATACACTGACAGAAAATGGAAACAAAAAATAAGTTAATTGTTCCTGATTCTATTCAGGAATCTTAAAAATAAATAGCTTCCCCCAGCCAAAGAGCGCAAGGCGTTCATTTAGCAGTAACGGGGCTAAACATTTGTTGAACTGGGAAAGGAACAAATGAGAAAGTGTCATTCATGGCTCCAGCTGCCGCTGGCCTCTCCCAGCCACTTCCACCAAGGGCCCTTTGGAGTTGATGACACCGCTGGGTCCCCTCACAGGCGGACTGATTAGATTAGACGTGATAGCTGTAGTCCACGTTCGGAGCTGGCACACTTAGCCAAATCGCTCGCATGAATTACGGGAGGACCGGAAGCGCTACTTTAGAGGGTCACTTGTAATTTCGTTTATATGTGATTAAAGGCTTTATACGTGAACAGGCTTGATTTGCACCAGTTTGGTTTTCGGTTTACGGGGGTCTGTACGAAATGTACTGTACTGCCAAACTTTGTTTTACCTCCGGGAAGGCTTGTATTTTGCGGGTCAGTGTCAACTGTTTTTCTTTTGTGATGGATTCGGTTACAAATAGCAATACTTTATTCTTTTGCTTGAGGTGGAACTGCTACAGAAGGATGCCGACATACCCTCACTGAATGGGAAGACTACACGTAGTCTCCGAAGGTGTATACACACGCACACATGCATTTATATTATTTTTTTCCATCGGAAAAATTGTTAGTGGAGAAAACGCAAAATTTTACAACTTAAAAGCTACGAAAGGCCAAGCGCCTTTGCCCACGCTCCAGAAACAGCAGAGCCCGTGGCTGCTGCGAGGTATACCCGGGCTCTGCGGCCGTCCCATGCCGACCAGAACCAGAACCGGGGCAGGGGCCGGGGCCACGGCCGGGGTCGGGTGGGCCAGAGAGCCGCGTCTGCCACGCCAGCAGCCGGGCGGGTGGCGGTAGCAGCAGATTCCCACCGAAAAGGATGGTGGCGCGGGATGTCCCCCAGCGCCGGCTGATAAACTGTGACGGCGGCTGATCCACTTCCCCCTGCTGTAACTCCCCCGTTTATATTTTTACTTCTCTTCAAAAGACAGTAAACAACAAGCCCTGAGTAGGAATGAACAGCCAGCCCTCCAGCACCGCAGCAGCCAGGCGCTAATTCCCAATTGTAACATATCAGGGCCGAGCGTTCCGCCGCGGCAGGGGCTGCGGGCGGGCGGGCGGGCGGCGGGGACGTGCGCGCAGTGCACGGCGGCAGTGCGGCTGAGGGGAGCACGGCGCCCCTGTTCCGTGTCGGGGTAAATCGCCTCTTCACAAATTCGGCGGCCCGGGAGGGAATGTCTCGGTCTGATGCATAGCGAGAGCAAACCCGACCTTTAGCAGCAGCGAATCCCGGCAGTGTCACTATTAATGACAACTATTACAACACTAATAACAGTAATCAGGGTCTGTCCAGCCGCCGTCGAGTCCGCCGATGTCGCGGCCAGAAGGATGTTTTGTAACCTCCCTGGTTCCCCCCACGCTCGGATTGCTCAAAGGCGCCCCGGAGCTAGGCGGAACGTTGCCGTCCCTGCCCTTGCCCGGTCGTGAGGGGCCAGCTCCGGGCGCACGGAGGGAGCAGCCCCCTCGGGCAGGAGGCTTGCGGTAAAACACTCCCAGGAAAATATTAATACACGCAACAGAAGGTTAGCTGAGTTATTATCCTTTTCAATTCATTCTTTACTTAAAAAGGCAATGGAATTATTCATTTTATTAAGGAGGAAGAAATTAAAGATTAGGCTCTAAGGCGGTATTTTACCTCCCTCTAATCGCCTCTGGGATCGGATTGGAGTAATCCTGACGACGAGATGAATTCGCCGGTGACTCGGATTTTAAGTGCATGTAGAGATACGTTATGATAGTAATGCAAGTGAGCAATATCAAGAACATAGCTTAGGAACGAATGAAACACGAAGCCGATTACGGGGAAAAGAGAACAGCAGCTTTCCCGGGCAGAGCACGAAATCAACTCGAGGCAAAACTTTTGCCCTTAATTCCTGAGACGGTTTGAAACTCTGGGAGGCCGGCGGGCCTGTTCCTTCCGCCGCCGGCCCCTTCTGCTGGGACTTGGTACGTGCTGCCAGCCTGGAAGGATCCCGGGCCCACCGTGCCCCCCACAAAAGAAACCGGCCGACAGGTTCTTTATTGCCACCTTCAGAGCCTGTAAATCTCTCTGCCTCGGGAAAAACAACCCTGCACCAGCACGACTGCAGGATATTTGCGGCTCGGCAGATACATAAAACTTATAAAAAGGTGCAGTCCGAGAGCAAGGCAAAGCTCGGGACAAGACTAAAAGGATATGTTGAGATTGATTTCAGTAACTCTATCTATACTGCGGACAACACCAGCACCTAGCAAGGCTCCATCTCTGAGACAGAACAGGGTTACGTCTCCCCCCCAGAAAAAAAATGCTGCTTTTAGGTGGCTACTGAAAAATTAGGCATTAACATAAATTTTCGTGAGAGGTACTGAAAGAAAGGGAGGTCTATCAGTAAGGAAGTAACGAATAACAAAGCTACCGCTTCTCCAAAAGTGTATCTCAACACTGAGGAGACCAGTATAATTGCAATGGCAGGGCTGTAATTGCTGCTTTGGGATATTTACCCTGCTCAAATGACACTACATATTTTACTTTCAAACACATGTCAAAAAGTCAATCCCGAAAAGACCAGTTAAGAACAAGCTGTTAACATATTAAGTATATGGGATTTGAAGCCTCTAAAACCCACTCAACAATAATTCCCTTCTTCAGCACCAATCAAGAGGAAATTTGCCTAGATTGAATTAAATGTAAATTGCTCTGAAGTAGGAAATTCTCCTCTGGCGGATACAAAGTACGAGAAGGGACACCGACACTCCGGAAAAGGCGGCAGCCCGAGGCAGCTGCCTCTCACGGCGCTGGGGGGACACGGCTCCGGCCCTCGCGAGTCCACGATCCCTCCTTCCTCCAGGTAAGAGGCGGGCGGATGCAGCAACCCGATCCTGGACAGCAATTACGGTCTTAACGCCCCGACCCATCTGCCGTGGGGAATTGCGGGGGAGAAGCAAGTGAGCGGTGCAGCCCCGGTCAGCGGCCTCCCACCCAGACCGGGAGAAAACAGGGATCAGGGCTGGAGCGAAGCGTCGCGGCCGGAGTCCCCGCACAGCCCAGCACGGATTCTGTCCTTCCTCCGCCTCACGCTTGCCCGCACGGCTGTGTCCATCCCGACACGTCCCGAGGCCAGCCCCGGCCTTGTCGTCCGCCTGCGCTCCGGGACACCGGAGAGACGGGGCGGACAGGGGGATCGCAGGGTGTGCAGAGACTGGTGCCCAGGCCACGGCCCATCGTTCGACGTCCGTTCTGGGGACCGCAGGACATTCTTTTCCTCCGTGCCCCGAAGCTCCCGACCGCGGAGGTAGCGTCGTGGAACAGCCGCTGCCTTGCTCTCCTCAAATGGAGCCGCGGTGGCTTGAGGCCGCATCGGCCAGGTCACAGTGCTTGGGGCAAGGATGCCTCCCTCCATCCCTCCTTCCGTCTCCCCAACTCTCCTTCCCTTTCTCCCTGGGCCCCCAGCCCTTCCTCCCTGCTCTCACTTCCCCGCAAGAGGGTTTTCCTGGGCCGGCGGGTGAGGAGGGAGGCACTGCCATTTGCCGGTTCCTGAGCTGGTACCCGAGCAGTGGGGGTCGGGCCTCCCTGCCTCGCTGGAGGCTTCTCTGCATTAGCAAACCCGAGACCTCCTGCCTCTCTCCCCCTGCCTCGGAGAAGGGCAGTGCTGGACCTCTGAAATGGAAGCTGCTGCATGGGTCCCTCCTCTGAGGGACGCGACCTGGCTGCTCGCTCCCGGGGGTGGCAGGGACGGAGGAATCCTTGGCTTCTCCTGGGTATTATTTCGGTAGCGGCCTCTCAGTCACCAGTCGAGTGATCCCCAAGCCGGCGGAAGGAATGGGACCTTGTCCTGAGCCCGAACTGTCGGATCGTGGGCTGGGCGGGAACACAAAAAGTCCTGTACCCACTGCAGCCCCTCTCATCTCCCCGACCACCCTCGCTTCGCTGTAAGGACGAACACCCGAACAGGGCCGTCGAGCTTCTATTAAATGCCTGGGAATTGCCTCTGTTTAGCTGCATATATACATACACAGTGTGTGAGCTGTATATTCCTTCGCGTACCTATACCAACCCTGAGTTCTTGGTATTTGTGTTGTGCATGTATTATATAAGGACACAGAAGCTATACTTCGTGTATGTGCAGGCTACATATGTATATCTATACAAAAATATATAAATATATAAATAATGCTCCAGATTTAAAAGGCACTTCTTCCTACCTCCTTTTTCTTTTCTTCCCCTGCCCCAGGTTTTGAATCATCCTTTTGCTCCCAAGCACTCGTTCCATTTGGCCTGGGAGGTTCCTGCATCCCCACGCACTGGTCTCGCCGTCTGCTTGTTGCAAGTCCCCCGCTTATTTGTCTACTGTGTTTTCCAAAAGCTCACCGCCACCTGACCTTGTTCTTTAAAGCAGTGAGCAGTCCCAGGAGCAGTCCCAGGAGCAGAGCAGCCATTTCCCTCCCTCCTTCCCTCAGACACACACACGTACACACGTACAAAGAGAGCTCGGGCTGGAAAGTGGCAAAGAAACAAACAGCTTCCCCTCCAGCCGCTTCTTCTGCAGCACCTTGTTTGACAAACACCCTGGCGCTTGCCCTTGAATTGGTTTTCACATCCCTATTTAGCACTTGGACAATGATTTTAGATGATGTCATTTAAAGCCAAACAAGAAAATTGATCTCGGATTTGCTTGGCCTCTAAAGCCTGGTTAAGCAGATTGCAAATAATAATAATAAAAAGAGAGAGGGAGGGAGGCAGAGGGGAGAGAGGCGAGAAGGAGGGAGAGCCACCTCCTTCCCTGGGCGGGGGAGGCGCGGGCGCCAATGAAAAGTAGCCGCTTGCTGGGGGGGAAAACTTTTCCTGTTGACTGTTGGAAGCGAATTGAGCAATTATCTAGTTTACCTTCTCCTCTTGGAAGTTAACGATTGGCGAGATCTTGGCTGCGTTATTGACACAACACTTTCTATTGATAGAAATAAGTAGCGATTGTCCCGAGTCATTGGTGCGCCAAAGTAAACTGTGATGGGCTGGCATGAGTCCACTGGACTGAGAAGGCTGGTTCCGCCGGCGGAGGCTGTGGTGATGGTGGCGGCGGCGATGCTGGTCTCCCTCCTCGCAGATCAATAACAAGAAAAGGGGCAGAGAAAGTAAAAGAGAGAGAGAGAGGGGAGAGGAAAAAAAGAAAGAAAGAAAGAAAAGAAAAGGAAAAAAAAAAAAAAAGAGGCGTCTACCAGAGCGGCTCAAACCGGGAGAACAAATGCAGTTCAGTCATGGACAATAGTGGCAACCACACGGCGACCAAAATCCTAGCGACTCCTCCGTCCAGAGAAAGCTTGTCTGCCAGGAGCAACATGATCAGCACGCCCAAGCCACTCGCCTTCTCCATTGAGCGCATCATGGCGCGGACTCCAGAGCCCCGCTCCATTCCCGTCCCGCAGCTCCTCCATGGCTCCGTGGCCAAAGGCGACCCCAAGCACCCGCTGCACCTCAACTCCTCCATCCCCTGCATGATCCCCTTTGTCCCGGTGGCGTACGACACCCTGCCCAAAGCGGCGGTGGCCGGAGCGGAACCCAGGAAGGCTCACTTAGATTCCTCTTCCTCGCCCTCCTTCAGCTGCGGCGATCTCTTGAACTGTGCCCTGAGCTTGAAAGGAGATTTCCCCCGCGATGCCCTGCCCTTGCAGCAGTACAAACTGGTAAGACCCCGAGTGGTCAATCACTCCTCCTTCCACGCCATGGGAGCCCTGTGCTATTTCAACCGAGGCGAGAGCCCATGTCACCCGTCCTCCAGTGTCAACATCCACCCGGTGGCTTCTTATTTCCTCAGCTCTCCCTTGCATCCGCAGCCCAAGGCTTACCTGGCGGAGCGGAACAAGCTGGTGCTGCCGACCGTGGACAAGTACCCGGCGGGGGTGGCCTTCAAGGACTTATCGCAGGCTCAGTTGCAGCACTACATGAAAGAAAGTGCTCAGATCCTCTCGGAAAAAATCGCCTATAAGACATCGGAGTTCAGCCGCGGCTCCCCGAGCAGCAAGCCCAAAGTTTTCACTTGTGAAGTTTGTGGAAAGGCAAGTAGCGCCGTAGCCCTCCTCCCTTCCCCAGCCTCCTGTCCCCGTCCGTCTGACCGCCGGTTGTCGGTCGCTTGCTTGCTTGATTTTTAAAAGACGGCTCCCCCTTGGCACTTTTACCTTCTAATCGCAATTTTATTTTATTTTATTGTCTGCTTTCTCTTCCAAGGTATTTAATGCACATTATAACTTAACGCGACATATGCCGGTGCACACGGGAGCCAGACCCTTTGTTTGCAAAGTTTGCGGGAAGGGCTTCAGACAGGCGAGCACGCTCTGCCGGCACAAGATCATCCACACCCAGGTGAGCCCATCCTCTGTCCCTTCCTCCCTGCCCAAGACGTCCGCTCACGTTTTTCGGGGAGCTCGGCGTTGTCCGGCCGCTCCGAGACAGCGGCGCGGGGGGCGGCCAATCCACAGCCGCGGGGAGATTTCGTTTGCCCCAAGCGCGGTAGGTACCGCGGGATGCCCTGCACCGGCAGGTGCGAGCCGTCAGTTAAACACACAGACTCCACTAACCAGCTCATAAACCCCGCAAAACAGAACACAGACCCCGCAAGACCGCCAACAAGCCGTGACTTGGTGTTTGTTTCCCTCCAGGAAAAGCCACACAAGTGCAACCAGTGCGGCAAGGCTTTTAATCGGAGCTCGACCCTGAACACGCACACGCGAATACACGCAGGCTACAAACCATTTGTCTGTGAATTTTGTGGCAAAGGATTTCACCAGAAAGGTACCGGTCTCCAGCACCCCCTCTTGCCCGGCTTCCCCCTCCCCAAGCCAGGTCAAGTGTCGGGACAATTTGCGACAGGGAGGGTGGTGGGGAGTTAATTTTGTTTTCAAGTTTTACTGTTAGATACTTAGGCTAATTTTAAGTATGGCTAGCCCCGACAGATGTTCTGGCCCACGGAGCGGGGCAGAGGTCTCGTTTCGGGGGAGCGCGGGGCAGTCGTTCCTCGGGAATTGCCTGTTCTCCCCGCACCGCAACATGCAGCTTCCAGCGCGGTTCGGCTAACGAATTCGCCTCTTATTTCCCCTTCCAAATACAAGAATTTAGCTACTTTTTCTTTCCGCGTTGCTGTGAAGTCTAAACCCAGGGGTTTTATTTCTGCAACTGTCGTGATTTTGGTCCATTCGATCCTTTCCTCGTCGTCTGTTAACGGGGGGAGGATGGGGAGAAGGTGTGTGTTTGCGATCGCTTTATCCTAAAACTGAGCGCTGGTGATGGGATAGATCTTGGGGATTTTTTTATATTTTCCTCGATGAAAACTATTTTGCAGTGTCCGTCTTTCAAACCTAAGTCCATTTGCCCTTCTTGTCTCATTCCCAGGCAATTACAAAAACCACAAGCTGACTCACAGCGGGGAGAAGCAGTTCAAGTGCAATATCTGCAATAAGGCTTTTCACCAGGTGTACAATCTGACCTTCCACATGCACACCCACAACGACAAGAAGCCCTTCACCTGCCCCACCTGCGGCAAAGGCTTCTGCAGGAACTTTGACCTCAAGAAGCACGTTCGTAAGCTGCATGACAGCGCCCTGGGACTGCCCCGGCCCCCTGCCGAGCTGGGGGGGCCGGACCCGCCGCCCCCGCCCGGGCCGCTGCTGCAGGGCCCGCAGCCGCTCCAGCCGTGAGGGGCGACCACCGGCTCCGCCGGTGCGAGCCCCGCCGCCTCTTTGCATGCACCTGTTAAGCGGTTTTGTGTATTATGCTCTATATTGCCACTAAAATTAATGGGACTGGTTGTTTCCTAATTTTTTTCCCCTTTGTTCTTTAAAGACTATTTTTTTTGTTGTCGTTGCATCTCAAGTGGTGAGATGGTTTAAAAAAAAAAAAAAAGGAAAAAGAAAAAGCGCCAAGCCAATTTCTGCTGTATTTATTTGGGAATCTGTATTACTCGAGCGGGGAACGCTGCACCACTTTAATTATTTCGATGTATATATATTCCCCTTGTGTTGAGCCTGCCCTGCCTCCGCTGCCTGCTGGTTATCCCACCCTTCTTGGTTTCCTCCTCTCCCTCTCCCCCTGAATATCGTATCTATATGGACAGAACTGTTCTCTGTATACGGATTTGAATTTCGCATTGATTCTTGCACGT
>VYXC01004202.1:63962-151953 GCA_013397175.1 Platysteira castanea | reverse complement strand
GCCTGGTCTCAGCAGCTCATGAAAATGGTAAAAGAATACTTTTTGGGGCCTATCTTTACACTATAAGCTATGACACACGGCTTAGGGCCAGACGAACAATTCCTAAACACAGTTAAGGATTAGTATTGATCAAAGACCATTCCCACTGGGGAGGTTGGATGCAGCTACTCTATTTTTGGAGAGTAAGAAAATTTAATAATATAAACAGGTTGTTTTCTGTGTTTTTCTTGCCAACTAGTTTAAGTGCTTGCAAAGTAATCCAGCGCATGTTTTATTTACTAATACAGAGGCAGCTTGTGCTTGTGCAATTCAGATAGTGTTTAAATGGAAGGGTTGGATGTATTGCACAACTACAGGAAAAAACCCTGTGCTGGGCGTATAGAGCATGCCCAAGGCTTCAGTCCACTCCTTATTTTTCTGAGGAGTGCTGAAGGGAAGACTGGGTGGAAACTTAGAGAAGTTGCAAGTAGCTAGGACATCTTCAACAATATGGTCCACTCAGACATGGGACCACGTTCTTGCTGCTGTCTGATGTGATAACACAGGCCTGAAGCAGCTTCTAGAAAATTGTTATATTTATTTTTCAGTGTCTTCACTTCTCAGTATTTAGTGTCACTAATTCTATAAAAAGTGATGGACCTGACTTATTATACTATCCTGGGTCAAAGTGCTTGCAGCAAGGGAAAACAACTTAGAAATATTCAAACTAAGCAAGTGTTACAAGCAAGACTTCAAAATACATTAATTTTTTCAGGTATTTTATCTAAAAGATACATAAAATAATTTGAAAACATTTCTTCTGGTGCTTTGTCTAATATTGATCTTTCCTAAAGGAAACTATTCACAGTCTATTTTTCCAGACTCCTCTTAAAGTCACTGAAGAGAAATAAACATTTCCAGAGCATGATCCACCTCCTCTAAAACTGATTTCATTAACTTTGCTTTAGATGATCTTTTTCTTTTTTCTTTTTCTTTTTTTTTTTCCAATTGTGTATAGAGGGATTAGCGATAATCACTTGGGTTATATGCCTACAGTTGAAAGAAGCCAGTGCTAAACTGGCTGAGTAACACCTTCCTGTGCCTTTGTGGTAGGCACACGGTCACATGCACCAGTTACCTAGTTCCACCCACCTCCTAAGCATTCTTCAGAAAATAGATGGCACTCAGAAATGCCGTGACTAATTATTCTTGCTAATAACAGCAATGCCCTCTGTCTTAATTTTTTTTTTCTTCCAGCTGCGAGATGTCCCTTACCTGCAGGTGTTTAGCAAACACACCATCCTTCATGTGCTCTGTTTGCAAGCAGGTCTTCCTGTATGGAAAACCAGACTTTTCCTTTGGTGTAATTTTCTTTCTGTACCTCCTGTGTTATATATTCTCTTAATCAAACTCCCCAAAATACAATAATCTCATGGTCTCATTGTATGAGCTAAATTTTATCTACCTTATTTCTCAACAGATGCATCTTATTTTAATTTCAACATCTATTTTAAGTGTCTTTCCCCCGCTCCAGATCTGTTGAGATATTTGCATACACTTTACCACAAAGTTCCTAGTTTGTATAGTAGCCAAAAGGAGGACAGTTGCACTGCTTCTACACCACTTTTTTTTGGAGATGTTCTTCAGCTTTGTGCCATGTATGACCTATTTTTCTGTTTGTCGCTGCTTGGTGCTAATGTAAAATGTTTTGTTTTGTATCACTTTGTACATAGCTTCCCTAATGATACATGTCTTTCCTGCATGATGTAATCCACATCTGCTAAAAATCTGCAACGTCTTTGCCTTTGCTACTTGGTTCTGTTTCTACATTAAAATGTCTGGTGCTATACTGCTGTATTTTGTATGTGCATAATTATTTGCAGGTATTACCTTTCTGTTTCATACTATATATTCAACTGGTGCTAGCAAGTACTTCTCTCTGCTCTTCTGAATAGCTTGTTATGGCTTTCCAATGATTATTTTTTCTAATATGAAGTTGTCCTATGTCCTACGATAGTGATTTCTTTCGTATTTCTTTTGAGTGTCATCCTCCTGTGGTCTTTATCATCACCATGTCACATTTATCAGTGAAATAGCTATCTTGTATTAGTAGGCATAACTGGGTTACCCACTCTCTAGCTGCCCCTGTGGGTTCCTGTTTCTCTCACAGAACACACTTCTTTGTATGAAGGGCCTTTTTCTTGACAAAACAATAAGACTCAAATGGCATAAACAACTTACCTGATTTTTTCCCTCTGATTCAGTGAGCTTGCCACACATATTGCTCTGCCAATATCTCTGTCTTTTTGCCCAATGCTCTTCAGAAATGAGCAGCTTCCTGGATAGTGCTTAGTTGCTTCAGATCCTGCACGGATAACCATCATTAACTCTTTCCACTTCATCACTCTTCAGCAGCTTCTGTTTTCTTAAGTCCTTGAAGAACACATTTCTGGCACTAGTCTGCACGAGAACCATGGTCAGTTAATTTTTTTTCTACTGATACTATGACATCTTGATGACATCACTTAGAGCAATGGAAAATTGTAGATGGATACTCTGAAAGGCCTGTGAATAATCAGGAATTTGAATACCATAGCACTGTAGATTCATTAAAGTTGGAAAGACCTGTAAGATCACTGAGTCCAACAGTTAAAAATATGTTTTCTTGGACCTTGGTTCATGCCCATTATGGTACTTCAGGGCTTAAACTCCTACTGCATCCCAAAATCTCAGCTTATCCCTACTGCCTACGTCGGGCATCTTATACACTTGCCTTGGAGAGGGTCAGCTAGCTTCCCATCTGGGAAATGTAAAACATGGGGGGATCTGATGCTGTTGGGGCTGCCCGAAGCCACACAGTGTCCAGCTGCAGATGTCCTTGGTGTCTGCTGCAGCCAGCAGGAAAAAGCTGGCTCCTTCGCAAGGAGCGAGCCCCAAACAAGGGTGTTGAAGAAGCGTCGGCGGAGGCAAAGGACGAGAGAGGGGTCTTTGGTATAGGTTCCAGTCACTTTATTGCAGGTGGAGGGTCTAGGGACAAAAGACCAGGAATGAGGGTGAACACAGTGTTTTATATGGGGGAGGAACAAAAGGAAACAACCAATGGAGATTGACTGAGGAGGAGGAGACAACAGGGGAGTAACCAGTGAGGATAACTTAAGGGAGGGGATTACATGAACCAACCAATGAAGCATTGAAGAAAAGCGAACCTTCTAGAACAGATACACAAGCAATTAGGGGAAATGCATAAACATGAGCTCATACATAAAACTGGGTGGAGCACTCTTAAACCAATAACCTAGAAACATGTAAACTAAATCCCACTGGGAGTATGGGAACTCAGCTTAACCGAGGGGTGGGAGTTAGACCTCTGTGTTCTGGAGGCCTGTCCCCCAGTCCTGCGATTGTTCTGCTGTGGCAACTGCTGCATGCACTGCAACAGGGAACCTGGTCATTACTGAGCTTTTCCACTATAGTTAATATGGACGCAAAATGGCCCACATCATGTCTCTAAACTTAGGCTAGCATGTGGTGCCTAGATTTGAGTGTGGTTACTAAAACTATATCAGAAATATCCTTTAACAAAAAGTGATCAAAACAGTGTCTTACAGCCAGAATAATACAGAATCTAAGCAGAAACAGCAATAACTTCATAACCACAATTAAACACAAAGTATGTGTGACAAAAACCAGAGGCTGTGGAGGTTTATGCATAAGATGCTTGCAGAATTATTTGGCATTGGCATGCAACTTTTCTCTTTGCTCCATGACTCCATTTCTAATTTAAAATAATTTTTAGTAATAACAATGACATGATGCAGCATTTGTGTGGAACAGAAGTAAATGACTGCTAACACATGAGAACTAAATCATGGATATGCGGTCAGGATACTACTCAGGCAAATGTAGCTGTTGGAATATGGGAGGCAAAAGAGTAATTTTGTATTTGGTTTCTTTTTGTTTGACATTAGTAACTTCTGGTTTAATTGTGAGTTAAGACTAACATGACCAGCCTCTATTAAACAGGGAAAATGAAGGGTTTAAATGAGATTAATTTGCCCATGGAAAACGAGTTTGGCTGTCAGACCTCTGTCCTAGGGGAAGTACATTCATCAGAACAGCAGCACTGGAGTGTGTGCTGGGGCTGACATGCCTTTGCAGGATCTCTGCTCCCAGAGTAGCTGCTTTCAGCCCGATGCTAGATAGCTGAAGTGGCTTGGAAAGATGCTATGGTTCCAAGAGTTTTCTTCCTCTGGGTAAGGAAAAGAGAAGTATTGCTCCCAGCTGCTATTTTTCATCTCTAATAAAGCTCTAGCTAGTGATTGCTCTTTGCATTTTCCAGAGCCAGAAAGGAGGCACATGCTCTTTTCACTAGCTCTTGGATTTCCTCACCAATATTTTTCAGGTTCTAACAAAAAATGAAACACCAGAAATGTCATGTAGTAATCGAATAACAGTAATGTGAAGGTAAGAAATGACAGAAAAACATAAAGTAAAATGAAAAAATGAAAGGCTTGGGGTTTTTTATAGTTAGTTGCAATTAATAATATTATTAAACAGAAATGATAAAAGATCAGTTGCTTAAAATAATAACTGAATGTTATGAATAGTGCTGTTCTTACATGTTTGTAGGACTGAGCTTTCTTCCATACTGTTCGAGAATGGAAAGGAGGAAAACCAGCCCATGACAGAAACTTAGGGAGTGGGTTCGGTTCCCAGTTCAAGAACCCCAGTTACTTGAAATGTATCCTATCCTCAAATAGAGGGGTTTGACCTCAAAAGCAGGTCTCAAATGTAGCTAAGATTGTGTGGAAATCTTAACATCCAGGACTGGGCAAGTGGCTTACTTTCTCACAGTAGAGAAAGAAATCTTGTGGAAATTAGAGTTGAAAGATACTTCTGAAGAAGATAAGAAATCAGTCTGATTATAGATTTGTGAACTGGCAGTAGATGAACAAGTTGTATTGGATAATCCTTTAAATCTCATAGATCAGAAGAGTCCTTTAGAGGTCGACTTAGGAGTCAGCTGAGAAGTTTGGACCTCTAGAACAGGAAAAGAGAGCAGGCGACAGAAGGGAAGAGAGATTTGTAGATGAAAGCAAGCTCTGTCCAGGCTTTTACATAGAAGTACTTTTTCCTATAAGTTAAGTGAGACCTCTGGATATCTAGCAGCCTGTTCATGGCAGTGACAGTAGCTTCAATCATGCTGCATATCTGAACATCTAAGTGACAGTACATACATACGTATGCACGGAGAAGCTCCGTCACGGGCACTCGGTAAGTGGGATGTATCTGGGAAGTGTCAGCCCTGCTTTAGACACTGAGCAGTTGACTTGCACCTGCACAATAAAATAAGGGCTCTTCTACTGCACATCTACACAATGTCTGTGCAGAGCACACATGGCAGAGTCTATCCTACAAGACCTAAATATGCAGCCTTTGGAAGAAGAATTCTGGTATTACCTTTTGCCTAGAAACCCCTTAGCTAGTACCCTAATTTTGGATGAGGACATGCACAAAGCTGTTCTGTCCCTGCTTCCCAGTCCCCTCCCTAAAGAGAACTGTGCCCCTCATCCTTCCAAACCCCAATGCTGCAGCACATTCTCTGTTTTATAGACAGAAACATTACAGGTATCATTTTATGTGGCTAAAATGCTTGTTTGCAGCTGTAAAACCTGAATGGATGGTTCTGTACATTGCTCATGTCACTGTAGTACCTGCGAGGTTTAGTCACGAACCACATCATCCTCCCTTCCCCATGCAAATGTTGCACAGACACAGGACTCAGCCCTGCCTTACCCACCTTACTGTCGCAAGAGGAGATGAGAAACAAGAAATGGGTGTTTACTGTAATCTAATGTTTTCCAGTATACCATCTATTATTATCTGGTACATTGTACAGGATTCAGGCATTGTCTGAAGCTTGTGAAATCCCCAATAACTGCGCAACTACTGAAACTACAATTTTGTTTGTTTACACTCCTAGCGCCTAAATGGAACAACAAAGCAGAGTTTAAAAGTTGTTTTTAAAGTACTTAAGGCTATTGGAGAATCACTAGTCAGTAATTACTAATAACAAGCAACTGGTAATTTAGAGTAAGAATCAAAGTCGGTGTTCAGCCCTTGAAAAATTGCCTGTTATTTTGCTATGATCTATATGGGTGTCTTCCTTTTTTAAAGCAAGCAAATGCATATGGAGCGTCTAGGATTGGGCCAGAAACAAAATTTATCTTAAAATGCATCATTCATCCACATTCAGGAGCTGGCTCATAGCAATATGATAACATAACCTTTTCTTCACTGAAAGAAGATACTCTCTAAGCACTGGGGGAAAAAAATAGGTAGTTTAAATAAGTATCATGGTCAAATAGAAGAGACAAAGACACTGTAAGATATTCTCTGTAATTCTTATAAACAATTCCAGATTTTTAAGAAAAGAAACGTGCTCAGAATAAAGCATAAAATAAATATTTTTTTCTGATTATCTCCTGAGAATTCAGAATCTCGTTAGAGAATTATTTTGAGCTAAGATCAAAAAAAAAAAAAAAATTTGGTGCCATCAAGTGGAAATACTCTGTATTGCTGAGAAGAGCTGGCAGTGGCAGCACATGGATTTCATTAGATATACATACCAACACTTTAAACTATTGCAATGGAAATGTTTTCCCCATCACACACATTATACCCTGGTTGAAAACTTGCAAGAAATTTCATCTGTTCACGTTTTGAGAACAGGCATCCTTCTCTCTTACACATTGCAAAAATTTCTTGGTTTTTGACAAATCCCATTTATGGCTGTCACTAAAGACTATTCCACTCTGGTTTTGTAATTACCCTGCTGACGATGTAGCAGAGTGCTGCTGGCAAGAATTTTGCCTATTGCCAGATCCTCATTCCAAAGCACAGTGGTCTCTCTGAGGGAGCTCTTCACCAGAGCCAGCCAGCAGCCAGTGCTATGTATTGAATTTGTTCCAGTGTGCAGGGATTAAAAGTCACATTCCTTTGTATTCCTAAATTTCCCAAGTAAATTTTTTTTTAAAGGCAGGATAACCTGACAGAATTGAAACTCCCTCTGGCAGGTTCCCTTGCAGTGATCCTTAATGTTTTACCACTGTTCTGGGAGTACCCTGCTTTCACACTGGATTTGGCAGAGCATAACATCCCTTGGAGATGGGTAATGCTTGACACTGCCTCAGCTGCTTGTTCACTGAATGTCACTTAAATCCCCTGGCTTTATGTTAAGGAGGGATTGCATGGAATAAACTTCAGTTCAACACAGTTGGAGGTGTCTGAGACCTGTCACTTAAATAGTACACATCCTGCCCTCTGGAGACTCCTTTCTCAATATTAAGATGTCTGGATTAACCTGAATAACTCAGACTTGGTGTTATTTTTACTGAGTTTTTCCATGGCTATCCCAAATTATTTAAAATCCAAACATTTAGATGTTTATTATTCGAAAACATTTTATTTATGAAATAATTTTATTTTGGAAAGGTAATAATAATTCAAAATAAAAAGGCAAGTTTAATTTTTGCTGATGTGAGATTATTTCAAATTGAATGATCAAAATCTTTGAACTAATTTATTGAGAAACATTGCAAAAAATATTAGAAAACCCTTCCCTTTGGTAATTTCTTTTCCCCCCCTTCTATTTCTGAACAGTTATTACATCAAAGTGTGTTCTTTCTGTTATACTCAGGAAAACCGCTCTTGTCAGTTATCACGTATAAAGTGTAATGCATTTATAATGAACTTGAAGATCTTAATGGTCTTTTCCAACCTAACTGATTCTTTGATTATATTATCAACTACCATGATTTCCTCCAAGAAAGCAAAATTGGGGGGTTGTGTTACTTTAGTCAAATTCAGAAGATGGTCTCTGTGTATGCACACACTGTACATATACACACATATGCATGTATTTATAAAAAAATTCCCTCCACAGTTTCTCAAGTCTGGCAAAGTACTCTCCTAAAGCATTATAATATTCAGTCAGATGATACTATATTATATTCTATTTTGGAAAGCAAACTCTAGTGTGTCATGCCACGTTTTCATCCCTTCAGGTACATAGTGAAAGGATCTCACTGATGAATAAGGTGTCACTAATGCTTTTGTCACTGTAATGTTTGGTTCCTGCTTTTTTTCCCCCTCCATGATCACTATGGAGAAATGAACAAATTCTCCATCATCATTATGTAAATGTATAAAGCATTCTGCATGAGGCCTGGAAACCAGAGCAGAGTTCTAGATCACCAGATGCCAAGTAGGATCCTGACATGCTCCTGTGCCACCTACCACCTGCTGCTCTGTCTCCTGTATGGGGCTCTGGGGAGAGGGATGCTCTGGAGCCCTATTGCAGCACTGTATCAGAAAAAGAAACTCTTTAAAGAAAGGTTATTTTCAGAGGGGCTGTTTCTATACATTTGAAGGGTTTTAGAAGCCCACTACATAGCAAAGTGGTTAAAAGGATGTAGATATAACTGGGAATTGGGTCCCTTGGATCTCAAGGGAACAGTATGACTGTACTTGAAACACTAATTTACTTAAGAATTTTTGAGTGTTGTATCTGAAGGAGAGACTATAATATATATAAGCTATAATATGTCTTTAGGTATTTCAGGAAGAAGAGTAGGTAAGGCATGGTTAAATGCTTCAAAGGGCTCATATGAAGTATGTTTAACTTTGTATTTTTTATATATCCTCTCCTTCAGTGTCATATGGATTAAAGTCTCCAGGGATATTGCTGAAAGGAAAGCATGTAGGGTTTTTGTATGCATACAGTAACAAATATGTAAACTGTAAGTCCTCACATCAAAAGAACAATGCGCTCTTGTTAAAAGAATTCTGGAGTTTGTTGTTTAATTTTTTGGAAATGTGGTTTGGTTTCTAATATCTGAAAGAGAGAGAGAGAAAATGGTTCTTGAGATTTTTTTTTACTTTGTTATTACCCATTAACAAGTGGAGTTACATCCTGCACCTTGATTTTGATTGTTTAGTAGAATCTCTTTTAATGGCAAAACCATTTCCTTTTAAGTCGGTTGGTTCATGCTGTTCTCCATCTTGATCTCTCTAATAGGTGAATATTTTCTTCTATTTTGCCAAATAAAGTCAGACACATTAGTAATTTGAATTCTATGCCAATATTAAAGCAATTTCCCGATCACCAAAAGTTGCTGAGGTCACTCAAAGATTTTACAGTTGCATTAACAATATTTAATTTTTGAACTCAAAGGAAGCCTTGATTCACTCTCATGTCCTTCTTTTAAATGATAAAATGATAAGCATTTACATTTTCTCATTAAAGAGCTACTCAGAACCAACCTATTTAAGTCATTGCTACTACCTCAAGGGCTGGTATTTGTTTTGGCCTAGGTTTTTTTTCCTTGCTTTTGTTGTTTTTGTTGTTTTTGTTTTTTGTTTTGTTCTTTCTGTTCAGGAATTAAAATCAAAGTAATGGTTTAATGGTAGACTTTTATTGCTATAGACCTATATTTTACTTTATGATATGGGATGTACAGAGCCAAGACACGAAGATTTGATTTCATAAACACAATATAAAGCTTTTAATCCTTTCATTCATATTAAACAACTTAAGTGGCACACTAGTTTTCAAAATTTTTTTATTCTCCAAGTGTGTCCACTGGTTGTAGTTTAAATGCTTTCCCAAAGAAGATGAAGACACAGAGTATGTATACATGCATGTGGTTGAATGTGCATATAAATGTGTTCATATATAGTCATGTGGTGGGTCTATTGTTTTTTCTATAGTGTTTTTAGCCACACTAGAATTAAGATCTAAATATTGAAAATTACATAGAAAAATAATGTATCTTGGTTAGCGGTGTGTTTTATGGTGTATTTATGTCATACAAAAGTAATTTTTCAAGGGTAGAACAAAGTTTTTGTTTTTTTTCTCAGGTTCATGGGTAGATTCCTGGGCAGGTGGAATTGGCTGCAAGGGAAAAAGGAACCAGGTCATAAAATTCTTGTAGTAAACCAGGTGATTAACAAGATAGGACAATCTTCACGGCATTACATTTTTTAGTCTAGTTTCTATTTATGGCCCTCATATTCCCTCTGTGGAAGGCTGTTTTTCATCTCCACTGCACTCTTCCAGGTGGAGTGAAAGGAATCTGTATAGATACATTGATGGAAAGGCAAGACAAACTTTGTCACACTTACATGACTATTCAGGATCTTACCCTAGTGTATATCAGTTTACAGTTAACAATCATGTCAGAACACTTACTATAACACCCAGAAAGTTACCTAGAAGTGATTTGAAAGCCAGCTAGCCCTTGAATATACTGTCACTTTAATCACATGCAGGAGTACATTGAGGATCTAATTTGGGACATCTGGTTGCTGTTCTTGGATAAAATTTTGCTTACATCCTGTGTTTCAAGACCTGCTCCAACATGTACTTCTCAATGAATGTCAAAACCCACCATACTGAGGCAAGAGTCTAACATGCTTTTTTTAAAAATCAGCAATTGTGGTTTAAACAGACATTTGCTTTTCCTCTTCCCATCCCTATACCACTTTGTTCTTGTGCCTGCACACTTCTTCAGTTGTTTAAGTCTGGTGGCTTGAACTGAAGAATGAGATGTATCCTTATTAAAGAAACAGATTTTTTTTTTTTTTTAGGCTGAGCAGTTCTGTTTCATTTCATGGTTTAGAGATAGTTGTGCTGGTCTAGAACCTATCACTATACATGTTACATATTTCGTATTCTTTTCATTGTTTTGTTCAAATAATTTTTATATCTCTGATTTTAAAGGTCCATAAAGAGTCAAGAAATCTTGCAAAAAAACATTAGTGAAGGAGTCCTGAACATCTGGTCTGGCACTGGTCTGAACGTGAACTGTGGGCTGGAACACAATTTTGTGCCATTTTTATCAGTTTTAAAATGTGAACAATATACATTCTCCTACTGCCAAATTGATAAAGACATTAATGGTACAAAAATGGAAAGAAGTGTTGAGTTTTGTTGCATTTTTTTTTCAGAAGGAGTTCAGCTCTTTCTGACAAACCTCACTTGCAGGAGCTAAGGCAGTGACAGCCATTATTTGCTGAAGTAGCCTAAGAGCAAGGTTGCACTTCTAATGCAGCTACAGCATAATTGTTTTAATGGACTCTTTAAGCAGTAACCCCTGATTCTCTCAAAACAAGGCCCCAGTTTTGATTTCGTTCAAGCCATGGATCCATACTTAGTGGTAGACTGTTATTGACTTGAAAGCCCTACTGGCGTGAGCATCGCTAAGTCTAATTAATAGACTCAATGAAGATTTTTATGAAAGTATTTCAGATTATTTTAGCTGAGCTGCTATGGTTTCTTGCAATGAACCTGGTACTTGTCTTTTAATGAGTCAGTTCACTAATTTGCTGACCAACATGATATCCCAGGCTGTAATTTTCTGTGTTTAGGTTTATTTACACAGCAATTTAAAAATACTTATGTGATGTCTTAATGATGATGAGAATGACTTAAAAAGGCATCTCAGTTTGATGCAGCCGAGTATGCACTATGAATGAAAAAGACAAAGCACTACAATGAACAGGAACATAAATGATGTTACTGTGATTTCTAGTGTTTGCAATTATGAACAGATATATCCTACATCTTAGGTGTTACTCAAATTAGAAGGTCTTTCTTTGGGGATGCTGAGAAGGCAATTTTCCCCACTGGGCAATAGGAATGTAAATATACTCTACCTGATTGTAGAGAACACAACACTGTGCTGTTCAGTGATGTCTAGTACTCTGCTGTGAGGTCAGTAGTCACAGTGGCAGTCAACAGCCACTGCAGGTAGTGGCTTTTGAATAAAAGGTCATGTTTTTCAATAGCCTCATTCTGACTGAAAGCCTGAAAGCTGCTTGGAACTTCTTGATCTCTGCAGTATAAAACCAGAATTAAAGGAGAAACAGGAGTCTGAGAGGTAGATACACAGTATCTACCTATCTGCAATAATCTCTTCAGGACACCAAATCCCCTGTTCACTTTAGACCTAGGGAGAAACCCTACCGTAGCAGAAGCTGATGTGGGTTTTTCATTGACTTCAACAGATTCAAGATTTATACTTGATAGTTTAAGAATAAAATCTATGAAGTCCACCTCTCTCTGTGTGTTCTGGGAGTTTATTGTTACCATAATTGAATTCAGCACTTCCCCCACAGTGCTGAGTAAAAAGCATTCCAGCTGAGTAAGAATAAGACCTTATAATTAGGGTTTTTCAGACAGATGGAATCACAATCCACACAGACCAGAAGGTATTTATTACAGAAAACAGCTCTGATTCCATATTAGCATGTTCTGTAAGTCTGAATTCCAGATTTGTCTTATTCCTTCTAAGCCATTCCTTCTTCCCTATCTGGAGCACAGTACAGTGCAGGTGGGATTCCCCTTACCTGGCTTTACACTGTCACAGCATGAGTCCGTGCTTGTTGCTTAGGCTGCCTTTTTCTCCTTGAAGTATAATGGGCACTTTTGGAGTGCAGTTCTCCTGGTCTGTTTTGGATGCAAGAAGAGACTCAAATGGTGCTGATAAAATTCTCAATCTCCCTTCAGAGGGATGGCAAATCTATGGCAGAAATCAACTCCTCAAATGGCATTTTGGCAGTATCTCAGTCACGTCCTTATTTGTTCTGCTCTTCCTGCTTGCACTTAGAATTTTGCTGCTGGATAAAGCCAGAATCACCAAGTATATCTCTGTGACTAAAAAAGGATGCTCTTTGGTTTGTTGACTGTTTTGGCCCAGCCTGGAACTTCATTTCCCTAGAAGAATATTCTAAAAGCATCAGTAAACTAAAATGTACAAACTTCAATAATTTCAAATGACACAAAAAATACTTTGATCCCAAGAAAAGTGGTGTATATAGAGTTTTAGCTAAAAGTGAAGTCTCTTTTATATGTCTCTTTTCACCTTACATGATGTAATCTCTAAAAGTTCTTGCAAACAGAAATATATTGAAAGTGAAACCCTTTGATGTTAAAAAAAAGGTTTTAGCCACTGATTTTAAAAATCCTGTTCTGTGTTTGCAGAGCTGACCAGAGCTTCAACTCTGCATATATCCAAGAAACACTCTATGGTAGGAATCATCCTATCCTTCTCATCTACAGAAGTCAATCCTATGGGTATCTAGATTGTGTCATGGGTCTCATAAAGGACAGCAGAAACTTTACAAAAGTTTTTCATCACCATCACAGTAGTTAGAGCTTCAGTGGTGGCTCAGATATGGGACCTTTCAGTTATAAGGAGTCATTTACAGACAGTATCTTCCAATGTAAAAAGCTGAAGGAGACTCACCCTAGAAAACCCTCATGCTTAAGCTTCCAACACATGTTTTTAAGTCAGTGTTTCAAATGACCCTGCAACTTTGAAAACAGCCCTCAACTTTCGTGGCTCGTGGCCAAAGCAGAACTCGCAACATAGGAGGTGACATAGAGACACATATGTTATCTGTGAAACATGTCCATTGAACAGGCTTGTGGCCTGCTAAAGGTTCCAAACTCCCAGGGAATATTCACAGCTGACAGCTCTTGGCAAAGGAACTCTTCTCCGAACAGCATTAAGTTTAGGCAAGTGCCTCCTCCTAGCATGCTCCGCTGCGTTGCCGGGATGTTTCCTGTCCAGTTCCCATAAATACGTCTCCCCGTGTATTTCCTTGAAGCGCTGGCCTTCCCGGAGCGGGGGGCGCGGGCGGGCGCGCCGGGCCGCGCCATTGGCCGGCAGGGAGGTGTATCCCGCGGCCGGCTCGCGGTTGGCTGCGGCGCTGGGCGGCGGCGGCGCCGGACATCGGCCGGAGGAGGGACCGGGGCCGCACGGCCGTGCCTCCCGCCGCCCCGCTGCCCGAGGTAGGTACGGCGCTGCCCGGCGCTCCGGGGGCCAGCGAGCGCTGCCCGGTGCCCTCCGCCCGCCCGCCGCGGCGCCGCCCGCTCACATCGCTTCTCCCCCTGCCCGCCGCCTCTCTGCCTTTCCCTGACGCTCTCCAGGGACTTTTCCCCCCCTCCCTCGCGTCGCCCCTGCTTGCGGGAGGCCCCTCGCTGTGCTGCTTGGCACTGTCTCAGCCCCAGTGATGCTCGGGGTGGGCCAGCAGGGACCGGCGCGGTGCGGCCCCGCGGTCACTCGACGTGCTGGGGAGGCCAGGGAGGGCTCCCAGCTCTGCAGGCTTGCAATGCTGAAACTAGTTTCACTTTTACGAGTGGTTATGCATATCTCTGTGTCCGAGCCTGAGCACACACAAGGAAGCGTGCAGACCAACCTCTGGCCTGCCAGAGGTCACCCGGCTATTTGCTCCCTGCCCGGACTCCCACGATTCCCGTGCGGGACAGTGCACTCCTGCTGAAAGGTGTCGCTTCTCTCCTTGTGCAAGTCCTCTGTTTGAGGGAAATTTGCTTCTCTGCAGGCTTGGGTATGAGGTGCAGTGTCTTAGTATGAACTGCTCTCAACGTTATGTTTTAGCATGCAGAGATAGTGACATGATATGACAAGGCTTCCTGTTTTCTGAGAGGCATCATCGTGCTCTTTGAGAACCCTCTTAGCATGCTGAAGAGAAGTGTCATAAAATACCTCCAACTTCAGTACCATAACCTCTGCTGGTGAACAGATGTAGTGATGGTAGGAAGACCAGACTTGGAGCTATTGTAGATGACTGTGTGCCTCTGTTCATGCTTTCCTTTCTGAGCTAGTCCCTCTGTTTCAGCAAGCCTGGAGTTAAACAGGACCTCTGAAGTCTTTAGGTGTGTAGTGATTTTACAAGTTTGAGGCATGAGGACAAACAGGATTTTCCAAGTGATTCAGATACAGAGATTCATGTATTATCAGTTAAAATTGTGTTGGAAACAAAGTTCACATCTTTGAAGCCTATCTCTGAGATTCACATCTTTTAATTGCATAAGTATCTGAAGGCCTTAGGCTCCTGGGTACTTGAAGATGGACCTGACAGTGTTGCTGCAGAAATAAACAGTAGGCTTCAGTGGGAGTGAAGAGGATGAGATAGAAAATAATGGGGTTTTCCTCTGCAGGTCCGGGGAATCTGTCCTAGTGTAGCTTTTCCACTTTGCAGAATATTTGTATTAGGGATAAAACCTCTTGTTTCTGGCCATACATATGCTGACTGCTACTCAGTTGATAAGGTCTTGACCTTATCTATCATTTTTGGCCTGTGTAAGAATTAGCAATGTAAAAATATTTAGAGTTGGGCTTTCTCTTTTAATCAACTGTTTGCCATATAGCCTGTATTCTGTTTTCTTTCTGTGTGTTTATTATTTCTGACGGTTCTTGATGAAAGCTTTGATGGTCTTTGCATGTTTATGGTGGCAAATGAATACAATTAGTAAACTGAAGTTTCCAGAACTCTTTTAAAGCCTTGTAGTGTGAATAGAACACATTAAAAGCCTTCCTTTTCAGCAATCAAAACAATTAGTAAAATTGAAAATTTGTCTGTCAGGACACCTCATCAGACCAAGATCCAACAAAGTTCATGGAAATTGAACTCATGTCTCTCAAAAGTAGGGTGTTAACTAGAGTATGAAGTATCTGGATTGTGTTTTACAGCAGATGCTAAAGGAGACCAGAACTTTTGCACAAACAATGTCTGAATCATACATGCACCTGTATTATTTTATTACTTTGTCTTTGCTGCCATCAGGCTTTACCATGCTCCGAGCCTTTAGTCACACAAATGGTAGGTGTGTGTTCCACCATGCTAAGTGTTGGCACCATCGTAAGTCTGTGCTGGCAATCAGGAGGGAAGATGTCAATGCATGGGAAAGAAGAGCACCTCTAGCACCGAGGCATGTTAAGGAGCTGACAAAGATGGGATACAAGGTCTTGGTGCAGCCGTCAAACCGGAGAGCCATCCATGAGAAGGTGAGGTCCCATTTTGAGACACGCAAGCAAAACCATTCAGTTGTTAACCATAGTACAGGAAAAATAATATTCAAAGACAATTCATGAGAAAACATAGTAAAAAAAACCCCTAGAAACACTAAATTTTGTTGCTAAATGAGGAGTCATTTGCTAGTGGAAAGGAAAAGGAGTAATTTGTTTAGCCTTTAATGTAATGTTGGCACCATGGTGGGTTTTTGGAGTTGTTTTTATTAATTTCTTGTCCTGTCATCACTCTCCCTAGAAGTTCTAGGTTCTCTTGAAGTAGAAACTTGGGAATTCCTTTAATATTTATGGTTTTGCCTACTGTTTGTATGAAGGCAAGAACTCTAAAAACCCCCGTCTTTCTTAAAAGAACAGGAAAGAGGAATCTGGCAAATTCCACTCTTGCTTCAATCCCATTCCTCTTGTGAAATGAAGAGACAGTTTTTTTCTTTGATGCTGTGATCTTCAGGACAGAGAGCTTTTACTATTCTTGTACCAGCAGTAATACTCTGCTGTAAGATAACTGAGAAAACAGATAAAAATTGAAGCAAAAATGGGGAATTAGTGATTACTTGTACATACCACCTTTTAATTAAGGCACAGTGCTTTTTTCATCAAAGCACAGATCATCCTGTGTAAACACATTTCCTTAGAAATCGTTTGTCAGCATGGATTTAGGCTTATACAATTTTATAAAATCATGTCATCAGTCTTCATATTTTTGAATTTTTCATATTTCTCTAAACTTATTTCCAAGTATTTGAACACCTTACAAAGGACTGTTCCTTATTGCAAAACTACAGGATACTTTGAATTTAGTAAAAAATCCTTTTTGTAGTCTGTAAATTTAAGCTGAAGTATTTTACTAACACATAATTATAATTTGGCCTTGTATAATATGATAATAGCATGGTAATTTAATTTAGTACTTGATACCTCTTTATCAAAGAATTTTGTGAATGTATCACATGCAGTAACTTGTTTCTGCTTGGTAGAATTATTTATTTTTCCTCTGTTCTAGTTGCTAATATGCTGAGATCTGAATATGAAAAAACACAGAGAAATTATCTTTGATTTTTCTCTTTCATAGGAGTATGTCAAAGCAGGTGCCATCATTCAAGAAGATATTTCTGAGGCTTCTCTGATAATAGGTGTGAAGAGACCTCCGGAGGACAAATTAATCCCCAAAAAGAACTATGCCTTCTTCTCTCACACTATTAAAGCCCAGGAGGCAAACATGCCCCTTTTGGATGAGATTTTAAGACAGGTAAATTGTGTCATATTGAAGACCATTGTCAGTTGAAATGGGGTGGAAATGGAATGCTTAAGTGTGATCAAAAGCTTGCTGCTTGGTATGGTTGCTTCCAGTACACGTACTCGTAGATGGCTGATGAGGACAGTTTCCAGTATCCTTTCCTGAAACTGACTGTTTCTTTCTCAGAGGATCTTGTGTTTGCAGTGTTATTCTCTTCATGTGTGTAAGGCAGATGAGTTGTGAGCATGGTGTGCTCAAGAGAGGCTCTTCCTCTCTGAGCACGAAGAGTTGGAAAGTTACTAAGCTGGAGTGCATATTGGCCATTTCAGAGGAAGGCAGCCAGTTCACTCAGAAATGAGCAGCCTCTTGGCAGAGGATGTGAATGGGCCTGCAGCAGCTGGATTGGCACGTTGGGGAGCTCTGTGCAAAGAGGGCATGGGCAGTGCAGAGATTCTTTAAAACAGGAATTCAATGCAACTGTTATGTTTTTGTTTTTATTTTTATACTTAACTCCTGTTACGATATATTTGCCTTTCATATCTTACCCATCAGACTCTATCATGAAGAATGACAAAGGCATGTGACAAGGTAGCTCCTGGGAGAACAACATGCCACAGGCTGCATTCATTGAAAATTTTAATACTCAGTTTGCTATGTATTTTCAGGAAATTCGACTGTTTGACTATGAAAAAATGGTTGATCATAAAGGAATGCGAGTTGTGGCCTTTGGAAAGTGGGCTGGTGTAGCAGGTATAGTGTATAAAGTAAAGGCAGGCTTGCAACAAGTGACTTCCTGTAATACTTCTGGTTGTCTGTGCTTCCTGAAAGTTGAGGCTTGCGATGTGTTTTTAACTGCATTTTTAATTCTTGCTTTTAGCCTTTTTCCATTCCAGTTTGTGCCTCCTACTTTCATGAGATGGCATGTCAAATAGTCATGTGGATTCCTGACAAATCTAATATTTTTTGTTGTTATCTTGAAGTCCTGTTTGTCCATTGAACTAATCTGGAGCAGGCTAAATATCAAAAGATCAACTGATTAGGCTTTTGATAAAAAAAGGGCTGCTGTCTGTCTCAAGAGCTTGAACAACATCTGTCTGTCACTGTTATGCGTTAAATCTCTTTTTTGTGAGGCATGGTTCTCATTTCTCTCTACTGAGCTTCAACACTGTTTCTTCAGGAGACTCTTTTACTTCCTTTTTTGGAATCTGGTGATGTGGATACACCTCATAAAAGAATATCTGAATATTAAATACTGCTTAAATGCTTGCTGGGCCAAGAGCAAGTTTAAGGTCATGGACTACTATTAAATTTCTCCTTCTCTGGTTCTTTGTAGACTTTCTTTACAAGTAAAGTATTAATATAAAAACATAGGAAAGATATCTGGGATGATTTGAGGCTTCAATCGGTCTCTGCAGTTTCTAACTGTGCATATTTGTAGTTAAGACTGATGGTCCGATTTTCTTTTTTTTTAACAACAGGAATGATCAACATTCTGCATGGACTGGGTTTACGATTTTTAGCCCTGGGTCATCACACTCCTTTCATGGTAAGAATATGTGTTTATATATTTTTCTTTAGCTAAAAAACATTTTGGCATCTGCTAATTATCTGTATTTGAATATGGAAAATATTTTGATGGTTCTGTGCCTTTGATTTCAGCACATTGGGATGGCACATAACTACAGGAATAGCAGTCAGGCCGTGCAGGCAGTACGGGATGCCGGGTATGAAATTTCACTGGGGCTGATGCCAAAGTCGGTGGGGCCCCTAACATTTGTGTTTACAGGCACTGGTAATGTTTCTAAGGTAAGAATTGTCTTCAAGATGAAATGCTATATTATTGTTAATACAAATTCTTGGCATTTGATGTGTAGCAGGTTAAATGGGTTGATGGGTTCATTTTGTTTGCTTGGGCTTCACATTTTCCTTTGCCAGTAATGATTTTTAAGTACCACAAACTAAAATGTTTAATATGAGATCATGCCTGACAAGGCTGATATGCTAACTTCTTATCATGAAACATGGATTAAAACTTAATGCTCCTCTCTCTTTTCCAACTTGTGTGATTTCTGTCCCCCTGTCTCCCCACTGTTGACTCTTGTGCTTCACTCCGTTAAAGTATGGGGAAAATAATTATTTTTTCCAGCACTTGGTGAGTTTTTATATCTGTATAGCATTGACTTGGCTTACAAGTACTCTTCAGGGCTATTTTCTATGACACAGGACAAAGGCTTACCCCTGGTTTAGTCAACAAAGATCAGTTAACAAGGCTCCAGCTATAAAGTGGAATCAGTGCCTGCAAAAATGTGTTCCTTCTAGCCAGTAGGATGGTGTGTCTGAAAAGCTTTTGGTTGTGATCACAGCTCACTGGGGAAGTAATCCTGCAGTTTCTGGCCCTTAGAACAGCCTGGTTGATTAGGAGTGGCTTCAGGGATCTTTCCTAAAGAGAAGCTGCTCCTCAGAGTGGCAGCAAAACCCTCTGTTGTGGCTGAGTGGAGGCCTCCCAGCTCAGCCATTAGAAATAAGAACCAGGCATTGGATTGTGGTTTAGGCATTCTGCAGTAGTGGGGAATGATGTAAATTCCTTGCACATAATGCCCAAGCAGCTTAGTTTTGGGTAAACAGGGGTATGTGCGGAGCAATGTTTTCATCTCTGAAGGTGTTCTCTGGCAGGGCTGTGAAATTGTGTGTGGCATTTTTATATTGGTTTTCAAATACCAAATGGGCAGTGTTACCTTATATTTATGGTCTACTTATTCTAAATCCTACTTCATGGTTTCAGGGTGCTCAAGAAATGTTCAGTGCTCTCCCATGTGAGTTTGTGGAACCACATGAGTTAAAGGAAGTTTCCAGATCTGGAGGTATGCTGTGACAATAGTGATTGAAAACACTGAAACTCTTTTTGTCAAAGTATAAGAACTAATTTTTTATTTTTTATTTTTTTTAATAACTTTAGACCTCAGGAAAGTCTATGGAACAGTGTTAAGTCGTCACCATCATCTTGTAAGGAAACGTGATGGACAATATGATCCAGTAGACTATGATAAACATCCAGAAAATTACATTTCTCGTTTTCCCATTGATGTGAGCATCTCTTCTGTCCTTTTATGAAAGGTTTTCCAGAGTGTTTGTAGCTACTACACTTTTGCATATTCATTTGAGAGAGCATTAACTTAAAATGCTAGACCAAGTGCTTTCAGCTTTTGAAAGTACTAGATGAGAACATCAGGCATCTGTAACTTTCTTTGCAGGTTGCACCCTACACAACTTGTTTAATTAATGGCATATACTGGGAACAGAATACTCCTCGCTTGCTGAGTCGACAGGACACTCAGAAGCTGCTGGTGCCAGTTAAATCTGCTGCTGGTGCAACGGACGGCTGTCCTGCGTTACCACACAAGTAAGACACCTCATTTCACCTGTAACAATTTTGCAGTGCCATGATTAACTTGTAATGTTAGCCAGTTTCACCGCAGTATCTAGTAAATGGCACTGTTTCTTTTACACTGTTCCTCTTGCACGTTTTACAGTGCTCCATTGATTTTGCTCTTGTTCTTTTGTGCTTTGCAGTCTTGTTTTCATGGTTTGTAGTTTTTGGAAACATAACAGTACAAATGATTGACAGTTATCAGCTGTCTTTCTGCAGAGGTATTTCTGCCACTAATCTTCACACAAAATCCAATACAAACAAAAGTGTGATATCTGGGAACATACCTACAGCACCAGTATTGGTAGAAGTTTCTATGCCTGAGCAGAGTTTTGGGGAAAGTTCTTCCTACCCTGTCATTTAGCTTGTACAAGTTCAATAACTGTTCCTTAGCACCTCTTATTTCTGCAGCAGGTAGTGGAAATTCTTCACAACTCTGAATAATTTTAAAGATAGAATGTGGGGTGCAAATCAAGGGTTAGTCTCCTTTCAGTGTGGGTGGAGCTACCCTTTCTCTAATAGCCCTGTCATAGATTTGGGGAGGACATGAAAATGTATCCTGGTGAGGAATTAGGTCTTTGTCTCTTCTCTGCCAGCTCTTGACGCCTTTCTTTCTCTGACATGACAAATAAAGAATTGAGGAGCTAACTGTCAGTGGAGCCAGAGGTTGTGTATTAGGCTAATGAATGCTCCACCTGCACCTGCTATCTGTGAACTGGTAGGACGCAGCCACTTCTTTAGGCTTGCCTTTATGATGGGAAAGTTAGTTTCATGCAGAACTGCCCAGGCACAGCTTGAGGGAATTGGTAGATGGAAAATGAGTGGGAGGTGCTGGCAGCACATGGCATGGAGAAAAAAGATTGTGGGTGAATGGATTCTGTCAGCTCTTCTCTCCATGAAATTGGATGCTCTTGATATGAATGCAAACCTAGCATCAAATTTCCATTATATTTCTGAATACCCTTGTTTGTATTTTGTTGACTTCTAAATGGATTGAGATGAAGGAGGCTACAAGTCAGATAGATCTTCTCACATTTCTTTTATTTCCTGTTCAATTGTGACCTTTTATACCTGTGTTTTTTAGTAATTTGTATAATGCTCTATTCCACTGTCTTTTTATTTTAATTGTTTTAGACTTCTGGCAATATGTGACATTTCAGCAGATACTGGAGGATCTATAGAATTTATGACTGAGTGTACAACAATTGACAACCCCTTTTGTATGTATGATGCTGACCAGCATATTACTCATGACAGGTGGGAGAGCCCTTACTTTTATTGTTTTCCCTTGTAACTTGTAGAGTGAAACGTTATATTGAAAAAATCACGCATTTAAAACGCTTCTGAAAGGTGCTACCTTTCAGGTACTAAGAAGTAGTTGAGAAGAGCTGTTTTCTCTCTTTCAGTGTTGAAGGCTCAGGGATTCTGATGTGTTCTATTGACAATCTGCCAGCTCAGCTTCCTATAGAAGCAACAGAGTACTTTGGGGATATGCTTTTCCCTTATATTGAAGAGATGGTAAGGTCTTATGTATCCGACAAGAAGGTAAAAGGCTCAGAATTTGGTCTGCTTGTTTGTTGCTTTTCTGGTCTCCTGTATACATTCAAAAGGAATCTGCTGTAGAACATAACTGACTTTGTACTTCAAAAAAAGAAAAAAAGCTTTTGAAGTCTTGAGGCAATCCTTTGAAAAGGCAACATGTGAATGAGACATGAGTGACCTGGCTGTCTTAGGGATTTGTCAAGAACACTTTCTGTAGGCAGGAAACAGGCTCTGGCAGGTAGTTCATTGATTCTGGATCCTGCAGTAGATGTATACATCTGATTTTCTTGGGCACTCAACAATCCCTCACAGTCAGACGGCTGTTTGAATGCCTGTATTTTCCTAAAAGTCAAGTGATGCTGATTGTGGCCAGAAGTATTTCGAATGTACAAGATGTTGGCATTGTTGTGTGCATTTAAATGTTGCTTAAAATCTTAATGTTTTACTTTGAGAAATATTTGGTAATAAAATGACCTGATTTGAAATAACTTGTCTCCACAGCTGTTGTCAGAAGGCTCAGAACCTCTTGAAAAACAGAATTACTCTCCTGTTGTTCGAGATGTAAGTTTTGCAATTTGGCACTCTTCTTGTCTTCTCCTGCTTTGAAACACACAGATACATAAAGCCCTCAAAATTTGTTTCATATGTTTCCAGGCAGTGATTGCATCCAATGGCTCACTGACACCTAAGTATCAGTATATCCAGAAACTGAGAGAGAGCAGGTAATGTAGGCTCTTCAGGTTTATTTGGTTCAGGATTTAAAAAGCCACCTTGTCTGCATTCTGTCTTCCCTTTGCATTCATTTATTCATGTGTCTTGTTGGAATGGATCTATATTGCACTGTGTCTAAATGTCTTCTACCTTGATGATCTCTTAAATTCTTCATGCACTTGCCTAAATCATTAACATGTGTTGTTAGTAACTTATATTGAAATTGAGGAAGTCATTTTTCTCTTTCTTGCATTATGAAAACTGTTTTACCAGAGGCAGAAAATAGCCACATGCTAGTATTACCCCGTTACTCCTTGCCCTTTTGAAATGGACGTAATATACAGTCATTTGAAAGGAATGGCTGAAAGGAAAGGCTCTGGAGTGTACCTTGAATCTAGTTACTTCTTGTATGGCTCAAGCGCAGTGCTGGGTAGCACTGCTCTGTGTCTGGATGTATTGAGGAGACTTTGAGACTCTTAGTCTTTTTGTTATATTCATGTACCTACAGCTCCAGCTGCCACATCCTATCACATCAGTTATGTGCCAGTGATAGCCTTGAGTGAATTAAGCTAACAAAAGTATAAATAACCTGGACATCCCTTTCCTTTCCTTCCCTTTTCTTCCCCTTGCCCCCTTACTATTAACCAACATCCATAGTTTACGTATGGAAAATGTTAATTTCACAGTAAGTGGGTTCATGTTCATGGTCAGTGACAGCTGCACTGTATACATCATATAAAAATCTAAATTGGTCTGACCATAAGCACTGCATGGACTATGCACCATAAAGCATAGTGTGTTAACTTCAGCATCTCAAACCCCTCCAATTTCCTTTGGGAACTTTGGGACTTCCGGTTGTGAACTTGTGTATGATGAGCTATAGATGCACTTTCCACACTAAATAATGTGCTATTTGCTTCTCAGAGGCTCCAGCTTGTAGTAATTTTTGTTCTGTGCTCTTTGATAGACCCCCTCAAGAGGCTGTCTCGATAACAAATTTTTATATTCCTCACATAGTGCAATGATCTAATTTTTTTTTAAGCTTCCTCCATAATCTCTTGCATGGTCTTGTGTGAACTGTCATGAGACTCTGGAGACTTCATTCCCAAGGGTGTTTTTGTGGGTTTATTTTGATATTTCTGCAGATCTGTGTGTTGCATGTGATGTTCATTTGTCCATTGGTGTTGTTCACTTAGCTGTCAGAAAAGCAGGACCTGCTGACAATACCCTCCTTTATTTTACCAGCCTCAGAGGTGATGCAAATGAAAGCAGAATTTTACTGTTAGCTAGAGATGGTTTAGCTGTCGTTGAGAGCCTGAGGAATTATGTGGCTTGTTTTCATTCTAACAAAGTATTATGCGGTGTCCAGTTTAGTTTCTGAGGGTTCTATTTAGACTAATTACTAGTACTCCTTCAAGTCTATGAGTATTTCAGACATAGAACAGCCAGACTGTATGAGCTGAACTGTCTTGGATGCCATTAGATTTACCAAACAAACTCATCTACATCTTTGCACCCTTACTGGCCTCTTGACTGCTAGAAGTTTCTCACCCACAGATGCAAAGGCACATCACATTAACAATGTAGATGTTATTTGTACATAGATTAACATAACTGAATTATTTAAACTCACTTATAGAGAATAGGCATAATCTGGAGCTGTGTAGATTCTGTTGCCATACTTGATGGGTCATTTGGCACCTCATGTTTTTGCCTGTCCTAGAGTAAACATGCTGTGTTTGACTCAAGTGTGACTTCATTCTAGACACCAGAAAAATTTTTAGTTAAAATGACAAGTTAGATTGCAAAATCCAGCTTGCTTTCATATAGGAATCTCCCATTCATCCACACTCTGAGCTTCTAAAGCTACCTCTTTAGCTCCCTAAAGCATGGAGAGGAATTCTTCTCTTCCCCTGCCCATAAAGGTAGACCTGTGGAAGATGTTCTTTTAGAATTGAGAGAAGGAGGAGGAAAGTCCTTGGGTTTGCCATATGAAAAGATATGATGGGTTTACGAGACTTTCTGTGAATGTATTAAATCATGATTTAACTTTTTTAAAAATCAGATCTGTAAAATTTTTATGAAGGTCAAAATTTACAGTAATCTGTAGTAACAATTTAGATTAGAGAGTTGAAGTATTGATGCATATAATTCAGATTTAATGATCTGAAAATAATGGCTTTTTAAAAAGTCTCTGAAATAGGACGAAAGGAGGATGGAACATCTGAAATTTTGGAGATTTGGTTTTAATTCAAGCTTTACAGTACTGATACAGTAGGTTAGAATGTGCTTCAGACAGATGGTATAGATGTATTTGTGTCATGGGGTGACTTCGTGCTGTTAGTATTACTATCCCATATCACTGCTCTATGCCTAGACATGACTCCTGTGTCTTCTGTACCTTTAAATTGTGCTTGAGGGAAGAAAAAAAAACAACTGAACTTCACAAGTAATCAGGTTTTCTCAAGGTCTCGCTCAGCATTCTTCAGCAGGAGAAGAGCACTCTCGTGGGGTTTTTTTCCCCTTTTTCTGGACTTACTTTTCCTGGATTTTTTTTGGATTTTTTTTCCCCCTTTTTTGTTGTTTTTTTCCGTCTCTCCTGGACTTGTTCATAACCTCAAAACCTCAGAACTCTACCGAGGGACCCTCCACCGACCCAGAGAGGGGGGCCCCTCCCCCCACGGCGAGTCTGCTCCGAGAGAGAGAGAGAAAGAGAGAGAGGACACCCACCAACGGACTTCTAAATCTTTCAGGTCTTCTCCCCACAGCAGGAGGTTTCAGTATTTAGCATTAGTACTCCTTAACTGTCTGTTTGTTAAATAAATAGTTTTTATTTTCTCTTTCACATTCCTCCGAGGAATTCTTTCCCGGACCTAGTGGAGAGGGGTGGCTATAACCTGCCTTTCTTTGAGGAGACGCTCTCTTTGGACGTTTTCCCTAAATTTGGCCAAAACTACAACAATTTGGTATTGATTTAACTCTCTTCATTCAGAGTAGTCTTTCAATGCTGTTGTTTGAGGCCTTGTGCCCCTAAATGTCCTCAGATACTTCCTGCCATACTTCAGGTTGGGCAATAGTGTTCTTGTTGTCTTGCTATTAGGGATTACCCTGGGAGGCTTCAACATCATCTGTCATTGTTATGGCCATTTTTGAAATGAAGAAACACAACATTGACTTTTGGATGCCATGAGAAGCCTCAAAAACATATGAACCAAATATTATTTAGTAGACATATGGTTGGTCCTCTTCTAAGGTCAGGAGGTTTCAGCAGAGTGGACACCATCTTATCAGCTAGAGGTCAGGATTCTTTCTGAGGCATAATCTGCAGTGCTGGTATAAACTCTTTGTGGACAAAGGGGAAACAAGGATCTTGCTTATATGCTTATGAAGATTCCCATGAGACTGTATCTTTGAAAGTCCTACCTATTTATCAAAATTTATTTTCAGGGTATGGGATAAGAAAATCCAAACTTCAATCTCCATTAATTAGATTAAACAGTAAGGCAGTGAGCAGCTTTCTTCAAAAATAAGAAGTGCTTTAAGAATTTTTTTTATTTGCGAAATGGTTTTTATCTATGTAGTCATCGTATGTTAGACAGTTTCACAATCCTGATTTTACAACTTAATGCAAACTTAAGATAAAAGGAAAACTAATTATAAACAACCAAAATGTGTATTCCTACTATAATTTATGAATTTCTGAGAGCATATTTAAACAACTGTTGAGTGCATTATTGTGGTTGGCGGAAAAAAATGCAGAACCTGATGTTAATACATTTTATATTGAAAGTCAACAGAGATCTCCTTAAATTTATGAGTGTAGTAGTAGTTAGGTTGAAACACTCTGTGATCGTTTTCAAATCTGATTCCTTGTCTGCAATGATGATTTCTTAGTTGGGCATTAACTTTTATTTGACTTTTATTGACTATCATGTTCTTGTGATGGACTTCTATGAACCTAGTATAATTTACACAAAACAGACTTTCACCAGCATGATTTTGTGTACTTTAACAGTTACCTGTGATGGAAAGGGAGCAAGGCAGAGCCTGGAATCCCTTTCTGACAGTCTGACATGATATTGGTGGTCCTCAAGTGGTCAGGTCACAGTAACTTGGCCACTGGGGAAAATACGACTGAGAAAAGTTTGATGAGCAGCTAGAAGCAATTGGAGAAGCAGTGGTAATGTCAATGGATTTGATTATGTTTATGTTAGAGGAAAGAAACTAAAAGTTATGGAGCAGAAGAATGGAAGCAGTGCTAGACAGTCCTGGATTAGACAACTAGTAACTTGACTCTTGGTCTGAATAAAGCTCTTGGTTTATAGACTTACTAAAAGATACTTCTTCTGTTAACCTTGGCAGCTTACAGCTTCCTTCTGTGTCTTTTTTAATTTTGCCTGTAACACCTTCTAGGGAACAGGCTCAGTCACTGAAGATGGGTGATGAGAAGAGGGTTTTATTGCTTGGATCTGGTTATGTTTCTGGCCCTGTGCTTGAATATCTCACTAGAGATTCCAACATTGACATCACAGTTGGTATGTAAGAATGTTTGTTTTCATTTCAATATTATGTCTGTGGCAGAATATTGAAATAAATAATAATAAATAGATGAATGTTGTTCTGAGAACAGATAAAGAAAATCTTCGTTATTATGCACAGCAGAAAAGGATTTTGTAGCTTTGTGAGCATTTTGAATTTATACAATTGATTTGAAAAGGACATAGCCACGTTAAAAGTTAACTGTTTGTATGTGTAACCTGTAGGGAAATTAGAAGTATTTTTCCTTCTAACCTGCTTTGGGCTGACACTTGGTTTTGTAGATAATTAGTCACTTTGTTGGTGTTTGGCTGTGTTTTCAGCCTCACAACTAGAAGATGAAAATATTTTTATAGACATCTGTATGAGTGAAGTATCCAATGTCATGGTAATAAAACTTCAGACCCTGATTCTCCCAAAAGCACTAAATGCTAATTGTTTATTCCTCTGTTTTGGTTTTATCTGTAGCATATTTCAGACAGGCATCTCAGTAATCCTTTTCTGTACCCTTAATGATGACTTTATCCCAATTCTGTGGCTTCAGATTTAAAACTCAGTCTGTATTGCCTTATTGCCTGAAAGATACATTGTGGGAAGTGGTATCCCTTAAAACTTGCAGTTTTATTGCTGTTGATTGTTGTTGCTTTGATTTTTTTTTTTTTTTTTTTCATGCTGCTTTCATACTTGGCTGCTTTTGCTACCCTTCATAGTGATAACCATAGTGTTTTTAACCCCTGGGATAAGATTTACTGTGAAGAAGAGGGGAAATCTAGGAAAGCTGCACCCTTGCTATGAGCACTGCCCAGGGTGGTGAAGAGGGAAGGATTACAGCAATGTGCAGTGCCCATCCCCTCATTACAGAGGTTGCATCCACTCCCTGCAGTGTGGGGGCAGGAAGGGAAACCAGGTGAACTGGAAGATCTGTTTTGCCAAGCACTGAGCAAATATTGACTCTTATCTGGGTAGCTTGAAAACATGCAGTTTCTACAGCACACACACACAAGTAGCATGGAAGGAAAGAGACACGAAGATATTACTTGTTCAATATTTGACAGCAGACAAGTAGGTGCAGAAAACACAAAATGCACATCACAGTGCCATGTTTGGTTTCCTGCTGCTGGGCTGCACCACTTTAAATCCACATGATGAAAATTTTAATTGGGAAACTTAATGTAATCAACTTTTTTTTAGTTTGAATTTGTAGGTGATTTTGCCTAGCCCTTTTCCCTCAATATACTTTGATTAGTAGGGTATAGAAAATCACACTCTGGTAATGTTTATTTCCCACTGACTGTGGAAAGGCCATAAGGAAACAAGGCCCCAACTTAGAGGCTCACATGTTTTTAATTCTCCATAAGCTTGTGCCCCAACTGCTGCCTTCTTTGACCATTCCTTTTTCCTGGCTGTGTTCTCTGGTTTGTGCTGGCAACATGGTGAGCTGGGAAAGGAAATTAGTCAGATGTAGCAAATACTGGTTGTGATACTGTGGTTCTTTTTTTCAGTTCTGCTTTCTTTATAATGGTAAGTGCTGATGGCTTTCAATTCCCCAAAAGCCTGTGCCCCACCTGCTGTCTTCTTTGGCCACTCCTTTCTTCTTGTCTCTGGCTCGTGCTGGCAGCATGGTGAGGTGGGACAGGAAACAAGTCAGAGGTGACAAATACTGGTTGTGTTATCATGGATGTCTTTCAGTGCTGCTTTCTTTACAATGGTAATGAAGTGAAGGCAGGCAGAGACTGGGTTTATCCCTTTTAGTTATAATATCATATTTGGGATTGGTAGGATTAAGCCGTAGGTAAAAATTAAAACTAGAGTGTTTGAATCTGGGCCTTTTACTTACACTTGACCTAAACTAAAGCTTAATGCTTCTATCATTGTCATGTTAAAAATGGTAGTTGATGTGAATTGGTTTTGCTTTAAGCTATTTATCTGTTCTTGACTGTAAATAGAGATTCTGTTAAAGAGTATTGAAAGAGAGTTTTGAAATATTTCTTCTTAAACCAGATTTATCTATAAATGCATAGCTATGTGGCATGAGCAATCAAGTAAGTTTTTCTGAACACCTTTGTTTAATAAATGCCTGATTTTTCCTCAACTGTTAGTGAAAGAAAACATGCGTGCAACTGTTTCTCTTTGGTAAATATAGCACAATTATACATGGGTGTGCTTTGGACTTAGCTTCATCTTTAGGTTACAGTTTATTGTTTTACTTTTAAAATAGTATCTGTCATGAAGGATCAACTTGAACAACTGACAAAAAAGTACAGAAATGTTACTCCAGTTCATATGGATGTCCTTAAGAATGAGGAAAAGCTGTCCTCTTTGGTGAAGAAACACAACCTTGTGATCAGGTCAGAATTCTGTGTAAAACATGATAGGCTCAACCCTATGTCATTCTTCTTCTTTCTCCTAGTTGATTGACCTAAATCAACACAGTAACTTTTTTTTTAATGGCCAAGAAATGGGGTCATATTTGTATATGTGAGTAGTTGTAACTGGCCACTGCCTTATCATTTAGTGGGCCATCAGAATTTTAAAAGGGGTTTTGACTTCTTCAGAAGGGTTCACCAGTTAGGTGGACTCCCTTGTTAGTGTGAAGGGCCAGTTGCATCCAGAAGCATATGTGTCCATGGGATCAAATTTGCATGTTTACAAGAGGAGGCAAAATTCTGACATCTTGGTATTTTCTCCTGAATATCCCATTAAGAAAGAACTCATTCCAGATTTTGATACAGGGAAGGAACTTCATAGTCTTTGCCATTTTATTTCTTTTGCCATGGCTATCATGAATGTTGTTTCCATTCCATATAGACCATGCTTTTCACAAAGTAATTCACCAAGATCTTTGTAATGCAAGCTTTCTCAAGGACAGTTTTGTGGTTTTGCGTCTTCTAAACCTCTAGCATGCTTGTTTAGAAGATGTCTTTGGAAAGAGGTCAGTGGTTTGTGGTTTACAGAGAAGTGTGAAAGAAGGTGCTGTCTCAAGATTGACTCCTCTATTGTTCAGTGCCCTGTTCTGAATGCATACAACAGTGCTGTCCTGATAGGGTAGTGTTTCACTTTCATAGGTATGAAACTGCTCAGGGCAAGGCAGGTATGACTGGTTTTTTGAGCTATTATTTGAGCTCTTTTGTAGATATTCAAAAAACATTTAAGTGTCTTTTCAGTGACGGGATGAGTAACTGGTTGAATTTTGATGTTGCATGGCTCTCCTTCATTTTTAGTTTGCTGCCTTATTCAGCACATCCTTTTGTTGCTAAGAAATGTATTGACAACAAAGTGAACTTGGTAACAGCCAGCTACTTAACACCAGCCATGAAAGAACTTCAGGAGAGGTAGGTGTGAAAATAGCATCTCCTTGCTTCCTTCTTTAGTGCATTATCTGAATATTTGTCAGTCTGTTACACCTGCAACACTTATTGTGAATTACTGCTGTCTGCATTCCTTCTGCTTCCCTTTCTGTGACAGAGGACCAAGTAACTTTCCCAAAGGTGCATGTGACAGAGTGGAGGAATGAGTGCCTACCTGGTGAGACTAATGCTCCAAACAGCGGAATGTATTTTTCTGCCTGCATCAAACTATTTGATGTTAATGTGCCTTTTCATTTTCCCTCAGACATGTTAAGATGTTTGAGCTAGGCTGATATTCAAGCTGAGTAGTTGGGCTGTTCTATTCTATCAGCAAGCCTGCTTGTCATCCTTTGCCTTGCCCTTATAAAAATTTATTTTTGGCTGGTTGGATCTACAGTAATCTCCTCCTTCATGCACTTCTTTTGGATACGCCCACTGTATTATTTTCAAATTGGTGACAACTCTAACTACTCTAATTTCTGTTGTCTTACTTATATGCTTGGAAGTTGTTTTGAGCATGGAGCTTCATCTAGGTGCTCCTCTCAGTCACAGTACTGGAAAATCTGAAGGGCATTCAAGTGAAGTGAGAACTGTACGTGCTGTGTCTTTACAAAAGATAACGCAGAAGAAGCTAGACAGGTAGAGAACCAGTGTTGCAGAAAGTGAGGGATGTTTGGGGGCCTCTCCTACCATTCTTACTGAGGTAATTTTTTCTCAGGAAAAAAATTTTAAAAGGGCACTTCTCATTTGTCAGAAGAAAAACTGATTTTGAAAATAAAATAAATTTGTGGTGATAAGTGAACTCCTCTGGGACTGTAGGCAACTATTAGGAAAAAAAAACCCCAAATGCTTGTAATTTGGGAAGTAGGCCTTTTAATCTCCCTTCGTTGTAGGAGCTCTTAAGGGCAATTATGACTAGCTCTGTGCTGCCCTTCCTGCATTATAGCACTGTCCAGGAGTTTGTGGGATATGGAGTAGCTTGTAGAAATTTCTTTTTCCACCAGCATCTGGGTGTTGCAGAGAAGTATGAGAAACAAAGGGTAGAAAGCCCTTCGATGGTTGTCACTGCTCAGGTTTTAACATCTGCTTCTGTTTCTTTTTTCCCACAAGCTGCAGGCAGAGTCCAGAATTTACTGTGTTGGGGAAGGTTCACTGGGCCTTCACTGGACAGATTTACAGAATAAAAAGCCAGTAATACTGAATATTCTGATGGCTCTGTATTTCTGTTATTTTTAGTGTAGAAGCTGCTGGTATTACAGTCATTAGTGAAATGGGTTTGGATCCTGGTCTTGACCACATGTTGGCGATGGAATGTATTGACAAGGCGAAGGAAGTTGGTGCTACGGTAAGGTTAGTGGGTAGTGCGTAGTTCTGCTAAGATGATATTAGTAAAGTTGTTCTTCTAACACCATGCAGGTATTGAGCATGTTACTGATGTGTAACAGACTCTGGACATTTTACTTTTTCTGATGCTTTGAGTTTCATAGCTACTAACTCACTTGATGAGACCATCAACTAAGATGGCCTTGCCCCAGTGCATATTTTGGTTTCCTCTCCTTTACAGGCAGTGCCTGTAAAGTTTTTCCCTCCCAACTCTAGATTCTTCTGATCTGGCCCATTTGGGGGATAATGTCAACAGAAATTTTAAGAACTGATGGGGATTCTGCAGGATAGATCTGTATGCATCCTGATTTGTCTTCTCTTCACTGTTTCTTCCCTGTGGATAAATCTAACAGGTTATATCGTACACTTCTTTCTGCGGTGGCCTACCAGCCCCAGAGCACTCTGACAATCCTCTGAGATACAAGTTCAGCTGGAGTCCACAAGGAGTGTTGCTGAATACAGTTCAGCCTGCTACGTATTTAAAAGATGGAGAGGTGAAGTAATGTGAATACTTTCATTTAAAACTAGATAAAAAAGGCGATATTTGGCTAGGGAAGGAATTGGGACTTGTGAAATGCTGTGTTTACCTTCAAGCCAGTGGCAGTCAGTTGCCTAAGCCAGCTGCATAAATTATTAAGTCCTATGTTAGAGCATGATGATGCCTGGCTGCCGCCAGCTTATTTCTTACTTACTATGTGGAAACTGATTGTCAGGAAGGAATTCGTTTTAATGACTAAAGCACTGGATTGGAGTTGATTTTTCTGGGATCAACTTCCATTCCCGTTAGGTGTTGCTTTTGCCACTTAATTGCCATCTTTGGCCCTGTAAAACAACAGTGAGAGTGCTTTTCTACCTAGCTGCGTTTGTAACCCAGACAGCTTCATTTTGTAATTGCACAGTGCATAGCAGAACTCTTGATTCCCTTTTCTTTTGGTGCAATGTGTAATATCAATAACCCACTGAATGGGTTTTGTGAAATGCTTTTTTGTGTATTTTATACAAGCTCAGCTTTGCTGTTTGTGCAGGAGTCATTAAACTTAACCTCACAAATGTCACTGCTTTTGTTTTATGGAAACATTGTAATTGATTTGTGCAAAGCTATTGCAAGCCACTATCACATTTCTGCTTTCCTATCTATTTCCACTCTAACTTGCTCAGAGTAGTTACTGCAATTGTCAAGGAGACTGCCTTATATAACCACTGTAAAGTTTAGCTAATTACCTAAAACTCTCTGATCTGCAAAACTTAGAGATCTTTTGAAATGTAATCTTCTGAAATATTTTATCATGACATTTTGGTGCTCTACTGTTCTTATGGAAATAAGAAAGGAGAAATTCAGGAATTGTATATTGGACCATTATTTAAAAAGCAACAAAGTATAAGTTTCAGATGAAAAGCCTTCTTGGAAAATGCTAAAATATTTCTGATTTAATTCTGATCTGGATCACCCATTGCTAGGAAAAATTAGATCATGCATATGAATGATTCATTATGAGATGACTGTGTGAGCTTATCAGTAAATTCTGCAATTTTTCCTCCTTGCCACTAAATACTTATGTCTTTGACCATTGTGTAGGATTCTTTCACGCACCTGTCTTGCCTGGCAAACACAACAAGATCATCTGGCATTGCTGCAGGCTTCACTGCTTTAATATTTCTTTTAGAAGTAAACCTTTTCCCCTTGCTCAGAAGTCAGAAAATGAGTTTGTATTGAGGCTGCATAGCAGATCTAGGCTTTAGCTGCTTGAAGGAAGCAGGGTTCAAGCCTGTGGCTGGGAATGATAATAGAACTAGTCGCCTGTTTTCTTGTTTTCCTTCAATAGTGCATTCTGTCTGTGCTTGATAGCCTCAAGTAAAGATACACATGGGCAGTAATTTTATATCCATGTGATATCACTTGATTTATTTTAATCTTTTAAAAAAAAAAAGAACGACCACCCATCATTCTGCTTATATTTTCCTTCTCTCCCATATATAAAAACCCAAACAAAACCTAAACAAGGTAATAACTTATTTGACGAAAAAGCAGGGAACTCATGGGCAGAATCTCCCTTCACCCTGGTGGAGTTTGGGATATGCTCCAAAATGACATTAATGTAAGTGAAATGGGAACCTGCCACTTTAATATAAGTGCAGCAGGAATTAACAGTGTGTGTGAGAAGAACATGGCTTGTTTTAGCCCTTTGATTAGTCATGGCTGACACAATGCATGCTCTACCTGCACCAGATATGATTAAATGGCTTGGGCAACTGCTTTATTTAGATTGGGTCTTTATTTGCGCTTGGAAGACCAAACATGTCTTTCCTGTTTTTGATCATACTTTATCTTTTCTGTTCTAAAATAAGTTGAATAAGACTGCACCAAAATAATATTTGCTGTTCTTTCACAAAATTTAGATTATTAATATTCCACCTGGAGGAGCATTACTGGATTCTGTTACTCCAATGGACTTTTTCCCAGGGCTAAACCTTGAAGGTTTTCCTAACAGAGACAGCACAAAATATGCTGAGCCATATGGTATTCAAACAGCTCGCACTTTACTAAGAGGCACCTTAAGATACAAAGTAAGTTGTTGGTTTTATCATTAGTAATTATTGTTTTCCTCAAGAGATGAATGTTGTAATTTCACAAAAACTGTGTACTTAAAACTCAGCCTTTTATAGCTCTGCACTTGTTATTTATGAGCTCCCCATTATCCCAGCTGAGAGATAACACTTATCTAATTTTTTTTTAAATGTAGCTTTACTTGCTGTGTTTAACAGGTATTTGTTGCAAAATGGAAAAATAGTTTTATTTGTTTTAGACAGTTGGTCAGTTGTCTTCCATAGTCTGTCTTTCCTCTTTTTATTCTGACTCTGTATCTGGTGTCAGAGCAATAGAATATTTTTAAAAATTAAATAATTCCATTTTCTTATATTCCCATGAAAAACATAATGTAAAAGTCTTACAGAAAATTATTATTTTCCATCAGTCTGTGAAAATGTCTCACTAAGTAACTAGAAATCTTTAATTTGAGAAGCTTTGTAATTTTGGTCAGCTAAGTAAAATGTTAAGAGATAAATGTGTTTTTCTTCTAACTGATCAGCTCTTTTCCTTTCATTTGTTAGGTGTACAAAGCAGAATTAAAAAAAATGGTTTTTTCTTTCAGATTTTCTTTTAAAATTTTTTTTTTAGTCAATATACATTAAGAAAGAATAAACCTGAAACCATACTGAAGGCTTGCACAAGCTTTTATGGATGTTGTATTATGTCTGTTAAGGTTCATGTCAGGGTTTAAGTTACTGCTTTTGTCCATAGCTTGAGGACGTGTATGTCCGTTTTGTCTTAATTCCTCTGTTGCAATGCAACAGTATTTTTTCCATATTTCTGGGAGGGAGGGAGGCTTGCTTAGATGAAGGCATGGAAGAAGATAGAAGGCCAAAATGGGTGAAAAAGGGTTATAAATTGTAATAGCTCTCTTTTTGTCCATAGCTCTCTTTTTGTCAGTCTAGATACAATCTCTTTTTCAGAACATAAAAATATGTGGGCGGCATCTATCTCAACATGAAATCTTAATATGACAATATCTATTCTTCCATTTGGTGCTTGGTAAAACTTTCTTCTTTTGTATGCGTTAGCACAAAGAACTGCAAAAAGGTCAGGGTGACATGCCAAGGGGTTGTCAGTGTGCTGCAAGAATGCTGTTTCTGTGGTTAGTGCTGTTTTCTTAACCCTCAAAGCAGGGCCAGCATTTTGGGCTGGGGTGATGTTGGTAGGGTTGTGTGGAAGGGTTTGCCACGCCAGCACAGAGTGCAGAGCAGGGCAGAAGTTAGCGTTGGCCCTTTGCACGTGCTGCTGTGCTGTAGAGCGGAAAGCAATCTGTTCACTGAGCAATCTGTTAACCTCCTAAAAGTGCCTTTTAGAGATTAAGTTTAGATAGCTAGTGGAGTTAGTTTAAAAAGAGGTGTCACACAGAAGGATCTCACTGCAAGACCATCTGAGCTGATACCCTAGTGTTCGTGAAAATGGCTCCTAATTATAATTAGTCTTTCAGGGTGCTTGATTTCCTCCATTCTGCTTTTTTAGTGATTTTAGTCACCTGCATGTAAGTCCTCTCAGGTATCCAGCAGCTGTGTGGGAATGTTAATGGGATACAAACAAAAGCAAGCAGAAATCAGTTGAGACTTCTTTTATTGTGCAGCCTAATGCAACTTTTGCAGTCCCTTTTAAATACCATTCTGCTGCTGTTTGTCTGTCTGATATTCCTGAAGATGGGAATCAAACACCCAGGATTCTTTAAAATCAGCTTATGAGATGTCCACACAATCCCAGTGGTGTGAAACTGGGTGAGCAGAATTCTGCATTTGGTAGTTTATGGGCCAGCTGGCTGATACAAGCCTGTCTGTAGTGATGGGCTGGGGTTTCAACTACTGCTGGCCAGCTGAGCCCTCTGATCTCAGGAACAAGTGGTACTTGCCATGGAAGTATTGATCACAGAATAAGCCATTAAAAAGGATTGAAAAGTAGGGAAGGGCTGGAGAGGGGCTTGGGAAGACACCACTCTGTGGCAGTAACCTCACTGGCATCAAGTTATTGTGGCTGATTTCCCAAGAGAATAATACTTAACGCTGCCATGCTTGTGTCTATCACTACATTCAAACCAAGGAGAAATACCTCAGTTTCAAGTGATTTTTGTATTTAATGGTGTTATTCTTTTATTTCAGGGATACTCCAGAACTATGGGAGGCTTTGTAAAACTAGGATTAATTAACCCAGATCCTTATCCATTGCTAAGCTCAACTACGCCACCTCTAACCTGGGTGAGTTACTCTGGTTACTCTGCCTTCTTTCCTCTGTTTTATTCACAGTTTTCTTACTGCTGGACTTGGCTGTACTTAGCAATGGGAATCTTGTATTGCATCCTGATCTTTGATTTCTTTTTTCCTGGAAATTAGGAAGACTTTCTTCAGCAGGATTGTAATAAGGTGCTGGCACAGGTTCCCTGATAGGTTCTGGAGTGTCTATCATTGGACGCTTTCAGGACTCAGCTAGACAAAGCCATGGCCATGTTTTTAGGAATTGTCTCACGTTTTTTCTTAGTCCCAGTCTAGTCCTCAGTGCTCTGAATTTGCAGTGTCCATATTGCTACTGGCTCATGGTCTTCAGTGTAAAAGTATTTTTTTAGTGCATCAAGAAGTAAAAGATTGTGCATAAAGGAGTATATTAAAATCTTTTTTTCTATTAAAATTCTGTGCAAACATTTTTTTTGTCTTCTATTATGCTGCTTTTCTGTCTTGATTTTGGTTGCCTCACTTCACCTTTATCTCAGCCAAAGCATGATGGATGTTATATTTGACAATCAACATTTTGGTTGTCTCTGTGGACAAACAGGGAATTTCATATCTCAGTATGGGGTGAAGAGAGCTGGATTGACCAACAACTTATTACTTGTCAGGTCTGTTTCTCCGTCTTCTGAGAAAATTTTCTTCCGTTTTGCAAACACAAAAGGGAAGAAAGAGAGAATAATTTCCAGTTAAGAATGTCTTGAGTGTTCTCAGGACCAAGAAAGTAGAAGGTGAAGAGGGCACAGTCTTGCTTGTCTCTGACTAACAAATAGTATTGGGAAGATGAGCAAACTTCAGGAGTTTTTGGGTAGCCATATGGGAATTACTTTTTTTTTTTTTTTTTGAGATTATTTTTGTCTACTTTCAATTTTAGGGTTGATATTTTCAAGTTTTCTTTGTAAGGATGGCTGGAATTTCCAGATCTTCAACCCTCAGTGATAAGTATACAGTGTTATGCCATCTGTAGAAATAGCTATAAATTCATTATTCTCACTGCAAACATTTTTTTAGTGATGTTTTTACATATTGGTATTTTCCCTTTATCTACTCTGCCAGGAAAGTAGAAGATATGGGCTAACCTGAGCTCTAAATAGACTCTGCAGTTCTTGCTTGTTTCATATCTTGCTTGTAGTTCTCTTTATTATCCACCTTGTTGTGAATGAAGCAAGAAATAATTAGCATCTGAGTAGCACAAAATGGCCTTCACATATGCACAAATATAATGAGAAAGCTCTTTGGTAATACTGCCAGGATTCCCAGAGCCTTGTTCATCTATCAGTCTGTTTCCTTCCTTTTGAAAGGGACATTCTCCGTTTCTAGGTCTACTTTTAGACATCCTGTCTCTAAGTTTTTGACTCTGTCAGTCTCCAGGTGGCTTCTTTTTCATTCTACCATTCTCCTAGTGTTCTTTGTTTATGCAGGTTTCTATGTTCTTTCTTTGCTGCTAGAGGTGGGATAAAACTAAAAGGTAGGGGGAAGCAGCTATGGGGTGGGGTACAAAGTCTTTTAGGAAAAATGAGCCCTATTTTCACCTGCTGTGATTAAAGTTCTCAAACTTTCTCACTTTCCCTGTACACATAACCTGTCTTCTCAGAAGTCCTGAATTTTAACTGATCTTAGTGGAGCAGTTGGTTCTCAAAACCTTGATAGAGATGGAGTGGGAACTGATGTCAGGCCTTCATGAACCTTTTTTGTTTTAACACAGAAAGAGCTCATGTGCAAATTGGTTGGAATTAAGTCACCTGCTGAGCACCATGTTCTTAAAGAAACTGTATTTAGCAAACTGGAGAAGGACAAAAGTCAGCTGGAAGCAGTGGAATGGTAAAATGTTCCAATGATTTTTAAAGTTAAAAAAAAAGAAAACTTTGCAGTTCTGGCCATTTTGGCTCATGGGTTCATACTGAGACTGTTAAACTGGTATGCTGAACGACTGAAAATTAAAAAACTGAGATGAAACTGTTGATAGACAATCATATAAGACTTTCTCATTTCTTCTGCCAGGTTAGGTTTATTGGGAGATGAACCGGTTCCAGCAGCAGATTCCATTGTAGGGGCTCTTGCAAAGCACATGGAGATGAAGCTGCCCTTTGGTATGTGAGAAATTATTTTTCATGGGTTTGAATGGAACACGGCAATATCTTTTATAAGCCTTAATTGGATTAGTTTGCTCACCTACATTAATAAACCTTCATTATATGTTTTTTAATATATTATGATGTTCCCTAGTTCCCCAATTTATCCTTTTCTTTCGCTGTTACACTTCTAGTTTGATCTTAATATTCTATCCTCCTTAATAGTCCTTGCCTTCAGTCACTTCCCTGATATCCATGCTGTGAATGTGCAGTGCCTGGCTCCTCAGGAACCTTGTCTGGATGTGACTGAAATACAAGTAATGAATAGTTTGTGTGCTTTTCTCTTAGGCACTGGAGAGAGAGATATGATTGTTATGAGAAGTGAAATAGGTCTCAGGCATCCTTCTGGTCATTTGGAAGACAAATTTATTGATCTGGTTGTCTATGGGGATAACAAAGGATATTCTGCAATGGCTAAAACAGTAGGATACCCTGCGGCTATTGCTGCTAAAATGGTTCTAGATGGTAAGTGGCTATTCCAACTTCAGTAACTGTATTTCAATCCTCTATATCTTCCTGCCTGTAGAAAGTAAATATGTAGTTTTTCTGAAGTATATTTATGTGTATTTTTTAGAATTTGTCAGACTCTTCCTGTCTTCTTTACAGAAAGTTTTAATCTGCATGTTTGGATGTTCAGATGTTCACTGACAACTCTTAATTTACTGCTTAATCCACAAAGATTTTTAAGTCATTTAATATTGAATGTTATACTAGTTTAGAGGAAACCTTTAGCATGATAAATCATAATTGATTATGCCATAGTGAACATATAACTGTGATGAATAAACAAGTGACCTCCACTGCAACTTCCTGTATTGATGAAATTTGAGGCTTGGGGCATATTACCTGATCATGTTGTTATTAGATAACCAGTCAAACTCCTCCTAGTCATCACTGTTGAAAGAAAGAGTGTGATTTCCCCTTCCTTGCTCTTAATCTTTAGAACTTCCTTTTCCTGGCTAACTGAAATGAGCAAAACTTTGGGTTGTTTTTTTTTGTTGTTGTTGTTCTTAAAAAAAAAACAAACCAGTAACTCACACTTTTGAAGTTTAGATACTTTTCACCAAACTGCAGTTTCACAGTTCTGTGAATTAAGTTCAAGCTGTGTATACCACGATGTGTTTCAAACTTGTTTTCCATATTCTTTGATACAGTACTGATGCTTTGTGATGCCAGGATTTTAAAATCTGCATGTGTAAATATATGCAATTTTTTTTTTAAATGAAAATTTATATAATTTGCATATTGATCTTTGCATTTGTGCTGGTTTCCCCTTGGCTGGTTGCTGGATGTTCACTCAGCTATTCTTTCACTTCTCCTCAACAGGGGGAGAAAACAAGATGTAAAAACTCCTAATTTGACATAAAGATAAGGAGATCACTTACCAGTTACTATAATAAGCAAAACAGGCTGAGCTTGGGGGAAAAATTAATTTACTTTATTTATAATTAAAACAGGTTTGGATAATGCAAAAAAAGAGATAAACTAAACTAACATCCTTTTCCCTGCTCTGCTTTCCCAGGCTCAAATTCACTCTCTATTCACTTCTCAGCCTCTTCCCTCTCTCCTGAGCAGTGCAGGGGGCTTGGCAACAGGGGCCTGTGATCAGTCCATAACAGCTTCTCTCTGCTGCTCCTTCCTCATGCTTTTCCTGTCCTCCAGCTGCATCTCCACCATGGGCTGCAGGGAAATCTCTGCTCCAGTGTCTGATGCACCTCCACGCTGCCCTTCTCTGACACTGGTGTTGCAGGGCTGTTTCTCACACTTCTTTCCTCACTGCTGTTCAGCGCCTTGCCCTTTGTTAAATAAATATTCCCCGAGGTGCCCCACCCATGGCTGAGGGACTCAGCGGTTCCCTGCACCTGGATCTGGCCATGTCCAGCACAGCAGCTCCCACCTTGCCCACAGAAGCCCCCCTGTGCAGCTACCAAGGCCTTTCCAATAAACCCAGTGGAGCACTAACACTGTTTTTAACGCCTTTATTTCAGGTGAAATAACCGCCAAAGGCATGGTCATACCTTTGACAAAGAATGTTTATGGGCCAATACTTGAACGTATTCGGGCAGAAGGCATTGTGTACAGTACTCGCAGCGTTATCAAACAGTAACTGAAAGCAGTGGATTTAATCAGGTTTTTGCTTTTTTTTGTTCCCCCACCTCCCCTTTTAGAATCTCAGTTTGGACCAGCTAAAGGCAGCACCTGCTATTTCATATGCAAATGTTGCCTTCCATAAAACCTGCGACCCGGCTTTGATGTAGAAACTGTAGACACTCAAAAATTGTGATATTTTCCTCTTAAAATTGTTAATCTTTCATGTACATGTTTCACCATCAACCAGATCTTCCCTTATATCTTTTCGAAAATATCTCAGAAGGGCTTCTTTTTTGTTATTAGTTTATCTTCTATGTGTATAAGGTTATTATTGTGACAAATTTAAGCTGAAAGAAAAATCTGTCAGTGGATTATTTTGTGGTGGAAAAGTCTGGGTAATGAACTCTATTGACGAAATGTGATTGTTCATGTGGTAAAAATAATTTTTCCAAAAAATGGAGATGAAAATGATACTTAAATTTTAAGTCTGGTTGTCTCTTTCACTTTAGCAATATTCATGAATGTTTTCAAAATAACAATATGCAAAAAATAGTTTAGAAATTCTGCACTACTAGCAAATAAGATCCTGTTAAATCTTGAAACTGTTCCATTCTTAAACATTTGAAACCTAGATCTTAATATTTTTTAATCATTTTATAAGGAATGTAAATTTAAATTAATTGGAGGAGGGAGGAAGTTTAAAGCAAGCTTTCCCCCACACCCTTTCTTATTACAGAGTGGAAGCCGGTAGCAATATATTGAAATACCTGCTGTTACATGTTGCCTTGTGCTGTGGAGAGAGCACATTAGCATTTAGCTCTGCAGCTAGGAAGGGTAATCTGAAATAAAATGCAGTTAATGTGCTTAGAAGATGCTCCAAATGACATGTTTACTCTTGCCACTTACACTGCATGCCTCATCCAGGTTAAGTACTGTTACAAAGGGAATACGTTGTGTAGTACATGCAGCTTTGAAATGCACTAGGTTTAGAGGTTTAAACTGCCACTTTTTGAGTTAGCTTCTGTCCTTCTGCTATCAATGTTTTGAAGCGTTCACTTGGGAACCTATGCCTACTACTCAGTACAGTGCCACTTTAGACTGATGGAGTTTGCCAGCGTACCAGCTCACTTGCTGCTGAGTGCTGTGCTGACAGATGTGTCAGCCCTGCTCTAGCTGCAGTTTAGCCACATCAGTCCAGAACTGAACTTTAGCCCAAGCGCAGCTTCTCCGTAACATAGCATCAACTGCTGCCTTATGTTTCAGGGCTGCTTCTCTGGCTTTCACTTAGGGATTCCTACACCACCTTGCAATTAAAGCATGGCTTTGACTTCACCAGTCAGGTCTGTGAGGTGTAATGCTGTGGGCAGGTTGTATTTGCACTGGTACCTGTGCAGCTGCCTAGAGCTTCCCTTTTCCAAAACTGAATACTGATGCAGGAAGCTGTCTGCTTTCAGCTTTGCTCACAAATGCACTTTGCTGATAAACGCACAGCCTTTTCCTTCCTGAGAACCAGTGCTGTAATCAGAGTTCCAAGAGGCTGGAATTCCAGGTGTTGTTTTGTGTGGTAGGAAAAGCAGCCATAACAATAATTCAAGTTTTGATCTCCAAGTTTTGCTGCTAAGGATTTGGATTTTCTTTGTGCACATACAATGAAGTAGCAACTGCAACAGAGTTAGGTGAAAGGAGCCAAAGGGAGAAGGGAGAATGAGGGGCAGAGTGTTACTGTGAAAGAGAAGGACTTTTTATACTGAACCAATGATTTTGTAATGTAATGTCAAATTTGGATTCTGTTACAGTGCCATGCATATATCACAGAAAATCCTGTCTCCACAAAGTTGTTCTGCTTCCCACCTTGCAGGCTGTTGGTCTGTTGTCTGGCTGGTATATGCAGCTGGGGTAAGGATGGAGCCTGCAATGAATGTCTCTGCTCTCTCCTCCTTCTCCAGGTAGATTAATGGCCTGCAACTAAGGGTTAAAGTTATACTTGTATCTGCTGGTCCCTTCCAGTACAGTGTTTGGTGAGACCAGGATTTTACTTGAGAATTCCGTGTTCCCTCCCTTAGCCCACAAATACACAACTGCCGAGTTGTGCCTCTGTATATATACATGCACCATACTTGCTTTTCTGCCTTGGAAATGCAGTATGAGATGAAAATCTGAATTTTTTAAAAGTATCTAATATTTTTGCAGCACTAAAGAATGAGCACTGCAGTGTTTTCTTCAAGAAACACTGCTACTATTTTTGAAACATTTTATATTGGAACATATATCTGTTTCCCGGTGCAATGCTGCATTTTGTTTTCTATGTTTAGCCTTAAATGAATTTATTGCTTGTTTTTTTAATGAAGATTATACTTCTCAGTTCTCTTTGCATATTACTGGAAAGATATTTGTATCTTATACACGAGATTGCTTGAAAAATAAATCTGAAATCCTCTGGGTTTTTGTCATGTCATCTTTACAGTCTAATAATAAGATGTACCTGAATGGGATTTCGTTTTTTACATAGGTGATTATACTAAAAGGATGCCTACACATGGAATTTTCTACGAGCATGAAATACCTTTGCATACTTCTTGCTAGACTCACGGGACAAGACTACAAGGATTGTTTAAACATGCCCATCTATATATTTATATACATATATATAGGTATATTTGTATCTAGACAATTTTCAGCTATAATCTTAAGAGATTTGGGGTTTTTTAGCACGTTTTTCTCTTGGGCAGAAGGACAACTACTGAAGTGGTAATCTATAGAACAGTACATGTATGATATCTCCCTGTGCCCCAGGAAGGCATGAAACCTTGGTGTCTCACAGCCCATCTCAGCTTAAGGACCTTGCTCAGCTGAATACATGGCTTCTGCTATCACTGCCTGTGATGAAAGGTTCTTGAACTCTTTGTTCGCATCAGGCTTCAAGGAACAAATTGTTTCACTGTGTGTCTCTCATTTTTTCATTTTGGAATTTATGCTATTGACAGATCTTCATGACATGTAAGATCAGAATTTCTTTCTGAGATGGAGATGCTTGAGCCACATTACACTCAGACTGGCTTCTTTGCCTCTGTGTTTTGCATGCTCTCAGCCCCAGATATTCCTACAGGTGGGAATTATATCCCTTGGAAGGACGGGAGTACAAAAGTGACACTGCCAGAAAAGGGTGTAAGCTCATAGCAAAATAGCTGTTTACGCGGGGAAAAAATGGGCTCTAGTGGTTGTGATTAGGCTGGAAAACTAAGAAGAGGAGGGGGAGAAAAAAAGAAATTTAGTTATGAGTGTCTAGCAGAATTTATCAAGGCAAATCACACCATCTCAAATATATTCTTACTAAACTACTGTGTACAGGTTGTGCCTTTCCTGAAACAAAAAATTAATTCCATAAGCCATAAGAATTCCATTCCATAAGAAGGTTTTTTTTCCTCTCATTTGTTCTGGCTTCAAAAGGAAAGAATGCAGTCTGGAAATGGAGGGGAGTCAGACATATTGTGGCCAAATATTGTGAGAGAGACTTCTCTTCCTTCTTGTCCCTTTGAAACCCTAATCCACCAAAGCCCAAACCTGTGAGGAGTGGATGGTCAGACATGGGCCTTGTTGCAGGGAGGTAGTGAAAACTAAGACTGTAACCCAGGATACCTCAGACCCAAAGTAGCAGTGGGGCCTTTGTTTCTGTTTTTAACCCTATCAAGACAATATTGCTCCTCTCCTCCCGAGCCCTGCTTTGTTTATGCTCTAGAATGAGAGAGAAATGAGTTTAACTTTGCTAAACTCATCTTGAAGTAAGCATTTATCACAGAGAATTTCAACCTGTCTGAAATTACACACACTATCCTAGGACATAGCAAAGAACTGTAAAGCCAGGTAAAGTGCTCTGATAAAACATTGCTAACAAGTTTTGTCAACTGATTTTTGAAGTCCATACTCGTTAGCTAATTTGTTGTCATACTGATAGTGATGAGTTTTTATGACTTCTGTTCATCACTTACTGCTGATTTTTGTAAAGCTTTTCCATAGGTATTAAATCTCCACATCACAATCACTAAAAAGTTGGTTATAGTAAATTACTTGTTTTCTTCTTCTTTTTTTTTTAACTCTCAACTCTTTTATGATTTCTTAGGAGGAAGATCACTAATCAAGTTTTCCTTGTCACACATTACTTACAGCTTTGTAAAGAAAAAAGCTTAACCTGATGTTGTTTAATAATATCTTATTTCTTGCCAGAGATACATAACGTCTTCTCTACACTTGACCCAGTTTGAAAAGGCAGGCTATATGTCTTTTGAGTCTGTAGCTTGGATTACAAGAAAAAAATTAATTAGAATATGGTCTTTGTCTGAGAGAGGAACTGACACGCATTTATTAAAATCTATAATCCATCACAGTTGAAGATTATAGAAGATTTTTTTTATGATTCTTATTTTTTTTCTAGATCAGAACCAATATGTGTGAGTAAAGAGATTATCTTAAGCACTTATGTTTTAAATAACTTGTCAGTATGCTAAGATGATGAATATGATTACAACCATCTCTGGAAGAAACCTTGAATGACAGCTGATTCCTTGGATTACAATTTTAAAATGTCTGCAAAACATTTAGGTTGAAAGGAACAGTTATATCAAGATGGAAATTTAGAAAGAAGGATTCCTTTTTTGCTTTTGGTCCATAGATGCTTGAAAAAACAGAATTAATTGGCCTAAAAATTACTTCGTATATACAACTATATGAAACTGTAAATACATTAGCAGAAGATAACTTTATGCTTTTTATTTGGTATGTGAGGTAACAAGCCAGTTTTCCAGAAGAAAAGGCTGAATAAGTAGCATACAAGCACTAGTTTCTCTTGTTGTGCTAGTGGGGTGAAGTGCAGAAGTATAGTATCTGCTAATAAGGTTATGGAATATGGTTTTCAAATGCCCAGAAGATCACAATTAACCTCTCTAGTATGTACACGCCTAGAGATTAAAATATCAAAAACTGTTTCCATAATTTTTTAATGAGAAGGGGGATGTATATAATGTTGCTGTCCTTGTTAGCCTAGATGTGCAAATGGAGTGTTGTCAGCAGATCTGAGTGCTTCAGAGGAAGTAGTAGGGAACCCTCAGGCCACCTGAAAAAGAAGATAATCCCTTTCTCAAAGCACAACCATTACACACATTTGTATGCACCAAATTTGTGCCTGAACACTGTGAAAAATGTGTATATGTAATTCTTAGAAAAGTTTGCATCATTTGGGGCAATGTGCCCATTCTGTACATTTTTAATTCCTGTCAAACCCCCAACTCCACAAATTTAATAAGAAAATAGTTCTAGGTCCTATTCTTCAAGGCATTTAACTCCGCTAAGGATACATTGCATGTTTGCTTGCATTTAAGAGTCCTATCTCAGTCCTGTTCTTCCTGAACTTCACTATTAGCAAATATGCAACCCTGGCAAGGACCACAGGATAAAGAAGAAAAAGCTGTAAAACCTAAATAAAGATGTTTTGGCCCAGAAAAGTAGGTTCCCTCTGAATTATTTAATGAACTAATTATGGCTTTGAACCAGGGGTGAATACTTGTATCTGCAGGCATGTGGCTGGCACCCCTGACCCAAGGCTGAGCCACCTGCACAGATGCTGAGAAACTTGCTGGAGGGAGCAAGAGTGAGCAGCTGACAGGAGTTAGGAAGTGTGCCATAAAGTCTCGTGGTGCTACACAGGCAGTTCACAGGGAGTTATGTGAGGGAAGGCCAAGCTCTGGTGGAGACCTCTTGGAAAGAAAAGCTTGTGAGGTGAGAAATACCCGGGAACTTGGTAACACCATTATGGCCTAGATGATCTAAGCGGCAGCAGCCGAGGTTTCACACCTTGGTATGGGGTAACAAAGCTAAGACCCATGAAAGTAATTAGGTAAGAACTTTTTTTATCTGCAAAGAGATAGAAAAGGTTGGAGAAACAGAGGCACTAAGGAGAACGGGGAAGTTCTAAGCACAGAACAAGGAGAGAAGAGGGGTAAAAAGTGCTTGCATATGTATGTGCTGGCCTGCTGGCCAGTACCTTTAGCCATTTATGCTATGTGCCTGACCATGGCCCTCTGTCCTGCCTTCTTCTTAAATCCTAGTTCTATTCTCTGTGTCACGAATCCTATTTCTACTATCCTGTGTGTGTGTATGCACGTGTCTCCCTGTATGGAACATGTGCACTGCATGTTCCCTGGCTGGACCTGCACAGGGCCATTGTGCTGACAGGAGAATCATCCTGCGTGCAGCTCTGGTGGATGGGGAAGGGGAAACCTCCACCGTCCCAAGTCCAATGGACCCAACCATTCCACAACCTCTGGGACTGCACTGCTGTGGTTATAAAGAAAGTGTCTAAAGTAAAGGAGAATTCAAGCACTTTAATATTTTAAAACAGTTTTACAAAACCCCTCTATGTTACATGGACTAGATGACCTCCAGTGGTCCCTTCCAACCTTACACCATCCCTGTGGTTCTGTGATACATTATTTGGCCTATATGATTATTTTTCTTGTAATAAAAGAGGACAAGAGCATGAAAAAGTCTGCCTTACTGCTACCTATTTTGACATTTTGTGCCAGTCTGCCTCATTGTCTAGGACCTTCATACCCATTTCATGTATCAACAGTATGAGGATTCTTTAAAGATTCTGCTGATTAGATTCCCCTAAATCTAAATTTATTTTGGCTTTGTTGCAGCTTCACCTGTCCTCAATCCCACACTGCTGAGGGGGTCTAGATCTATCTGCTGACACACTGAGCTCCCTTACACATGCCTACACCAGGAATCTGTCAACTAAAATCTCCAAGCCCACAACAGGCTTGTCTTTTCCCTTGCTTAGTTTTCATCTCAGATAGGGTCCATTTTTTTCTGTGCATTCTACTCCAGAACAGTATTTCTGCTCTCAGTATTTCTACATAGCAACTGTATATACTGTATGAAGTGAGAAAATAGTTGGTCTCACTGCCCATGCTAGTTTTAAACAAATATCTTACTCTGCTCCGGGCTCCTCCAGCCCCTTGGTGGTGCAACCTTCATTTCAAGCAGTCTCTTTTCTTGCCAGTCCTGAAGGTTATAGAAAATTATTGAGGCCAACTTGAAACATTTTGCTTTTGTTCCTGCAGAGATTGCTTGCTTTATTGCTTCCCAAAGTTTGGCTGTTGCTTTGCCAAAGGAGGCAGCAGAGCTCAGCCGCTGAATCAATGATCTGAAGCCAAGCCAGCAGGGAGGTGTCTTGGGAGGGACCAGCTAAGGCAATTGCAACCCATTAACCCGTGGGCAACCAGACTGGGAGATGTGGAGACCAAAAGAGGAGCTAATGTGGACACTGTAGGTATGGGTAGGAGGGGAGCAGTGATTAAAAAACATAGAAGTTTTCTGTAAGTGTCTCCTGAACTCGCAGATTCCATGGGAGGAGCAGCTGTCTGCAGATCAGCCTTAAGCCCTTGTACTTGTAAGTAAAAGCTCTCCTGCATGACAGTGAGGACTGTTTACTCTACGTGGAAGACTACTAAGCACAGACTGGAATATTTATATTTATTTTTGCAATGCCAGGGTAAAAACAATTTAACAATTCCAAGTACAGTGTTATTCTCATAAAAACTTTTCATTTCAAAACAAATGATTTTTAGTTCCCACAAAAAAGTTAAAATCACATGCAGCTATATGAAGGTAAATTGCTTAGGATGCACAATTATATATCAGAAGACTTTGTTAAAATAAAAAGATACTGACTACATCATTTTAACAAGGCAATTACACAGAACTAGAAAACTGACTCTGTAGTAAAATATAAAAATCTACAATTATAAATATAAATTTGGTCCATGGATCACTACAGAAGTAGCAGTATTTACAGTATCAGATTACTATTCTAAATGTCTAATTGAAGTCTTAAAATGTTGAATGTTATGTAGAACAATATTTTATTTACATTCTACTATATTAAAAGTTGCATTTCTAGCAAATGTAAATTGTTATAAATACAACGAATAAACTGAATACTAAACCCATGACATGTTTTTAATTGAGGATTCCCTAACATCTATAAATACGGTAATTTTAAGTTAAAAGTAAAGCCAGATAAATCAAAAAAACTAGTACTGAAAAAACATACCACAATCCAATTATTAGAAACACTGTAAAAGTCAATCAAGTTAGTCCAGATGTAACAACGTATTACAAGAAATCTTTCGAGAAAAGGCACGCATTGTTAATGATAAAAGTTCCACAGTAAAGTCGTATATAATAGAAATGACTTGGTTTGAGCAACAGTTGGGATCTGATTATATATATACTGACTGGACAGATTTTCCCCACCCAAAGTATAAAACTGAAAATAATAATGGTAAACTCCAGGTGTGATGTAGTGATGTGTATGTATAATTTGATGTGTTAATTAAACTAAAGATTCTAAACTTTCAGCTGCATTTCCATCAGGTAAAGCTGAGCCATTACTGTCCATAGATGCTGAGGGGTTTTCTTCTTGTCTTGTGCTGACAAGGCTGAGAATAGCTTTGTACAGAAACTGGTACTGTTCCTGGAGAAGAAAAGAGAATACACTCAGGATGTTGGCAGAAACAGTTATCTTGTGACACTGTTACTCAAAATTAATTAACAGCTGATGTGTCAGTCTGTTAAGGTACTGTGCTCCAGAATTTATTGCATTACTTAGCAGCTTTATTATTTTCTGACTAATGGCTCCCCCTGTACACAATGTAAAGCATGTCATTAGGGACCACAGTTCAGGTAGGGGAGAAAGCCATATTTTAAAAGAAATACTATATGCTGAATCTGATCCTTGTTAAATTCAATTGCAAGTTTGGGGACAAGATTCGGGTTACTGTTTGTCTGTTGGCTTTTTTCTCTTTTTCTTTCATCTGAATTTTTCCCAGGAATATTTATTTTTTCTACCACACCCCTGGAAGACAGTTTTTATTAATTCATGCAGAAACTAAAATGTGAATAGTTCAGTAATGTCGGCCTAGGATCTAATAATAATAATGTCATTATAATATGCTAATAATATCACACATAAGAAAAAAAGATGTACATTATTACTTACAATGTCTGTAAAGACTCCAGGTCTCATCAGATTTATCATCTTTGCTACGTGGTAAACATCCACTGAATTCTCATTTTCCAGTTGATGCATCAGAGTTGTTAATGCACAGAAAGTGCCTGCTGTGACTCCTCCATGCCTTTGTAAAGTAAAACAAAACAAAACTCTAGAAACTCTATCAGGTTTTACAGTTGGAGAAATTACAAATTCTGGAGCAAATTGGTAAGATGAATTTCTATCATGTGATCTTTAAGAGATCTCAAGCAAGGCTGCCCAGCACTGGCTTAAGAAAACTTTCACTGCACCTGGATACAGCTTCTTGGAGTTATTTCTCTACAACCCTCTACTAACCAAATCCTGAAGGCCTTGGGTCCTTCAGTGTTTCAACATTTCGTTATTTTTTTGCCATTACTGAACAGCTGGAAAAGGGCAAGGTGCCTCATCTAAATAGTTAATTCTTTCAGTAAAAGACAATGAAGTCTCAACTGATTTCCTCTCCAGCGACCTACCTGATAACCATCCAGAGTATAAAAATGATAAAATTGAAATGAAATATGATAAAATAAAAATGTTTCTCTTGTTGATGCAGCTGGAACATAACCATTACCACTACTGTTAAGTGCAGACTTTGTGCAGCTTTTACTCAGTGAAAGAATGGTTCTACAGAAAAACATCGGAACAAACAGAAAAGTGCAGTTCTTACTCATCATGTACAATCATAGGCCCATCACGGTTGGAAGCCTCCTCTTTGATGATGCTGATCAGTTCAAAAGTTTTACTAATAGGACTATCAGGATTTGGCCATTTTGGACACTGAAAATGCCTCACTTCAAGTACATAGTCATCCTAAATGATTAAAAAAAAAAACAAACAAAAAAACTGCATAAATCAATTTTGTAAAAGATTGGCTTTATTCTTTTCCTTCACCTTTTTCCAGCTCCAGCCTTCAGACGCAGAAACCCATGGCTGTGGTGGTTGGACTACCCTATTCCCATGTCATCATATTACCTAACAGACATTTCTCCCTCCACGGATGTTTCTAGGGCACGATTTTTTATCAGTCATTTAACAATGAAAATGTAACAAAATGTGGGCATTACCTTTAATAAATCAAGTCCTGAGTTACTTGTTTATGACAGTGTTACCTGCGTAGCTTCTAAAATGAAGTCTTGGATTATGAGCTTCTCCTCATTAGACAGACACTTGTGTTCTTCAGCAATCATAGTGACTTTGAAACTCTCACAGTTTATAGGCTCATCTTTGTTTGGCCAGTACACAAATTCATCTTCAGCCTCCAGGAAAAAAAAATGGAGTCATAAAAGTAAGTAATGTTGAGCTCTTAAAATACAAAATCTAACATAACAAATAATGTGTCACATATATAATCAATCCAGCCATCTAGATTTAAATTGACAGATCAAATTTTGAGTGGTTTAACAATGGCAAAATGATGGTTTTCAAACACTTCTGTAGTGATCCTGACCAGAAGACCAGTGTACCCTGTGGACCCACATAGCAATGAGCCTGCAGTGCTACCTTGAGCCACACATCCAGCCTGGCCTTCAGGCTATGCTGTGCTATGCATAGCCCATGGTCATAGGAAAACCTTAGCTGGTGTGTTGTAATGTACGTGTGGTCCTGGGATTACCTGTAAGTGCAGAAAAAAGTTCTCATGGGAGCATCCTTTCTGTTTGACAACAGAAATGGACAGAGATGGGGTTTTTTAAGAAAATCCTATAATAGTTTGAATAACCAAAATGGTCAGATGGATAGGGAATGCTCCTTGACATGTGTCCTGTCTGCCTGTCGTGTGTGTTTCAGGGAAGGTGGGGTGGATTCCAGTTGTGGTGGGTGCAGAGCTCGGAGAGGCCATGGCTGTCTGCTGGGTGGGTACCACTGCTCCTGGTCAAGCTGGCAGGGCTTCAGTGCCCGTCCTGCCCACCCTTCTGCAGGAACTGCTGCCCCATGCCCTGCGTGCCCACCCTGCTGGCAGTGCTCCTGGCCACTAGTGCTTCACAAGGTGTTCTTTTACATGTGAGAAGTGCTTGGCCACTGGTGCTCCTGGCCCTGCCCAGGTCCCACCAGCTGCTGTGGTGTGAGAAACAACCTCACACTTCTGCCCTTACCGAATAATGGCTAAGAAGCCATATTACAACTAAGAAGTTGTGGAGCAAAAACTAACTTTGCATAATGATTACTTGTGCTGTTTGTCTCCTTTTATAAATTGTACAGGACTAATTCAATACTTTTTCATTCCAATCACAATCTGCCTAGACAAGGATTTCTAGATTTCTGCGAGATGACTTGGGGATTTTACACTCAGTATGGTGTTTTAATTTTTAACTGTGTTTTGCAGAATCCAAGATATTTTCTCATATCCTGCATATTTCAAAATGGTAATACTAATAAAATTAATACATAAACCCATAGCAATCAGACACAGAACTCACCATATTCTGGCTGTCAGGAAGCATGACTATTAACTGGGCATTATGGTCCCATATCATTCTCCAGAAATCCTTGATAGTGTGTAGTAAGGGATGCTGAGTAATAATGAATTCATTACTTTGATAATAACCCTACAAAAAAAAATTCGACAGACTCAGAATTGCTGCCAAAGTATTAATGCTTAAAGGAAGCTTCTAGTGGACAGAGAGAACCTAGAAAATACATTGCACACTTGTTCCTCCTTTAGCTTCCTGCAAATATTAGAAAAATATAAAACTTCCATTGAAGTATTTTCCATGGGAAAAGAAAAAATTCAATTGGACTGAAACAATTTTTGAAACTTACAAAAAAATTGAAAAAAAAAAAAAGACAAAAGAGATCAGAAGAGACTCAAAGAGCCAGCTCATAATAAAAATGACTGACTACCTGAACCAAATAAAAGAATACTTGAAAGAGCTGCAAAAATCCCAAGCGGTTTCTTAATTTGTACAGATATCTCAGATCAACCTCCTGCCACAAACGAGAGTTCCTAAGCAGTAATGTACCTGAAAGATCATGTACACATACTACAGCAGAGAGCTTTCCCATCTCTTTCCTGAATGTCCAGGAGACATTTACTCCTCCCTCTCAGTTATTGAAGGGGGAAAGAGTTGAAGAAAACCCAGAGAAGAAAAAGATAATGGAAAGCTGATGAACTGTGGTATCTTAGGCTATGCCAGTTGCAGAAGCTCTGTAAGATGAGCAGGTAGGAAGGCAAACCACAGCCATTAAAAACTAACTTGTTATTTAACACATTTAGTTCATCTCAAAAGATCTTCCCATAGGTGGCATTTAGCTTTATCAGTTTTTAAAACTATGATGTGATTTCTGTTTCTACAAATTGTTAAAATGCAATGCACTTAACCAAACTTAAAACCAGTAATAATGGTAACAGTACTTCTTGGAGGAAGTAACTCTTTCAGGCAGAGTGAATAATGGAAGAAAGCAGTTTTCAGAATCAGGATTGTGCCACCCCAACTAGCCACACGGCAGCTCTGGAAACAGCTGTGCATTGTTCTTCACCAATACATTGACTGACTTACCATAATATAGGAAGCATTGATGTAGTCTGTGCCTTCACCAGATAGTGATGAGATACCCACTCTGGATCTTTCCACTGTAAAAAATTATGAATTCATAAATATGTTGCAATGACTTATAATACTATAGCAATTATCTCACATCTCGCAGTAGTGGTAACACTGAGCTCCATTGATCAGGGTAACGTGCTCTCTAGCCATCTATTTTGTTTTCCTATGCGTCTTAAATCACTTCTTCACTACAAGTACTTTACAGAACATTGCTCTAAACTAATGCAGATGCCTTCCATTCTTGTTGAGGATTTGAACAAGCTTACCAGGAATGATAGATGAGGTTCGGTTCTTTTCTCTGTTACACTGTTTGAGTGCAGTCGAATAATCACACTGCTGTGTGTTAGACTGGCTCAGTAACTGAAACAATGAAGTTAAAAAAAAGTCTGTAGAAAAGCCATTCCTTCATAAGTTGCATTAAACAGAAGGGTGCATATATTGCAGGTTTGCTGTCTCTCTTAACTGTAGTTATCTAGTTATCTGTCTAAACTACTTAGCAAGTCCCAGAATATTTTTTCTTCACTGTTCTTAGCAGTTCAAATTATTCTTGTATTGTAGATCAATAAGCATATCTTTGAAGGTGAAGTCTGTCATCTAGCCAGTGCTGTACACTGAGGGGAGTACACTGATTGATCAATATAGCTCATGACGTGTTTGCCAGAATGGTATCTTTCCAGATTTCTTTACCTTTGAGATCTTTCTGCAAAGTCGTGTGGTTAGATTTTCCAAAATCTATTTACTGTACTATTTCTCATGATCTCTTTTTTGTAGATTTTTTGCCAGATTCCTTGTTTAAGAGTATGAAAATAATTCTTCTGACCCAACTGACTGCATTCGTTCAATAAGTTTAATCTGAATTTAGGCTCAGCAGTTAAATTTTAGGTAGAGAAAGCTGATGAAAGTTGTGTTGAGATACCTACTTTTAAGTCATTCATGTTTAAAAACTTAGATTTTCACATTACTGTCTCAGAGAGCTCACCTTGAATTGTTTCTCCAGTTTGGTCTTTCCTGTTGGTCCAGGTATCAAGAGAGCATTAACATAGGCATGAATGTGAGTCTCAAGGACTTCTGTTTCTTTACTGAGTATCGCTTCGACCAGTGCATCATGAATGAAGATGTATTGCTCCTAGGAAAACAAAACCAAACCTCTGAGCTCTTGTGATTTTCAGATTCCCCTGGATGCCTCTGGTTAAGCTGCCACTTCTGATGTGGTCAGTATTTTTTCACAGGGGTTTTCTCAAATGTGATCCTCTACAGCAAAGGCTGTCCCTCTGCAGTGACAGTACACATTTACAAGCACAATTAACAATTACACTTGCAATACATACACACACCTATATATATGATATAATACCAAATCCTCATGTTAACAGAATAGTTAAAAATGTAAGCACAGCCTTAGTCAAATTTTCAAGCCAGTCCTGCCCCTAGTTCCTACTGCTATCCTCTATTTTCCCTCTCACATCCTTTGGAACAAGCTCCCTAGCTGTTGATTTACTTTTTTTTTCTGTTGAGAGGCACTTGGGAATCTGAACACCTGTTCCTGAAACCTGAAATAGACTTTCAAATGCCCTACTGTTGCCCTTATTGTTTTCTCTTGGTCTTTCAATATTCTATACATAATCTTCAGTTTAAAGCATCTATATATAATTTTCTGTCTGAAACAGCTTTTTTTCCTATATTTTATTGCCTAATATAAACTGTTTGATGAGGTTCAGTGAAGATCTGAACACCTGACAATGGTGCTTCTTTAAAAAGCTCTGTGACAAAAATACAACTCCTGCCAAGAAAGCACTACTGTGGGAAACATGATTTATACAGGCTTTCTTCTGAGTCTTCCTTAATAAACAGACAACAGCCCACAGAAAGGTAATTTCTAGTGCACTGCTCTAAGCGTGCCTAGGAGGTCTCTATAAAACCAAGGGAAGCAAAAGGTAAAATCCCACCCAGTCTGGCGACTGGTGTCTGTCTGTCTGGTGGTGCCAAAAAGAGGATCACCTCTCCTTCTGCAAACAGAAATAGTTTGTAATAGTCTCATGCTATTTACATTTTATTCTTACCTCAGTCTGCACCAAGTAGTTCCTTTGGGTACGTATGTGTTTTAAGAATCCAAATATGTTGACTGTCCCTTCATGCTGAATTTGCTGCAGCATGCTGTCTAACACTATGTATGTGCCTGTCCTTCCAACACCAGCACTATAAAACAAAAAAATAGTCTTGAGCCTGAAGTAAAACACTAATGGAAAGAACTGTTCCATACACAGTTTTTTCAACAAACTGCTGCATAGGGAAAATTTCCCTCTAGAAATGAATTTATTATATGATATACTTTGCTGAAGGCTTGAGGCTGATAGTAATCTTTTTCTTTGTGCAAGAATAGACCTAAAGATTATTTTCTTAAATGATTTTTAAACTACTGGCTGAAATAGAACTAAGGGGTTTCCTGCAGGTCTGCAAATTTCAGGCTTCTGATATTCCTTAGGATACTTTGCCAAGTTTATCTAGAAAAGGTGGTATATGTCAGCATTTGGGTACACTTTATTTGTTCAAATTCTTCTATGTCAAAACTCCACTTTAAAGCATAAGTTGCATTATGTCACCCACTTCATTATAGGAGATTTCAAAGATAAACCCCAGGAAATGGCAGAACTGTTGAGAGCATATCTGTAAAAGAAAAAAGCTTAGTGCTCTTTAGACAAAGCTAAGATGCCAAGCAATTGTTAAAAACCTTTTTAAAAATAGAAAAAGGAGAAGTAAGGGTTAATAAACTCCTTCCTGTTATGAACTCTGGTTAATGTAGTATAAAACCAGCTGTATCACAAGATTAAAGAAAAACTTTCTTTTATAAAGTATCTGGGTAGGAAGTACAAGGCCAAGAGGTCAGTTTTTGCTATCTAGTCATATATGGGAAATAGTCATCTCTAATTCCCCTCTAAGATACGAAGGAACATTATGTGTACTGTACATGTCACTTGAGAGCAGCACCGTGCTGGGCCTGCATGGTCCCCTCTGGGCAGATCCAGCTCAGTCCATATATGCTAATTCAGTCATCTCATTTCTGCCACAGAGGGGGCACAGAGCGTAGGTAGTGTGAGCTCAGATTGCTGTAATAAACTGTCTAAATAAGTATAGGAAACTCAAAGGTCCAGGTTGTTAATACCCTGTTAGACACAAAGAAGTACGAAGATTACCAGACACCATCTGTACTTGTTATGAAAGAAAATACATGAAAAGTACCAAAGAAAAATAGCTAAAATAAGTTTCATAAATCTCATCATTTGTGTGTTCCACATAGCCTGCAAATATAAATAAAAGTTACATTTCAAACATGAGATGATTCCTTTGAAATTCCATAGTGCATGTGGTCAGGTTAGATAAAAACTGTACAAAACTGCCTACAGAGAGATGTGAGTTATACTTATGATCCAAGGGAGAGGTCTGACTGAAGCCACATGACTTACCACTGTTCACTTTTTAAAAACTCAATTTAATTGACTCCTAATGTATTGCCGATATCTCAGGAATCTCAGACTTGACATTCTGAATTTCCCAAGAACAGGAAGGATGTAAACAGCAGCAGAACAACAAGATATGGAATTTTCATTTTCCAAGCTAAAAACAGATGTCAGTCAGATTAGATCATCCCACAAATAAAATATCTTCATTTGCAGCATTTGTGAGGTGACTTTACCTGTTCGCTTTCTCAGAGTCAGCTCCAGAAGGACAGAATTCATGAGGAGGTTCTCTTTCCAAATGTTCCATCAAAGGTGAGGTACTACAGTGGAAAACCAGAACCTGCTTATATATTTTACAATAACCCAGTCCTTCATGGGCATTGTGAAGTCATTCCAGGCCCTACAAGCCCTTTTTAACCAATTTTCCCTGAGCTGCCAGTTTTAGTGAGGACTGACAGAACACCTGCCTGCACACTGCGGCACATGCAGACCTCAACCGTTCCCCAGAATGCTCCTCCATTGCAAATGACTGCTAGAGCCCAGAGTAATGTTAAAAACAGCAGAGTTGTAGTTCGGCCAGGAATAGAGTGAGTCTTCTCTTGTGCACAGAGCTCCTCTTAGGATTACAGAGTATCCCTGCACCAAAGAAAGCATGAGCCAAAAGCATCCTAATGATATATTTGCAGAATGAAACAATTATCCCGACACATATATCTGGTAAGCTCATAGCATTCAAGACAGCAGTACAGAAATACGGAAAAAAACCAGAAGTAAAAGCAGTTTTGCAAAAAAAGAAAAAGAACATAGTGCAGAGCAGCATCATCTTGTTTATGGAGATTTACAGATTTACAGAAGTGGCCCGGACAGTTGATTAGTTGGCCTTACGAAGGAGAGAAATATCAGATACGAATATCAGCTAAGAAATTAATCTTACTCCATCAGGAATTGTTAAATGTAAAAGTGAAATTCTGCTTAACCCACCACTGAGAAATTCTTTTCTTTCTGCGAAATAAAAGTGGAGTGAACCTTACAGCACTAAAAACCACACCTGCAATGAACCACAACAGGCCCGACAGCGTGGCGCTTCGCATGAGATGCCTTCCGCACGAAGGTGAGAACGGGCAGTGTGTATTCTGGAACACCCATGTCAGGCCACTGGGTATAATGGTACTGAGTCACTATGCGTCCACTAGACCTCCCTTTCTGGGAACCCTGCAACAAAAAAATAATTCCACATGTAAGCAGCTCACATCTTCCTTTATTTTATTTCCGTACCTAATAGCTGTTGAACTAATACTATCCCTTTTTAGTCCAAACCAGCCATCTGGCTCTGAATATTCCAGCCTTCAAAGAGAAGGGGAAGGGCCAGTGCTTCTGTCTCACCAGCTTGCCCACTGAGTGGAAAAATGACCTGACACTGTCTCTTAGAAAGCCATAGAGAAAGATTAAGAGCACTGGAGGGATAACAAATTACAGCTGCTCTCAAGAGTCACCAGCTCTGCCTGCCACTCTGCTCCTCTGCTGAGTGAACAGAAAGAGCAAGATTCAGCTCACCCAGCTTTAGTGATCTACAAGGTAAGTAGCCTTGTGTAGGCTGCTTTTCTAAGCTCTCTTCCTCCATGGCAATTCAGAGGGAGGGATTCCTTCAGAAAGCAGGTCATCTCATTCAAAGACTGGTTCCTAAAACAGGCAGACTAAATCAATTGAGAGTAAATGCTGCACGTTATGTATTAATTATGCAGCCTAGATGTCTCAGACATTTATGTGGCTGAAATAAATTAAGTTTTCAGAATCCTTCTCAAAGTAACTAAAATCACCCTGCTGAGCTGAAAGCATGCTGGTTCTGGTTACAATAAAATGAAGTGTGGATTCACCTGTCTTTAAAAAGGAAAATGGAGAGCTGGGGTGGATAATTTAACTCATACCACATTTTCTTCAAGTTGCTCTCTTTCTGAAAATGTATCATCCTGCTACCCAGGCAGGCAAAGTCCACATCAGCTCTCCAATGTGATCACTGCTTTTTCCCTAACAGTCCCACAGTTTTCTGAGTTTGTTCATCTGGTCAAATTAACAGAAGTTGACAAGCATCTTGGCTGGCTGAGACCCATAGGATTTGGCTTCACATATACAGCAGAAAGAGTTGTCATCCACTTTAAAAATATTCTGAGAAATTTTATCACTTCCTTTTGCCCACCTCTGTTTTCAGGATGCCACAAACCTTTTTGATCTTGGTGTTTCTAAGAGTAAAATTCCTCACAGTGTAATAGGCAAGTACATGAACACTCTTCTGAGTAACCAAGAAGTTCCCATATTCTTCACTACCTTCGGCAGGCCAGTACTGGTCACATTTTCTCTGTAAGAAAACAAAAAATAGAGAAAAAACCCTCTAAAATGTAAAACTAGTAAGCTGAAATGTTCAAATTTAAGAGCAGGGTAAAGCACAAAACTGTACAGGGACTGTCAATATACCCAGTTTATGACAGACACGATCTTCCATGCAGGAGAACAAATAATTATTTTGTGCTGTAGAGAGATGGCTGTGCAAAGATGCTCTTTATTTGGAATACTCCAAGAAAGGTTTAAATCATACTATCAGAGTTCAAAGGGTCTAATATTGTGGAAATTTCCATTATATAGACACTCTAAAAACTAAAGAAAATAAAATAATCTATAGGAAAAATAGGAATACATCCAAGTCAGTAGAGTTGTATGTGGATTCTGATTAGTCTACAGTATGGGCAGAGTATATTTATATCCGGTAGTCAGGGTAAGAGTGAGCCTGTGTATGGCTAGAGTTTACAGTAGAGAGCTGTGATGTGTCCAGCCTTTTGGTTGGGTAGTCATATAGCCTTCTCTGAGAGTAATAGAAGAGTGTTGTTTATAGTGTGGTGTTACGAATGAAGTGGTACTCCCAATGCAGCCCTTGTCTGCGGTTGCTGTGTCTGTATCATCTGAGAGATGCTTTAATAGGTTGTGTGATAAGATTTACATTCATTTTAGGCAGTGCTGCCAGTGTGTGGCAAGTGTTACGCAATGTGTCCTCATGTGACCCCAGGGTATATGTATACTCCCACCACATAATCAGAGAAACACACACCCTGAGATGGGGTTTGACTTTGTTTTGTCTCACTGGACAAATGTATGTCTAGTCATGTAGCAGGAAAGGAACTCTGAGTACCACGGGATGTTAACAGGGAGCAGACAGTGAATATCCAGAAAAGTTCACCTGAACTATTTTCTTCTCCTTTCCAGGGTCCAAGGCAACCCAGACAAAGAGCATGATGGCAAGCAAATTGGTAGCAGAACATGGCACAAGGTCCACAGTCTGTCCACTTATATTATATACAAGAAGTCTTTTTTTCAGGATACGATTTTTTTTTTTTTTGGTGGTTAGAACATGGTATTTTCAAGACTTATTGAATATTTTCTTTACTTTCATACTACAAATCCTCAAGTCTATATTTCTGTAGCCAGTTCTAGTACAAGCAACTACTACAAACTATTGCTCAATAAATGACAAAACCAGATTTTTGAAAGACACGAGTTTGCTACAGGTAGATCTACCAACATCAGAGAAATAAAAACCAGACAAAGGTACTCATACCCTTCCTTTCTCAATGAGATTAGTTATCATCACAATAACTTCTACATTATGTTCCCATATCATTCTCCAGAAATCTTCTGCTGTTGATTTTAGTGGTCCTTGAGCTGCAATGTAGGCTTTTGGCTTGTTGTAGCCCTAAATTGAAATATAAGAAATGACACTTGTCAAATCACTGTCCATGAGCAAAAGGAGGTTGGGAGGTGTACATGAAATTTTATGTATTTATTTTTAAAGACTCTGAAAAGCTTTTAAGCACTTTTAAATTTTTAACTATCAAAATTGCAGAAACCCTGTGGTATCAGACGACATAGGAATACAACTGTTATGTTAATATTTATCATTCCAACAAATAGGATATGCATGTTCAAATGCCTGTGTTCAGGCTGAACATTGACATGATAGTGATTATGAGACATGTTACAAAAGCGATTTAAAAAATGAATCATGATCACTCACATGTAAATAACTACCTAATGAAAACTGGTAATGGTACCTTGGTGAGGCTCTCAGCTAAATGGTGTCTTCCTCTCACGAGATCACCTCAGATGGGAGAATTAACCACTCAGATGAGATATACTTCTAAAATGACTCAGATGTTAGAGGACATTTTTTCTTTAAAAATGCCCTTCATTAAGCTGCAACTGCTACAATATCAAGACGGATTCAAGAAAGAATTGGCATTTTACCTTTGCTTTAACTTCGTAGGCTTAACTTAGACCATGAAAGCTTTTTTAACAAAATCTGTAATACTGTGATACTTTTTTTTGAATTAAATCTATTCATCTCCATACATAATTTTTTTTACAGAAAAGACTGACAGATCAATAGGCCAGCAGACAGAAAAAGGCACTTACATCAACGTAGTTGGCATTAATGTAATCAGTCAGTTTTCCATCCTTTTCTGCAAGCTGTGCTAATTTAACCCTAGTATGATCATCTGCAGTAAAACAAGGGAGAAAATAAGCAATTTTTGGTAGGAATTATATTATTTCTTGTAAAAATAATGAAGTGTATTTTTACAATACATAAGACCAATACAATCACATACGCAAACATCCTTTCCTTAGGTATGAATCAGATTCAAAATTCTAATTTCCAGAAAAATAAACTAACGACTCTGAAGTTTGAAGGGATTCAGAATCTAGTGGCTGAACACCAGCACCTGGGGTCATTTTAGGCACCATGATGTATTTCCCCTATGGCCTCTAGCTGCTGCTTGTAAAGGTATATACGTCTTCCACAAGTCCTGTGTCATGGCTGCCAAATCTGCACGGTGGGACGTCTCGAAAGGACAGCAGGCACCAGGGTTGAGGAACTTAAATTCCAAGTTAAAAGAGTGGACACTGGAGAGCAATGGGACATTGAAAATGCTGGTCATCTGAAGCATTAGCAGTGGCTACATCAGAGTGAGCTGAAGCGTTCTGTAGGCTGCACTGATTGTAAGAACTACACTTGAGTCACTTAGAGAGGACAATTCTTGCTACTTCAGCTGGCCTAAGCTGTCTCTGCACTGCTCTTTAATAAAACAGCCCCTGGGCTGGCACCTTTCTTTATGACCAGGTACAAACACAGAGTGGCCGAGGAAAATCCCTGAGTTTTTGTCCCTTTAGAGATATCTTTAGCCAGGGGGATTGTATTTCTTGTTGCTGGTTTACATTGTCTTCTGCCAGACAGCTGACTCTGTCACTTTGTCTGCTGAGCTTTAGTAATGCTGAATGTTGAAGATATATATTTATTTAGAGCTTTCTTGTAATCAGGACAAAGTTGAAATGCTATGAAGAGTTAAAAAAAAAGTATTGAGCCACCAAATGATCAAAACCCCAGAGGCAATAGCTTAAAAGAGAGATTAACAAAACTGAATAGATGTGTTTCAGAGAAGAAAAATCTGGGAGAGTGATGCAATGGGAAAACAAGTGTACTGGCTAATGAAGATGTCGTATTACATTGTTGCCAGGCACAATACAATGTAAAACCGGAACATTTACGTTTGTTTGTGACAGTAAATACATCCAGGGATTTTGAAGCTCATAGAGACAATAAATCACCATTATTGTAAATCAAAGATGGATTAATTTGACAATCAAAACACAGCTTCTTAGGCTTTCTAATGGCATTATAATGAAATCTCCCAACTCCCTTTGGGTCATCGCAGAAGACACAAATACGTCTTGCTAACACACGCTTATCAAAGCAGCAGAATGTCAGAGGCCTAAAGAGATGTGAAATCTCATGCTAACTCTTCTCCAAGGAGCACTCTGCTGTACAGTGACTGGAGGTTTCAGTGTAGAAGTATTTTTGCTCCCACTAATAACAAATAAATCTATACTTGTTTATAATTATTTCTTACACAAAACAACAAGTGGTGCTTTTACTTACAAGCAACAATGTTTATGTATCGATTCTTATTCTTGTTGTCAGGGTGATTAGAGCTGTCTGATGTAATACCTAGATCTACAGTACAGCTCTGGATTTCCTGAAAAAAAATGTATGCCATACATTAGTCAGTATTAAGATACATAAAATGTCTTTAAATACAGTAAGTAAGCATGAAAAGAACCACAACCTTATACCCAATTATCTATGATACTTTACAACTACTTCATTGCTAAAAAAAAATGCAGTGAAATAATTCCTTACCTGATAAAACTCTTTCAGTGTCTAATGAGGGAATGAATGCAAAAAAAGTAAAAAAAATCAAATTCCACAGCACAGAACAAATGGATAAGTGTTTATATAATTACAATTACTATATGGAAAACAGTTATGGTCATGCAATATATCCATAATAACAACAAAATTGAATATTTTGACAAAACTCCTAAAGGAAACAAGAGGTAATTTTCCCAGTTAAAATGATGGACTCTCTTTTCCTATCTTTATCTTTAATGTTAGACCTTAGGCCAGTGAAAGCTTGTACATATGAGCAACATCACAGACTTTAGCCAGATTATCTATATATTTAACAGTACATTGGAATTTTTATTGGTCCTTATAAATGCATTAGTTTCTCTGGGGAATGCTTTTGCTCTCTTTGCATTCAGCTGCAAAACCTCTGCTGAAGCAGGACTGTGTGCTGTTCAGCCAGCCTCACAGCATTCTGGGGAAAGACAGAGTTACAGCCTTCATTCAGGCTGCCAGCAGTTTCAACAATTTTATAAAGAGACAGAGAGCTTGAGAAGACAGGCACAAATTCCCTAAGACTCACAAAATTAAATCATTTTATTGATTACTTTAGCTGACAGGAAACTCAAGCATTTATAAGGCCCACACTGTTAAATAGCAAATAAATTACCATCACTGAAAGTACTAATGATGTTTCCCACCACTTTTTGTAATTCATTTTAATGTCAATGACCTTAATCTACTTAAATATATGTATAAAAAGTGGTTGTCAGTCTAAAAATTATATTTTAAATGAGTTATATTGTAGTAATATAAAAAAACTTGCCCCCTCTCCCCAAAATCTGAACCAACCTTGTACTCTTCAAATGTATGCTAACTCTGCAAAGAAAGTTACTGTATTTCAGTTTTTCCCAAGCTCCTAAGTTTTCTTTCAGTAGAGAAAAAAACGGACTAGTTTTTTCTCAAAACTAATTCTGGGGTAGGCCATAAAGCTACAAAGGATCTCCAAGAAATGATGAGGACACTGACTTTTTGTGGTAGTAGTTAAAACTAGCATGAAATATGTCAGATAGTGTCACTGTAGTACAGTGACATGCAGTATATTTGATCTTTAGAACACTGCTGTAATTTAGGAGAAGTAAAATTGTAGGAAAAAATCATTTTAGAATGAACAATCTGTTTTCTGTATTGCTGTACTCACTGATGGTGAAAGAACTTTGTATCCATTGTATTTACACACAGTTCTTCAAGATCTGCTCTTATTAATAACTAATCAAGCTGGAGTCCAGTCCCACCAGTGCACATGCACATATGTAGTATAGGAATATGAACTGGACATTCACAAGTATTTACAAATTTGGTCCCCAAATCAAATGGATATTCTGAATGTTAAATGAAATGAACAAGAAATGCTGATGAAGGAGGTTATGTGAAGGACATGGACTTTTTCATCCACTAGATCACAGTACATTGGCTGGGGAAACAAAAGCAAAACCTAAAGATGCAAAACTCTTAATTTTTTACTTTCCTTATTTTTTTTTGCAACAGGAATATTACAATTGTATTTCAAATTAACACAGATCAGTTAAAAAGTTTGTTTCCATCCCAGCTGACTGATTTTGTTAGAAATCTCTTGTAAAAATTGCTAATGGCACAGCTTTCATTACGGTATTTGGGGTTTTAATGTTTATGTGAATTAAGTTAGAACATACCCATCTTTTAATTGATTGCAATACACGAATGTGAAAAACAATGAAGATCATTAGTTACATATGGTGATAGTAACATTATATGATTAGAGCATATGTTTCAACATTTTGAAATACCTCTTATGAACCATATACTTTAGGAAAGGAACTGTAAAGCTTTCACTACCACATATGAAGACTACATTAGCTCCCCTGTTAATCAGAAGTCTTGCCACGTGTACTCATTATTACTTCCATTTTATTTTCTCTGTAAATGAAACAAGCAAATGTGGGTAGCTTCTGCAAAATTCAATTGTCATTAGTATTGGAAAAGCTTTAGATCTGTCACTGTATCTGATAAACCGTATACATTGCATTATCTTTGCATAGTTTATTCACACAATTATTCAGCATTTTATTGCAATAATAAACATTCCCATTTGTATTCCAGTCCTGTTAGCTTTTAGGAATCTCCCTAGGCTTTATGCATAAACTCCACGCTGGGCTCAAAGCACTCACATTTACATGCATTCATGAAATTGGTGCCCAAGTCAGAATGTAATGCCCCCATTTTTGTTTCCAGGCATTTAAACTTAACATTATTTTCACGTGTTAAGAAAAAGATGACATCATAGAGCCATACCTCAAATTCTTCAGAAAAACCATTACTTGCATGTAAATCTGCAACATGTTTTGGAAAATGCTTTATTGGAATTGCTCCAACATCATCTTTGGGGTGGGAAAAGACAAAAAATATATTTATGTAGAATAAAAAGCCAGTAACATATAATGAAGTTTATATGTAGGCAGTCCACAAAACATCCTGAAATAAAATTCTTGGCATGAACTTTGGACATACAACTCCCAAAAGACTACAACATTGTTTGATGCCATTCTAACACTTGAACATTTCTAAATTATTAATTGGAAAGAAGATAAAGAAAGTGCCTTGCTAGGTCTTGCTCTGTCTGTAAGCCCCCCAAATCAAGGTGCTGATTCTGCAAGATGCTGAGCTTGTCTGTAAAACAGAAGAATGCACAAAATTCACTGTGAAGTCAAGGAGATATGGGAAGATTAGCTCTTTGCTACAAGACGTTCAGAAGGAGAGAGCAGAGCTCTGAATAATACTGATAAAGTAGGAGTGATTAGGCAGAGTTGTCTGGGTGTTTCACACTGATTAGTGTTGCACTGGAATTCAGATCCAGTACATGGACAAGCTGCATAGTCCCAAGCCTACTAAATTAAAGTAGCATTATGCCAGTAGTTTCATATTAATTGACAGTTACATGTTTGCACTGGCATCCAAAAGAAACAGCGATTAATTTTCATCTTTTACTGCATTAGTGACTAACTTCAGTACAGAAATTTCTCCCTGTTCTCCTTGTGATTCTATGATTACCAACTGATAATAATTTTATGTCTGATCATGGCAATACTGACCACAGATTTTCACATCAGACTTCATACTTCAAGTTTTAAATGCAAGATTTTTGTTTAACACTTCTTGGCTACCCACAAAGAAAAAAAATCTAGATTCTTAAGGAATAAATATGATTAATGTAACATCTCCATTTTACTTTAGACAAATACAAAAAGCCATTTGTGTAGAAGATGCATCAGGAATCACATCAAAAACCTTGGGACTTTTAATCTTCTCTTTACAGCAAATATGCTGTGTAAGCAAAGTCATCTGTTTGCTAATTATCTGCTAAAGGACGACATTATATTTCACTTAGTTTTGGTTCTGAAGAATAATTTTGTTGGTTTTTTTAAATGCTTTTTGCTTTTTTAAAGCCTTTCATGGATTAAAAATATGTTTATTTCACAATCTGTAATTTCATCACTATTTCATATGCGAACAAAACGTCAGAAACATTGAACAAGGACCTGTTATTCACATCAACAGATGTTCAGTGTTTAGCCCATGTAATAATTTTAGCTTTCAGTTACTAAGAATTTGTTGATTTGTACTAAGATCCATCTGGTCTTCCACTTACATGACTGGATCTGAATACAAAAAGTGAATTTATCCAGTCAAGCCTAAGAGAAGCTGGACAAATGTGTAACACAATCTTCACACTTTGGAGATGAAACCTTGCATGAAGAGTTAATCCTAATGATATGCAAACACAGAACCAGAAGGGAAGGTAAATGACCCTAAGAGTGAGTACAATAATGGAGAAATAAATCTTAGGTTTTGTTTCCTTGCCCGTGCAAATCTCCCAATTCAATCACTTCTGAATCCAGGAATGTATTTTATATCTGGATGTCAGGTATCACTTCAAACTACTTAGAGTTTGATAGTGGATCAGGATACTACCCTGTAGTTCATTATTATTTGAATGCATCTTTGAATTGTGCTGCGAAGTGCCATGGCACTTTCTGTGAATAACTGCAGCTCTCCTGTCTCTGCCAGTGAAACTCCATGGAAGGAAAACTTAATATATTGAGATCTGTGGAGTGTGCTTTTGGTCACAGTCCTAAGAATTCAACCTAGCAGTTGCAAAACACCCTTCTTGCCCTACACTCTTTTCTAGTATTATATTGTAATTAGATGCAATTGTAAAATTACACTGTTGAAACACTTGTGCAATAGAAAACACAGTAACTGTTCACTTGACATCTGTTGCACACAAAATAAAAATATTTCCTCAGTGCTTGCAGCTTTTTCTATAAAATATTTTGTGTATCTTCAGTCACTTAGAAAAAAATTTCTCTTCAATATTAGTCAGTATTTCAGAAGGAAAACCTCCAGCTTTGAAACACGTATTTTAGGCACTCAGAATAACTGTAAGTGTAATTAGGACAATGGAAAACACTTTCTCCCTGAGGTGAGCTGGTCAGGAAAAACTGTAAGAAAATTATACAGTTGTAATGCAATATAGTTAATGATAGAGAATTAAAGCAGAGATTTATAATGATTGCTACTTGACATTCATATATAACCATGTTTTCTGAAATCAAGATATAGCTCTGCTTTTCAACCACTTAGTACAAGGTTATGCTTCTCCTAACAACAGCAATCCATACAAGATGCATTTTAAGATGTCTACAATTCAGTTACAATGGAAGCCTAATGTTTGGGATTTATTTAATTAAATGTGTTTACTAGTTATTCACACAAGGGCTGATTTTCTTCCTTTAGTCATTCCATGAAAATCCATCTCCTTGTGTAATAACATAGTTTGCAAGAACATTACTTGTGGAACAAGATATCCTTGTCTCATAGGTGAGAATGTGGCTTAGGATCTGCTTCAGGATCAATCTATTTAGGGTTTAAATAGATGAATGAAATTAATCTGAATGAAATTATTCTATTTCATTCTACACAGACTGAAAAAGCTGTGAGGCTGCACATGCTCCTCTGATACTCTTTGAGGAAAGAAAGGAAACAGTTTCTCCAAATAAATCTGGTGGATACAGAATCAGAAGATGCTAATAATACTCTGAACTTCTGTATCATTTTCACGAGAGGTTCACAGAACTTTACCATAGTAATTATGCTAGTAAAATATGTAAGTGTAAGAACACGCTGTAATTGCAAGTGAAATGCAGACAGATGAGGCATATCCTCATCCTGCTGGTAAAAAGAATAGGACTTGTTCTATACATAGGTGACAAATCCAGTTAAAGGCAGAAATACAACAGAATATGTTGCTGGTGTAATCCTCTAGAGCTATTTAGGGTAGCTCAGATGGCTACATGAGCAGCCGCTCCAGTGAGGCTACGCTTCAAATGGCTACAAGGCACAGAGTATCCTTGAGGCAACTCTGCAAGCTGAGGATATTTCTCTTCTGTGTTACCTACAGAAGAGACTATTAATAACACCAGTCTGCCAAGGTCAAGTGTACCTGTTTACACAGACTTGTACAAGAAGTTACAAATCTCTGGTTTACAGATGTTATAGTATATGAAGAATTCATACTGACACATATAAAGCAGCATCTTCCAACAGCTAACACCAATCCACAGAACAGTTGGCAGAAATACCTGAGACTGGGAAGATTGGAGCTGGGGGAGCAGAAATCACTCGAGGTGATGTATTATCTTCTAAATAAAAATGAGCAGTCTGGAAACATTTCCTAGAGAGGAATAAATATAAAAAAATATTGAAAAAAAAAAAAAAGAAAATAAAAAAGAAACCAACAAAACCCACCAAAACGTCATCTGAGAAGATTTGGAATTCTGGCATTATTGACTCAGAAAGAAAAATCATGGTTTTGAAAACTAATTTTCATGGAGTGTCAAATACTACTGCTATAATATAAATATTCCCCCAGCACACCACCAAATTATGCATACAACATGAAGATACTACATTACCTCAGCATAATACATAGTTCATGCATCTTTACCTATACCAGAGGCAGAAGATAGAGCACACATCAGACATAGTGACAGCTGAAAGAGAAACTCTGCATCAGGAGCTACTGTAGATGCTGCACAACTCCAAGTACAAAAAATGCCACTGTCTTCCTTACTTATCCAAATTCGCTTAAATAATTACTGTTCCCTTTCACTTGATGATGCTAGCCTGGAGATGCAGCAGTGTAGAAGATCAGTTCTGGTAATTCATCAATAGATGCTACTGCAGACACAGAAGTGCAATAAAAGTCAACGTGCCCTGTAACAGCCAAAACAATGGCTCTACAACTACTATGACTGGGGCTAAACAACTTTTCATAATATGATCACAACACTGAGGGACACCTTAACTAAGGAGGGCTTCCCAAAGTTGACAGACAGACACAGGGGAATTTTTAACTCCAGGAGACGCCAGCTTTGTTGCAAAAACATTGAAGTATGAATACAAATGGAATAAACCTTAACTATGACCCACAATGTTATTTGTATCTGTGCTGTAATCCAGATGTGAAGATAATAGCATCTGTTATCTGTTATGAAGATAGTAGATCTGGAATAGCATCTGTTAAGAATCCAAGCTATTCAAAGGAATGAATAACCAACTGCTGCTGTAAGCATTGCAATGCCTCTTTAATTAAAAAATCTCCATATGATTAGACATGCTAACAGTCTTAACTTTGGGTCACTTAATCTCTCTGAAATATTACTCACTAATCATTAAATTTAAAAAGAAATATATGCATCATGAAAATACTAATCTCATTTCATATTTATAAGATTCTGCTTCTTCAAAGCTGTTGGCTGAAGCTATTGTATGATTGTTTGTTACTTTGTGTAATCACTATTATTTTAAATTCTGTAGCATTCCTGTATCATTGCAGTCATAAAACCTCTCATATAATTGAAATAAATTTTGAAGATTCTTTGAGAAATAGACAGGGAATATGTGGCTGTTGTCATTCTTTCCAGAACCATTAATGTAGATAATAAAGATTTTGATAAGCTTATTTGAATTAAGCCTCTGGGAAACATACCCATATTCTCGGAATGTGTTGGGAATTTTCTGTCAGTGTACAATACAGATTCTCTTAAAACACAAGAAAAAGCAGACAGCTACCTAAAAGGGAAAACTGAGGCATGCAAAATAGTTCTGGTGATTCACATGACAATTAAATCTGAAGTCCAGCTAGAATTCTCTAAAAGCATATTTGTGATGTTCACAGAGAAGCTTTGGCTTTGCATGAGATATTTGGAGCAATACTATTTGTTATATACTTGGTTTTACTTAGAAATAGCAATTTCGGATGCCAACCAAGAACACCAAAGTACCTGGGAAAAAAGAAAATAAAAAAGAAGCATCTCTAGCTGCTGCTAGAGTTAGTGGCTGCTGAGGTGAGAAAGGCTGTCTCAGTGCTAACATAAGACTCAAGAGTTAGTATCAGAATTCTGTGTGAAATGTTTGTGAGATGCAGGCAAATATCAAAGTCTCCAAATCAGTAAACACTTTGGAAAGTCTGGACCCGTCTGCTGGGCACAGTGAATGCTGTATTGTGTTTTTTAAAAACTGCACCAACCAAACATGCCAACCAGTCTGATGCTAAAGCTCCAAACCCACAAAGTGTCCTCCCCCCAAACGTCTACTGCTTGTGAACACTCATCATGTGTAAGGTTTATGGACTAATGTCCCCTCTTTGCTCGAGAAAAGATTGAGCTATAAAGAATTTAATTAGCATAATGACTTTCACATCTAAAGCTGTACTTAAAATGTCCTCATATTATGCCATACACTCATTATGCCTCACTAAGCCAATGTATTTTTAATCTTTAACAAGTTAATTATGGCTGAAAATAAATTACACCCTTAGCACATTTGGGAGACTAATTCATAGCAGTTGACTTAGCCTGTAATAAGACTCATAAATAGGCACTCCATCTGCTTCTGCATCAGCACTGAAAGCCTTCATGACTAAATATAATGTTAATAACTCACATCTCATTAATTATCACTTGTTGTTAATGAAAAAAGTGATCACTATTTCAAACTTCCAGACAAAGGTCCCATCACTGAATAACCTGATTATTTAATTTACACCTTCCATCACAGCATTTAGATCTCCAATCTAAAACTGTAATCTATAATTTATACACTGCACTTGTTCAAAAACACACTTTATATATGGGGGCAGTGCTAAACCACTGAATTAATTACAGTGTCTGGATCTGTACAGCAGCAGCAGCAGCACTTCGGTCTGACAGGAGGGATACTAGACCTGAATGAACACTTCAATGGGACTGCAAGACTAAACCTCAGACTGTGGGGGACATAGATTTTCCGTCATTCAGGCCGCTGGACCTTGGCTGAGAACGTGTGCTTACCTCTGCCCTGGGGCAAGGACTGCTCAGAGCTTGGCTGGGACTGGCACTGAGGCAGGCAAAGAGCCGACTGTGCGTGTGTGCAGCGTTCCTGCCCCAGAGACTCAGGAAGGGGGCTGAACTCTGCAAGGCAGAGGTATCTGTGAGAGGATGTGTTTGCACTTCTGCTGCTCACGCAGAACGGTCTTAGAGGCATCATTACTTCTTCCTCTGAGAACTTCAGTTCTTTTGAGCTCACAGGATTATCTGCCAGTAAGTATTCTCAAACACTTATTAAATTTTTTTTTTAAATGTTCAGATAACTTAAAGATCTGATGGAGCCAAAGGATCTTTAAGTGGATCCTCAATGAATGCCAATTATTCAATTTTTAAATAACTGCAATTAATTTTTATGTGTTTGTCAGCTGGAATTTTAATTGTCAGATTTTATTAACACTTTTATTTATAATGATCCTTAGAGAGCATTCTCAACTCTGTTTCCATAAACTTATCACAGGACTCAAGGCATCAGTTCAAATCATGGATAAGAAAATGAGCATTCTCTGACAGGTATGTTTCAAAGATACAGGGTGGTAGAGGAAAATTAAAATTCATATAACTACTCAGGGTGTTGTCTGTCATCAGGTTGGAAATTTCTGAAGTGTTGCTATCAGGAAATGTCTAACAGGCTGCATGACAGGCAGCTGATACTCAGTATGTCTGTAGATGCAAATGGACTTGCATGTGCATTAGCAGTTTGTGGTTCATGTTATTAGAGCTGGTCTTTTACTACGATTTACTACAATGTTTGTTGAGAAAGAATTTTGAATGGCACAACTCCCACTGATAACTGTTACCACGTTACTATTCTCCAAGCTCTTCTTACAATAAACATTATAAAAATAGATCTGCACAAATACGAACAATTAAGCAAAATGGTAATAATGAAGCCATTAAGAAAAGAACAGAGCAAGTACATTCAGGTATTCCTGCTGCATCACTGCTACAAGAACTCAGAAAGTAGACAGTTACTGAAAGCAATGGATAGACTCTAGATTTGGACAGAAAATTCTCTCTAAATCTATTTTAAAAAGTCTATCTTGACAGCAAGGCCACTACCCAGGGCAAAGAATCTCCTTGTTTATTCCACTGTAATCTTAATCATGCTGAAAAAATTATAGGAAAATGGCATTGCTTGAAAATTGCTTGAATTACAAAAGAAACATGAAACCAGAGTAGCTAAAACTTGTGTATTTTCCTACTGGTAATTATTCAATCTCTAGACAATATTGTCATTAGAGGCTTTTGTCCTTGTCAGAGAAATAAATATCTATCAAAAAAGATTGAAATTGTGCCTAATGAGATAGTGAAGAGATTGAGGAATTTCCTGAAGTGCTGATTAACAATTTCATTTAAAAAAACCCCAAACCCAAAACCCAAACAACAGATGGTACAGAATTATTTTTCTGATACAAGTCATTAAAGTGAAGAAATAAATTATTTTGCCTTTCTTCAACCTTAAGAGACTGGAACTTGTTGCTCTTGGTAGTTATTTGGTTTTAAACCAAATAACACACCTTTTGCATACTCAAATAAGGAGCTAATAGTGGAAACAACTCAAAGCAGTATTCACTCAAATGACCAGCTAAGATATACCAATGCTTCTTTTGGACTACTGTTGTAAAAGGAATATAGAATAACTTCTTGTAAACCTAATTGTTTTTATGAACCTTAAGAAGTGAACATAATTGGCCTAAATTAGGAAAAAAAAGGTGCATTAAAAAAATAAATAATTATTTCTAACAGCAGTTATTTCAAAATAAACTAAATCTAACAGAAAAATCTTTCTAATCTTTCTAGACTTTCTACTAATATTTTCCAGGCTTAATAAAATCTGGATAGCAATGAAGTTAATATTCTGATTTTTTTCCAGACTTTAAAAAGAGGTGAGCATTTTGGCAACTTTGAAAGAGGGCCGCAAAATCCTACCTACAATGCATGGTCTTTATGTTGCATTCCCCTGAAATAAGAAATAGTTACTGGTGTTATCATAATGCCAAGAGAATTTTGAGGATTAACAATAAAAGAGCTCCATATTTTATTTTGTTGTACACAAGAATAGATTAGATTCCAGTCAAGAAGATATTATTGCTAACGGGATTTTTGTTTTATTTTGAAAGACCTGTTTTACAGAATTGTTCATTCCCAGAGAAAGAATACAAAATGAACACAATGTTATTCAACAAAAACAAGCTTGTAACGTGTAGGATTACTAGAACTGCATTGTACAATCTGGGTCTTTAAATGCATGGCCTTCTTTGGCATATAGAAGAGATTTCAAATACTGTTCAGCATCAGGGATGAAACCCTTTGGAAGATGAATATGAACAATCATGTTGCATAATATGAATGACAGGAAAAGATTCTCAGTATGCAAGTGGTCAGCTGGAAATCCTGGGATGGAGAATACAGTTATCCAACTAAGCATAAACTGAGTTGTGCAATTATCATGTCAATTAACTTCTACTTTGAAAAACAGAAGAAATCTTTCTCAAGGTTCATTGTTCAAGTGTCTTTAACCATTGCAAAGGCTGTCTAACTCACTAGCACACTTGTCTGAAACCAAGGAAGCTTGAACTCAATTTCTGCAGCCTAGTCTCTTCAGGGATGGAATGTGTTCCGTCCCCATGGGGAACACACCCTGATACGCCGACGGAAAACCAGTGTCAGGAGACTAGAAGAAAAGTCAGTAAGCACAACCTGGCATCACAGCCTAGAGATTACAGTAGTCAGTAGTTTGGAAAGGGCCAAAGTTACTGGTTCTCCACCTTTTTTTTCCATTTTAGATTAAGCAGGATTATTTGGGCTGAAGAAAGGAGAAACAAGCTCTGGAGGCACCTGGAAGGAGATGTTTTGAAGTCTTCCCACTTCTTTGGCAGTCCCTGTAAGAGCAAGGTCCTGTTTCTGGCTGCTAGTTTATGTGTTAGCACAGCAGTAGCCAGATCAGCTTCCACCCAATCAGTGAAGTGGCAGAAGTTTTTGCAACTTATTTACCCCTTCTGGCCCACCACAGCATCTCCTCCCTGACAACCTGAGAGAACGTGAGAGTCTTAGGGCTGTTCAAGGGTTTTGAGAGCTTAAGCAGACATGTTCCTAGGAAGACTGACTTAAACTAGAACCAATGGAAGAGTGCCAAAGCCTTGAGCATTGCCACATACTGCCACGTGGCTGACAAGGTTCTTGGTACATTTTTAGTTCAGACCAACTTGCAGTATTTCACACAATGCTTGGCAGAGTTTGGGGTTAGCACAAGGAAGAGGCCATCCTCAGTAAGTGATGTGAATACAGCCACTCTGTTTTTATACTCTGTGAGGGAAGTCACTTCAGCTATATGGAAGATATCTGTGCTGTGCTAGCTGGTCTGTTTTATTTCACAGTGTGGATACAGTTTTTTGCTCTTCCTGATTATGTTATTATGAATTCTTATAACCATCAACTCTCTTTATCCTATTTTTTTTTTTTACTGGCTTATCAATTTACCAAGTCACAGAGAAAAATGCCCATGAGGAAACCTCAGCACGTGTGCGCATGAAACACATCCGTAGTTATCCACCAAAGCTTTGAAAGGCTAGGGGGCTAATTTTGGTTTGGTAGAATCACAAAGGAGAATGACTTTTTAATCACAGAACATCCTGAGAGCTATTCAGTAAGTGATCTTCAAACAGCTACACTACTACAGTATCATTAAACTACCCCCTTTCTGTCTTCCACACAGTGTCAGCTACAGCACACTCCTACAGTGCCACATGAATTGCTTATTTACATAGTCCTGTTGAGGACCATGGATTCTCATTCTAAATTGATATCTACTTTTTTTAACGGTTAAAGGATTTGAACGATAGTAAATAGCCCCATGCCATGATATTTATTTTTCTTCGTTTTCTTACTTTTCCCAGTGTTCTGTTAAGTCACTTGGTTTCTAGGCATCAATCACAAGTTATTGCTTACTAACGTCTCTCAACATAAACTGTTCGCAGTGGTTAAACCCCCCAAAAAAAAAAAAAAATTGCAGTTGAGTATTTTTGACAGAAATCACCTTATTTTGTCATCTTTATGACACTGAGCAATACAAAGACATGGTAAGAGACAAGATCCAGTCTCCCTCCTCTAAACCAGCTCAATAATGCCAATCACATTTTTCAAATCAGAGCTCTTTAGAACTGAAAAAAACGATCAACCAAAAAACAACTTACCTCCAGTAAATGAGAATACCCACAAGAATCACTAGACAGATAAAAGTCAGGGCTGATACGACCACAAGTGGTATAACTGTCTTCTTCTCTGATTCCAGACTCTCAGCTAGACCAATACGAGACTCATGGCTAATATTACTTGCCTCTGCAGTCAGAGAAAATTGAAACAGTCCATGTTTAAATTATGAGAAATGCACAGCACAAGTGAATGTGTCTTATAATGGACCTATGTAATATCACTTACCTCTATTTTTTTACTATGTACTGCAGAAAGTTTATATATTTGCAAACCAGCTTACAGAAGATAAGCAGATAGAAGGTAAAGCAAAGTGTTCAAGCTTATGTGACTCAGCTTTCCAGCATGGAGACTTCTCTTTGTAAGAAGAGCAGACTGTTGTTAAAATTCAGAAGAATTTTTTTTTTATTTTAATCTGTTTTATTAGCCAAAAGCCAAATGAGTTAAGAAATCTGAACACATAATACTGGAATGTGCACTGGAATTGGTATTAAACTGCTAGTTATATAATGAAAATCACTTCTCTGGCTAATAGGTTAATATGAAAATTATCTTGCAATAGTCCTTACGTGCTTGCTGTATTGCAGTTTAGCTTTCTGTATTTTTATCCATTGCCCATTCTATAAATTGCCTTATGGATACATTCTTCTTCCTTTGAATCCCACTGCCTCTCTCAACTATATTGGAGCCACAATTAAATTTCCCACCTCCATCTTTACAGGTGATCAAATTATTATTTAGATATTGCTTTGGTTTCATGTTTCTGTGAGCCATATAATGCTAGATGACAGAAATATTTAAAAATAGGAATCTGTATGAATATTAAAACAATATATTTTATAATTTTATTAAAGAAGGAAACACAATGGTGGACAACACCAATACTGTATTTTTAGCTTTGGTCATACCTCAAGAATTAAACATTTTAAAGTTGTGACGTTGACATTAAAAAATAGATTTATTTCAATCTGTGCAATTTACTGTGAGCATTAATCGAGTTAAAATGCAAAAATAAGCACTTCTACACTTGTTAGAATTAAACTCCTAGAATGTTTTCTGCTTTTCTGAACAGTCCTAATTCAATGAATTTTCTGTATAAGAGCAGAATTTTGCTGTATAGAAAACATCTGCACTCCATTGGGATTTCAAGAGACCAATTCTACAACAATAAAAAGCTTTTACACAAAGCGAGGAAGGAATGGAGTTGGATCTGGAAAGAAAAAAAGACAGCAAATTACATGCTCTAAATAGGATGTCAAAAACCAAATGGCTTCACACAGTACAGATTTCCAGGCAGCTCTATTTGCTTCCATTTTCTTGAGTTAAGAGGCTTTCAGGACTTTATGTGCAAAAAGGTCTAGGCTCTGAATTTGCAGATGTCTTCTTGGTTTTAATTCAAAATACTCCTTAACACCCACATCAATCACTTCTCTTTAAATTCTGCAGCTCAATGGGCAAAGTAATTGAAGGCACAAAGTTGCTTCTGAAAAATCTCCAAGTTTCTGTTGAACAGGTTAAAATTGATACTTCCTATTGATTTCAGAGGAAAATTATGTGTATGCATGAGAAAACACAATAAACAGTCAGACTTGCTTATCCAACTCTGGACTACTCCACAGCCTGAGATCCAATCCTGTCTGTGTGATGACAGGGTTCCTTCAAACTTCATGACCACATTCCATTAGGATTCCTCCTATGGGGAATGACTTCTCTATAATGGGGTTTCTTGCCTATTTGGCCATCACTCCAACAATGGCAGCTGAAGAGGCAGTTGCAGCTATAGTAGATTTCTTTAGTTTCTAAAAACTGATGTGTTTGAATCCTTTGCATATTTCTTTCTATTAATTTGCCTTAGTTTCTCAAAAGAAGTTGAAAGGTTTAGGTAGTCATAGAGGTCTTATGGAGAAAATCCTAGTTCAGAACAAGCATAATTATGCATCAACAACTACGAGACTGGGAAAAGTTTAAATGACAATTTTTTCCTGTAAGGGTCACTACAAGAAGACATTTCACCAATTTCTGCAAAATCCACTGCAATGTATAAATAAGTTCTCAGGTGAGAGATTCTTTTTTGGTTTTGTTTCATATCTTTATAATTTAATTAAGCAAATATGTCTTTGATTTACAGGAGATTATGTTAGACATGCTGAAATTGAATTTTCAGTTTATTAAAAGCCAGTATTTGGCATCACGTGTAGGGAAAAAAGTAATGAAATGCACATAAAATGATACTGTATAGTGTCTTTCAATAATATCTAGAAGACAAACTAAGTCTATTGTACTCCTCCTCCTCTAGTACTCTATAATCCTTTTTGAGTCACTATTGATAAAAATTCAAATGAGACCCATTATGTAAACTCTAGTATCTTATGGTAACACTCATTCCTACCAATAAGATAGGTTTTGAAATATTACTGTTATTTTTGCTTATTTTTGAAGAAATGTTATGCATTTTACACCAAGTGGCAACTAGTTACCAGTGAACTAATTCACTTACCGATTCAGTTTTGTAACACCTACCTTGTAAGGACTCCTAGTAATTTCTATGTTTTCTATTTTCTTTTAATTTTTATTTTCTATTTTTCACATTCTACTAGCCCCAACTATACCGAGTGCCAATTTAACACCTTTTCATATCAGTATTCTGTTGCTCATGAGGAATACAACCTTATGTAATCCAACTGTGTATTTATTTGTAGGACTGGTCCTACAAACCTTTCCATGCTTTGTGGAGTCCATTCCTTAGTGAGTTTAGTTGGATGATACTGCCCTCTACGGATGCTGCAAGCACACGACACAAGTTCATTTCGTTTTCTAAAATACCAATGCCACCTTGTTTGTTGTTTGTTTGTTGTTTTTTTTTCAAAGATCATAGATTATTTTTGACTTGATTCTTCGATTTTCAATTCTTTAACACAAGAAGCAAGGAAGAATATGTGTCTGAATACTTCAGATTTTCCATAGTGCATTTTTAAATACAAAGGAAATGCGTTACCAATTTTGATTTCTGACTTCATCCTTGGAATCATGGGTCACAAATACTCTTACTGACTTTAAGAGGAATAAATAGGAAAATAGCATTAAATATAAACAGGTAGAGGAGAATCTGGCTTTACTTTGGGAATATGCAAATCTGGCACAAAAATTCTGCATCTGACAGTGGCATACCAGAGTAAAAATTAATGTTTTTACGAGTTCAGATGAATCAGAATAAAACCAGCATCCTTCCTTGTTCGACCTCTTAGAAAACACACAAAAAAAGGTGCTGCTCGAAGTTTAAAAGAGAATATCAGAGGTATTCTGGTTTCCTCTGGCAGAGGCATGGTTTCCTCTGGTGGTATTTCCATAAGGGCAGCACTTGTCTTTGTACAGAGAACTTAACAGAGAACCTAAGCCCCTTTCAAACCTTTAAAAATAAAATTAAACATTTAGCACTGATTCTGGTTTTAGATTTTGCACCACTCAACTTCTGCTGACAGTATGTATCCATCCAAAAGCAGAGTATCAATCACCTTAATGAAGAATTTTTCAGGTGCAGTTTTAAGTAGCCAGAAGTAGTACCATTCACAAGATAACCAGCTCAGTATGCACCCCTGTTCCCCAATGCTTCCTTAATCACACCCACTGGCACTGTTATGTTCTCCCTTTATTATCTGTAGATAAACCTTCTCATTCTCTATGGCACAAAAGTATCCCCTCACAGCTTCCCATGGTATTCATTAATCTTATCCATAACTAACCTGCCTCAGAGATGTTGAATACTGATGAGTGATCGCTAGTAACAGATGAGGCTGATGACTGTGATGATCCAGGAGTTAATTCTGAGTTACCTGCTTCAACTGCCCCTTCAGTGTCTCTGTCATTATGGTCAGGAAAACTGAAATCTGTTGAAGTTTCATTATCATTAAGGCTATCTGAGGTACCTTGGCCAGAACCACTTTCTTCATCACTTGTCAAAACAGCCCAAGACTTAGATTCTGATGTGTTTTGGAATTGGACACTGGAAGTCTGAATGTGGTTCTCCAAATTTTTCAGGTCGTTGTGCTTCTTAGGTATCACACTCGCTGTCAAAGTTGGAATGGATGTATAATTACGTCTGTCCATGGCACGGTTTATCTGACTGTCAGATGTAGCAGTAGAAAACTTCTCTTCTTCAGGTTTCTCAGAATGTGAACTTATAATTAGGTTACTCTGATCCTTGTTATTGATTACCTTTGTATTTTGATCCTCTACTACCATATCCTGATCTTCTGTATGGGAAGTGCATGAGATGCAGTTACTTACAGGGAAGCCATCATCATACTCATCGTAGTCATCCTCAACTACAGAAGACCACAAATCGGTACTGGACATGACACTGGGAGACAACCCAGAGGATTCTCTAGAGGGAACCAGCAACCTGCTCAAAGTTAGAGGGATCTCACTTTTGGAAGGAACAGCCGTAACTGAAATAAGTATATTTGGTAAAGGAAGAGTGTGATGAATGGACACATCAGAACGAGAAACAACTGCAGGCATACGAACAGGATCAAAACCAAGTGTGGAACTTGAAGAGACACTGGCAGCCTCAATTCTTTCAAAAACACTTGAAGAGATATGGCTGTCTGTAGGAGTAGCTACATGTGATGATGTGTCACCTGTTAGGAAGGGAGTCATTACAGCATTCGCTGCCTGGAGGGGGAAGGCATTTGTATTTTCTAAACTGGTCAGCTGGAATGAAACATCACTACTGTACAACGAAGGCATAACCTTCTGAAAATCTTCACTGTTAAATAAACTGGATGAAACATATTTCTCACTTGCATAAGAAACAGATAAACCTTGAAGTGACGCCGTGGGCTTACTAAAAGTGTTTGACATCATATCAGCAACAGAAGGTGCAGATGTAGAATGCAGCTTGCTTTCAGTTGTAGCAGAACCTGGTGCCATTTGATGCAATATTTCGTCAAATGTAGAACTATCTTTTTGAATCCTTGAGCTTTCAGCCAATATTGGATCACCAGGCACAACTGCCGCTGTGCTAAGCAGAGTGCCATCGCCAGAAGATTGGAAGGAGGACTGCAGTAATGCTTCATTATTTAATGTAGCTGAGGTCTCATGAAAGTACAGCTGAGTCGAGGATAACATTTTGCTATAAGCAGGGACAGAGAGAGCTTGATCTGAGCTTGCACTAAGCATAGGTTTAAGCAAAGTGTCATCAAAGGCTGGAGTTGTAACATGCAAAGGCTGAACAGAAAGCTGTTTTTCTGTAAGTTTACTAATATCATGATCAAATATCTTAGTAGTGGGAAGAGCAAGAGAGACTGGAAGGATTCCCTTTGTGCTAGAAACAGGAAGTGGGCTCTCTTGCAGAGACATATTCTGCTCAGTTACAACATTATTAGAAACAGATGTAGAAAGTTCACGTATCACTTTACTTTCAGCACTGGAAGCCATTTCAATTAAAGAGGAGGAAATTTTCAGTTCTCTCTCATCTCCATATATAACATCACCTTTTTGAAGCATCTTATTAACATCACTAAACCCAGATGATTCATATGGAATCTCATCAACAGAATCAGCGGAAGAAACATTAAGTACTGTCAAAGTATCTGTATCAGGCAAAAGGGACTCACTACCAGAGTACGCTTCAGACCAATCCGTGTCACTAGATAGAGAGCGCGTAGGCTGCAGCAAAGTATCAGCTTGTGATATTACAGAAGAAGGTTTATGCACCAGTACATTGTTATAGCTGCTAAATAAAGGATCTTGACGAAATATGTCAACAGAATCATGCACAAATTCTGCAGAGTCATAGGAAACAGTAAAGCTTTGGAGGGAGCCCACATTACCAGACAAAGCATAAGGAAGTTCAGACACTGTAGATTGTACATGCATATTTAAATCACTGCTGGATGGTTCAACTTGAGAAAATATATGAGTTCTATTATGACCAAATATCAGTGTCTCTGAAGCAGCATGAATGGTCTGATGTGACACCACATCAGCATATTGAGCAAGGCTTGGCTGTATTAATGGATCACCCTCTGCCAACGTCAAAGAAGCATGCAGGGACACCTTATCACTTGCAACAGCTGGAGTAGCACTTTGTGGAAACATTTGAGAAACTGTATACAAACGGTGAAACATTTTACTACTGGAGGAAGCAGAGGAAAATGTAAGCAAAGGTACATCATCATAGGAAGACAGGGTGGGTTCAAATGACACATCAACACTGGGAAATACAGGTGTAGCATGCAAGGTCACATCACTATCTGATGTAGCAGGGGTAGTGTCGAGCATCTGAGAGTCAAACAATAAAGGGGTGACTAGAGGAAACACTTCACTACTGTAGGAAGGTTGAAGAGGTATCTCACCATTATAGACTGGCTGAGTTGTCTGAGAGAGTACCTCACTGGCAGCAGAAGCAGAACCATATTCTCCAGAGCTTGAAGAGATAGAGTGAGGTGATAATTCAGCGGAGGAGAAAGCAAAGGTAGAATAATGTGGCAATTCTAAATCCACATCTGAAGTGTCTCGTGAAACCACTGGGCTGCTTGAATAGGGCACTGTAGTTGGCTTTAATCCCTCTACATAAGCATCAGTGTAACTGGTCTGAGACAACTGCCTGCTAGGTGATGCATCAACAGGTTGAGTGGTTGGATCTGCAGCATTACGGAACCATAAATTTCCATCAGTGGAAGAACTATGCTTTGGAGGCTCGTCGGAGCTTGAGGGTGCTACACCTTCTGATACATATTTAATGGAGCCTTGGGAAAGAACATCATGCACACTTATGTCTGGACTTCCTGAAGGAAGGGCATCTTCTTGGGAGGTCTCCTCTGTAACCAGCTGTGATGAAGAAGTGGTAGGAACTGAACTCCAAAAGTCATCAGATTCTTGATGAGATTTAAAAGGAGACAATAAGAAATCTTCGTCACTGTGGCCAGTAGTGGTTATTCTTGTTGGCTCGGTGCCTGAAGAAAGATATATATACTCTTCTTCTCCGCCTTTGGTGGAGTCAATGAGTTGAGGAGGAATTCCAGTAATTGTTTGGGATTCCAAAAAAGGATCTTCCTCTTCAGAAATTTCACCAGTAGGTGGAGAAGTAGCATAATAAACTGCTTTGAAAACATTATCCTTACCATGCAATTCTTCTCTTGTTAAGTATCTATTTGTTTTAGCTTCACTGGGTTTTGTTCCCACTTTTTCTTGACTGTAGCTGGATGTAATCACCTGAAAATCTCTCCTCAACTGGTTCACTGCACTGTCAGTGCTAGGAACCACTGCAGTTTCTTCAGCCACTTCTGTTTCTTTTTCATCAACTTCATCCTTTGAAAAAAGTATCATAGCCGAAGACAATTAAAAACATTTATAGACTGTGTATATGAATGAGAATTGAGACTGTAATAATACATTTTCCTGGGTCCATAAAACAAGAGGGGTAAAGCAAGACAACACTTGAGAAGACACTTTGGTCTTAAACCAAAGTATTAACTGCAAGAACAGGTAGTCCTCTTTTATCTTGAAAAATATTACTTATTTGCAATAAAACCAGAAAAATACTGTGTCCCAAAAACTTCTTCAAAATTGTGTAACTAATTGTGCTTGAGAGGCAAAAGTCACTCACAATATTTATATACTTTACTAAAAAAGCTCTCTTTCCTAATACAATGCAATTGTATATGCAATATATAGTATATATTGTATACACAGCAATGAAAAAGTGGTCTTGCTATCAGAATGTCCTAGAGGTTTGCACTCATATCATGATAGTAATTAAATTGTAATTATAACAACAGAATTTGTAAAATATATTTATGACCTGTCCTCATTCTGCTGAATCTTTAGAGTTTTCTGGAAAAGAAGATTTCAGGATCCTCAGCATGACTATACGAGTTTCACAAGTGTGGTGAGTCATATCCTCTAGTCCTGTTATGACCCTTTGTTTTCTGAACATGAATGATGATGAATAACAATACTTTGTGCAAAATCTGTGTTAGAGTTCTGCCTTTTAAGGACGTATCCAAAAGAAAAATATTACATGCCTGAATGCAATCACGATTTAGGTAGTGCGTGAGGATCTAAGGTCAAATCTTTTTGTTCCCTCTTAGGTTTTCCTGCACCAAATCAAAAAACCTAACATCAAAGCACCTAACTTGCTCAGCAAGCACTTTTGTTTTGACCTAGACACAGCAGCCCCTGCAGCTCTGGGCTGTGCCCCCATCTAGAGCTGCACCAGAATGGAACCTGTCCCAGCACAATCTGCAGTCTATATTGAGGGACACTTTTAGTTTCTGAAGGGACTTGATTTGACTGGGACACACAGCCCTAAGAGACNAATGATAGAAATGTTTATAAAGTAAGTAATTAAATTAGGCATTTTATTTTTTTTTTTTTTTTAAGATTTGGCTTGGTGATGTGGTAGAAATGCCACTGTTTTTTATTCAAAAGCATAATGCTGAGAGAAAACACCCAGTAGATAGGAGATAGGCACAGTTATCAATCTAACACCTCCTCAGTTTCCACTATCGTTTAGGTTGAGTAGATCTCCCAGTCCTGCACTGAACAGGGCACAGCAGGGAGAAGAATGTAAAAAATCAACAGCCTTTGAAAGAAAGTGCCCAAGACAAAGATCTGCTGTATTCATTATTGATTGAGGCACTGCAAACAGGAGTTGTGTGCTTTCACCCAATCTCACCAGAGCAAGGGCTAGAGCTGGGCTTCACACTGCAGTCCCTCTTTGAACCAGGAACCTCTCAAGCACTCACACAACATAAGTGTACCTCAGACATAATTCTCAGGTTTGGATTTCATTCTGAGGACTAAATACCTAAAATGTAGGGACAGCAGCACCAAGACTGTGTGTCTTCAAACCCAGGCTGGACTGGACAGACCCTTGTTTCTAAAGATCTAATTTCTGCAAGGCAACGTATGCACTTTTAAACTTTCTTGGTTGAAGTAAAAATCAGTTGATGTTCGCTGGCACCTAACAGATGCAGTATCATAATCTAGATACATAGCTTACAACAACAGAGAAATGACTGTATTACTGGTTACTCAATGTTTACAAATCCAAGAGAGGGTAAATAGGTAGGCACAGGCTGTCTATTTAACTGAAAGGACTTGTCATGAAGTGAGAATATTGTGGTCACAGACTGAAACTATAAATTAAAAATTCGGAGGGACTACTTGATATTACTTGATAAATATCTTACTGAAGTAACTGTTTGTGTTGCAAAATTGGTACTAGAGACTGTTAAAAACTTAATTATGGTATTTTTACATCTCTCCTTGTTGGGACACCAGAAACCTAATTACTGAATATGAACCTTACAAAGGTTATCGTAAGATCATAAAAAATTTTGTAAAACAGAGCTATACTTTGAAGTCTAACAAAAAGTTCAAAAAGTTCAACCTAAAGTTCAAGAAGCAAATGACCCCCCAAGAATTTTTGAGTAACGGTTCAACCAATAACGCACTGATAGCAGACACCCTTGAATCTCACTATTCAGCACAACTATCGTTCTCCCTTACTTTAATTTACTACAGGATAAGATCATCACAAGCAAGGACAAATCAAATTTCTTTTTAACTAAAAAGCCTAACACTAGATGGCACCTTTGATTCTGCTAAATGAACGATTCTATCAGACTTCACAGAGGGGTGATTGTAAACTGATGGTCCATTTTAAAAAATATTCAGAAATATTCTGTGATATCCTTTACTTCACCATGTATCTCCAGCCTCAGAGAAATACTGAGGTACCAGTATTTCTGGTATATTTGAGGTTCTCCAGAGTTATCTAGGGAGAAATATAGCTCAAAGGCTATATATGCACATACATACATGTATAAATAAATGCAGATAACACACTCAATTGGTGACATAGTTTTGTAAATTTTCACAAAATATAATTTCAATCTGGTTGAAATGTATTTATTTTAAATACTCAAAAACAAATGAATGCTATACCTCATATTCTTCAGCTTCACTCAGTTCAGGAATGAGGTCAGCCTCTATAAAAAAAAATACACACCATATCACCCAAAATTTTAAATAGACAGAATTCTTAATTCTGCAAGGACTCTACTGATTAATTAATATGCTTATTGAGACCATGTCTTAGATTTTTTGTAGGATTGTGTTTGGGGAAGTGGCTAACCTCCTGGATTCAGGACTAAGGGTAGCAATGCTCACTCATCTAGACAGGACACATTCAGCCACAACAGTTTTGTCTGGCTCTATTTTGATACCATTGGATTTGCACTTTTGAAGGAACCACATGTTGGCTGGTGGAAGTCAAGTTTACAAGAACATTTTCAGTGAGAAGTACAGTTTAATGCAGAAATACAGAAGAGAGAAAAACAGTAAGTCTGGGGATAAATGATTTCTCTACATTAAATCTGAAAGCTCTAAAGATATACTCGCAAAATATTCTATAATTTTCATATAGAAAATTCCTTATTTATGCACCCAAGCTTGGGCTTGGGTACTAGAGCAACAGCAATGCCATCATACTCAGTATGCAGCAGGCTGCATGCCTCCATCAGGGCAGACCAAAGAGACCCACCCTTCCCAGTGCTTACAGACTTTTTCAAACTCCCACCCTACTTGATTTAACGTAAAGACATGAAGCCAGTTGTATCACATCCCAGAAAAAGCCCCTAATAAACAGGTACTGCACGCTCTGTGAAGAACTACTCTAGACACTTTTGAGGCATTCCCAATTTTCATAAATAAAACCCAGTTGAAACAGGTTTAAGAAATCTCCTACAATCCAGTTGAAAATCCTTCTCTCCAAATTTAGAGGTATTCTCTTGCCTTCTTTCTCTATTTTTGGCCAAATCCAATGTTGTACTTCTGATGGTGGTCAGCAAGAGAGGCTTCAAAGCAGGTTGAAAGAAATATCCAACTCTCTTACAGGAAATGGCACTGGTCTTCAGTGAAGATACCTAACACTCCTTCCACAGCACTAATGCATCTTACTGCTCCTTTGGCCCCCAAAAAGGCCCATTCCCATTCCCAGTCTTTCTAAGGCTTTCCCCTAAGCCATGTTCTAGCACTCTGCACACAAATACTAACATATATTGTGAGGGTTGACTTGCACTAGGTCAAAATGCCAGTCTCATAGCCTGGAGAGTGATTCTAACAGTAGCATCACACACAACCCTATGTCTGCATTTTCTCCACAATTCTCAAATCTAGTTTCTTCAATACACTAGAACAAAGATGTCGTCTCTATATTTCTCATTTTTGCAATGTCAGATGGGGATCTTTGACTTAATTTGATCTGTTCATGTCTACCCTTCAAAACAAATTGAGATGTGCTATATGCACCATACACTAGATGAAGCTTATCAAACTAATAAGCTCATACAATTGCATTTGTTGATTATAGCATGCAAACAAATTTTGACTAAGCAATGCTGCACAAAATCTTCACAAACTGTCCTTTAGTAACAAACATCTATAAATTCCCAAGTACAGAACTGACCTTTCGTTAGTTAGATAGATAAGAAATTATCTTACCTCCGACTCCTGAGGCCTAGGGGGCTCTGGGGCAGGGTGGGGAGGGGAGCAGAGGGGAGGAAGGGGTGGACGAGATAATGATATTCCCTGGCTTCTCAATGATATGAATCAAATATTGACATTAGTTTGAATGTCTTCCCAGAATAGACCCATACCATGTGCTGTGTACCCAACAGACTTCTCTGAAAATTTTTTTTTAATACAGAGAAATTCTATCCATTCTTTTTGTGGTCACTATTCTTGAGTTGAACTTTAATCAGACTCAGCCAGAAAAACAAACTGTAGCGATTGTGCTAGAGTATACATAAGGGCATATGGTCTCAAATGCCACCAGCAAGAAACTAAGGTTTCTTGCTGTTCTCTCAATGGAGAGGCGTTAACATACAT
>VYXC01004202.1:0-63931 GCA_013397175.1 Platysteira castanea | reverse complement strand
CATATATATATATATATAAACTGTATAGTAACAAAATAAATCTTCAGGAACTGTGTAAAGACTATTTAAATTTAGACGGCCATAGAAAATTTATTTGACAAAAGTATTACAGACACACACTTACAGAAGTACTGTTAATCCTGTTGCTGATCTTTTGATTTGATGGGAGATTACAGAAATGTAATAACATCCCCCATTCAAGGTGAAGAACCGCACCCTCCAAAAAATAACCCATTGATGTAGGTTGATGAACAAGCTTGTTTATTTTTTTCTGGAACCACATATTGATTATTCTACAGTATACATTTTAAAATAAAATAATTAAATAATTAGTTAGAGAGTTCTGTAGAGGTCTTTTCATAGTCCATTTTAATGACAGATGAAGAAATGATAGAACAAATACAGAAAAGGTAACTATTTCCCTACATTTGTTAAATGCGAATATTAGAAAAACTCTTCAAACAATGTGATTTATAATCGTAGAATAATGTGCGCAACATGAACTTTTTTCATTTCTGTAGTGACTTATGTAATAAATGGCATAGCAAGAACAAAAGTAAAGCCTGTTTCTTTTGATTAAGTTAGTTTTCAGATTTCTACTTTTATCAGTACAAAATTAGAAAACATCACCCCCTAGATCAGACATTTAATATTATGCTTAGTGCTTTTTAGGACAAAAATCACAAAGACGAGTTACAAAGAAGTTGCATAGTTAGACCCTCACAAAGCATTGCTGACAGCATGAGCTGCCAGGCAGGAGACAGCATTTGAGAGCTATATCCCAGCATGCTGGAGTTTTTTTGACAAACACCAACTGAAGTCTACACAAAGGAATAGGAGCAGGGAGTTATATTCTTATTTTTCCTTTCCTGTGTCAGCAAAAGCATATAAGTACCACCAGTATTAGCTAAACAACAAACTATTGCATAACCTTCAGTTCCATACAGATGTTATCTAGAGAGTCAAAGCACACATTTACATAGTTATTCGAAATCCAATTCTAATAGCTAGTAAAAAATTTGTAAAAAAAGTTTGGATTTTTATCAAAGCTGACTAAAATACTCTGTATATGATTCCCTAAATTTTCAAAGGAGATTTTGTAGCTACATCAAGTAGTGCATTTGTCGGCCTTTACTAAGTGGAGACTGACTGGAAAAAAATTTTAACATGCACACACACTGTACTACAAGGTGAAGGACTGCCATTCTGAAGAGTTCAGGAAAAACCCAAAGAGCAGATGTCTCCACTATGGTAGCCTGCCCAATGTCATTACATTACAGCTCCTGAGGCTTCCACAAACTGAGGCAGAGCATGGCCTGAAAGAGGTCTTTCCTCTTACAAAGCATTGCTGAGAACAAGAGTCTTGGGTCTGTGGATCACCAGAGCCCGCAGAGCCCTCAATAACCACGTATGGGAGGCACCAGACTGGCTGGGAAAAGACATGAGAAACACTCTCTTGTGAGTATCTCAAAAAGGAAAGTCTAAAACAATGACCTTGAGCTTTTTGAATACCAGATCTCATTGGAAGTGGCCCCTCCAAGGACAGAATTCTTCCCGGAAAAGGGCCCATCTAATGGCTCTGCATGACTCAGGCGTTGCTTTAGCTCTTAACATGAAGACTAATTGATCTAGAGGTGACTGTAGTGAATTTCATCTTAATTAAACTGGATTACTCAGAGTAATTCTTGAAAAGGAAAGATTTAATTTATGTTTTATGTGTGTCAACTGTATTTCATGTCTTCACGGTGAAGATAATTTTTCTTTCATAAATTCCCAAGCAGGAGCTCCAAGAAATCCCCTTTTGCCTCAAGATCTATAAAGCAGATCACAAAACCAAACTGATGTTATAGTTGTAATCAGCAAGCTGCTCTGAACAAATCTTTCTTATTAGATATCTACGTTCTCACATGTCTGTTGTTTATTATTAGGTACATAAAATTAAATGCGAAAATATTTGCAACAGTTAATTCAGATGTAAATTATTAGTAAAAGTAAGTATGCAAATAAACAATATTAGAAATTAATGGAAGTTTTTTGTATTTTAAAATTGTATCCAATATTGACACAGCATGTAAACAACTTATTTATAGAGCAATGTACACTCTTAGGAATCATACTAGTTACATAAGAGGAATTTTTCTCTGAATTTTCTTTATTCAATGCTTTCAAAGGCACCACTGTGGAAGTGCCAAAATAAAGGAACCAAAGTAGATTTAATAACTTCATGTCCATTTCAGATAGGAAGCATGTCAATGAAACTTTTGGGTTTTTCTGCGAAACAGGTAAATTAATTTTGATATTTAATTTTTATTTAAAACTTTTGCTCTTTTTTCATTTATACTGTTTAAAATTTAAAATATCAAAGTAGAAATTAATGGTTTGTCTGCGTAAAAAGGCTTGAGAGCATCAGACTTCCAGTCTGATATATAACATTTATTATAACAAATATAACACAGTCTGAAATATAGCATTTATTGCACCAAGTTCTCTTGTCTGAGCATACAAATCTTAGAGAAATTTCTACTGACACTGGAAGGTGAAATTAATTTTCCAGTACGTATTTCCCTCACTCTTCCTTCTACCCAAATGAATGCAAAGCCCCTGTTTTGCACGACTTCAGAGGAAATACAGCAGGGATGCTGTGCTGGGTGGCTGGATCTGCCCTGCTGCCCAGCCACAGGCTGCCCAATGCCTCATCATCCTCTTGCTGAGCCTGTTCCCCAGCAGCATCTGCTCACACCACAGGTGCACTGACAATGCCTGCCCAGCCCCAGTGCTCCTCTCTCCCTGCCTCTGCACCCACGGTTCCTTCCCAAGGGAGTCATGGAACACAGCAGGGTGGTATGCAACTCATCTTTACAGCAGGGATACAGCAGTAGGAGTAGGAGGGTGGTTTGTCCTCTGGATATCACCTATACTGGGTTTTGTTTTGCAATATGTATTTTCAGAGGTTTTACAGCTGTGATGGCAGCACTGTACTGACTTGGCTTGTTCAACTATTGTTTAACAATGATAACCCTATGCTGCTTATTTGTCATTCCAGGTAGAAATGGATGTGGGGTATGTAGATGAACTCTCATCTGAGAAAATTCTTCAAACACAAACCCAGCAAATTCTGGAAAGTAAGTGGAAGTATATGCTATCTAAGAGATAGATAAAAGGTAGACAGAAGAGAGAAATGTCAGGCAGAATGTCAGAATCTTGTTGTGGACTTTTTAGAAAACTAAAGAGAAACAGAAAAATTCTGGTAGATATTAGCCTAAGACAGCAAAATATATTATTCTTAATACACTGTGTTTGAAAGACAAGTTAAATCTTTATTAAAAATGTGTATGTACTATTCCTGATGCTGTGTCCTCCTCCTACAGACAAACCCACACTATTACAAGCCTATTACCCTTACTAGTCCAGAATTCATGTGGTAGTGATTGTTGAGAATCATACTCTCTCTCACTGTAAGGGAATGTGGCTCCCTTGAAATGAAAAACCACCCTGTTTTCCCAAGTTCACCACAGCATCACTAATGACTTTGCTGTAGCTAAACAGACATACGTAAGTGTAAAACTGAATTTACAGAATACACAAACAAACAACAAAACCCAGGCCCTTAGATAAAAAAAGAGCTCCTAGCATGATCAAAAAGCATTCGATTTTTTTCTATGATTAGTTACAGGATTCTTAATTAAAAACACAGCACTCACTTTCATAAGAATTGAATCTGATGCTAAAGCTTACACAGAATTTAAGGAATTATTAAGGACAGGATCAAGCCTCATGCTATAGTTACAAATTACTTCATATTTACCAGCAGGCAGAAGAAGTAAATCTGGCTGTGAAATTATTAAGATTTGTTTGTTAGGCCATTTGATTTTTTTGAAAGGCAACATTAAGAAGCAAGGGAATTCCATCATCACAAGTCTCTTGAAATCAAACTCCAAGTATTCATAAGAAATCAAAATTCAAAATCATTATTATAGACTTATAAATCATATATTGTGGTTGTATTACTTGATTCCTTAAGACTTTGGCTGTGTGGATTAATTTTGAGAGGATGCTTGAACCATAGAGAAATAATACCAAACACGGTTTTATTTCCCTACATATCTAAAAGATACACTTGTGAGACTTGAAATCAAGTAGGTGCTTTTCAGATATTCTTAGAATTAAACAAATTAACATGCCTTTTTTTTAGGTAATGCTTACAAGGAATTACATCATGTAAAATATCATTAGCATGGAACATGCTGAAGGTTAACTGCAGCGATTTTGAAATTTCATTTTAGCATAATTTGAAAGTCATGCACTTTAACTGGTTTGCAAACAAACTACTTCTTCAAATACATATTTTTCAGCTAAAAGTGATCACTAAACTCAAAAGACCACTTACCTGCGTCCTCTAAAGGCATATCAACAATGACTTGGTCACTGTATTTTCCATACAGACCATTAGAGCAAACAGCAACTATCTGAAGAACATAACTTGTATTGGGCAGCAGATTATTTAGAATAGCCCCCTGAAAGAAAAAACACATTTAATCATTTGCTTGCAAAATACGTATCAAGCATTTGAAAATCTTAGTTTTTTCATAACACAATTTTCTTATGAACCACAAAACTCCTTTCTTCTAGTATTATAATGTGTATTTTTTATATTTTACTGTCACAAATGGTTTTCAGTCAACTTAAAAAAATATTAGCGAGTTTTTACATGGAGGATACCAAACCAAATAACTATTTTGTGCTGAACACAAGTTTATGTAACATTATGTCTGATAAGTTATGAGTCTTTAAAGAGGGTTAGAAGAACAGATCTCCTTAGTAAAATACCATGAAGCCATAATCAGTAAATTAATATTTATAACAGTATGACTGAATTGAATCTCATTAGTTGCTTGTGTAGGTCCATGAGCAATGAAATAGAGATCACTGTTAACTGACAAAGGGTTTTAGGGCTAAGGAGCTCTGTGACTGACATGGTCATGGCAAGTATAGGCAAATCAAAGCAGCAAGCTGTAGAGTTTTTCCCTGTTCTGGACAAGAGAAGCTTTTATTTTTGTTTTAAATTGTCTTTGTGGCTTTACAGCCAAAAAATGAGACAATTTCTCTTCAACTGGCTCCCAGCTACAGTTTAATCCCTCAAGATAATTAACAGTGAGTTGTTACACCATCATCCCTTTTTATGAAACTTGAAGAGTTTACAGTTACCAAGTCCTGATACCCATCTGTCAGAAACTCGTGCTTAGTCTGGTCTTCTCCATCCAGCTGTTGATAAAAGACAGCAAATCTCTCAATTGTGGTGTCATATACAACGCGAGGTCTTTCCCATGTTACAAGAAGACTAGTATAATTCTTTGGATCAGATTGAACATTTTCAGGTTCTGAGCTGCAAACTGGAAGAAAGAAAAGAAGAAAGAATACGGTATTTATTAAATGGTACAAGTGACTCCACTAAAATCTTAAGCTACCTCCTGGAAAAACTAATGAAAATCTTTCGTGTGCCTCATTTTTAGTTTTCTAGTAAAATATTTGAGATGTCATGCCATTATCAACAGAACCAGTATTTTAACACTAGATTTCCAAAAGTAAGTAAATTTGAGGCCTGTGTCTCCTCTCCCTGCCTCTTATACCATATTTTGTGAAATGTTAATATCCAGTTCCTAAGAAATAAAATATAAATGATAAAACATAAAGACTCTTGTATCTGTCCTGGGAATGAAAAAATCTCAACAATTCTGTCTTTATGGCTCTATCAGAGTAGCCCTGAAAGAGCTGCATACTCTCTCACTAGTGATAACATACTAGTCTATAGTACATTGTTTTTAACAGTTAAAAGTAAAACTATCACACCTAAATTTCCCTTCAAGGATGTTTGAATCTTTTTATAGTGTACTTAAAGAATGAGACAAAAGGCAAATAGGAAGAAGCTAATTATTACATTATCAGGTAGCGATTTCATGTTTTTGTATTTTAAGGCTTGTTATTGTATTTTTAGCTTGACTTTTGAACAAGCATTTACATAGTCATTCTCTCTATTTGGAATAAAAGAGGAGACATTTTTTAAATCCCATAATCTGTTTAGAGAAACGTGTGAGTATCCAGAAAAAAGCGTTAAACAAAACATTTCGCTAACTAAGAAAAATGGTGCAGATCCTTTGGAGCTCTCTAAAAGGACTCAAACACCAAAATGCTTCAACGCTTTGGGGGACAATGTTGCATTTTGAAAGGGAAGCCCTTCAGCTTTGCATTTTGCCATTTGAACACAAGATGGCAGTCTTGTAATAGCTGTAAATATTTATTACAAAAAATATTTGTAAAAAGCATTTCTCCCCTTCCGCAGGGAAGGTGGGCAGTTCTGAGCAGCTTCGGTCTGAGATAGTCAATGGAAAGTAAGTAGCAAGGCTTTTTTAATTTCTCTGTTTGTGTGAGTAAGCTAATAGTAGAGGCAGTGTTAGTCTGTGTAGTTTAGTTGAATTCTGTTGCCAGGTTTTGAATCTACTGTGCTATATAATTGATACATCATTTCATTAATTCTATTTAGCTCTTTTAATTGATGCAAAGGAAGAGCAAATTAAAAAAAAAAAAATCAAACCCTCATGTTGTGTACATTCCATTCCATTTCATTTCTAAAATTTGTCATTCCTCTCCATTTCCACCAGATGGCAAAAAGAAATCATCAGACCAGCAAAGATGATTCCCTTCTCAATTCTGAGCATTAAGACAGATGATTTAAACAGATTTCATTCTTTTTCAATGAACCTAAAGACTTCTCAGCTACTTGTTTTTAAAGCTGTTTAAAATTCTCGTCAAAACGCTTTTTTATAATATAAACACCAAGCCTCTCTGTAGTCTACACTTTTCTCTACAGTCCTTTTTCTTCCCTTCATCTTTTTTGCTTATGAGTGAATTTGGTTCTGAAATCTCTGTCTGTATTCAGACTTATAGAGGAGTCTTATAAAAATTTTAAAGTTACAAGGCTGGTGCTCCCAGTGTTATTTCTTTGTTTTCTTTTTTCTATTTTCAGATGGTTCTTCTATTTATTTCCAAGAAAAAAGTCTCCCTTTTTGTTCTTCTCCTTTTGATGTTCATCTCAGCAATGGCCAACAATATTGCTACATTACAATCATCTACACATTATTTCACCTGCATTTCTTCCCAAAATGTTGTCTCTTGCCCTTCTTCTGATGTCACTTCATAAACCACCCTGCTGTTCCCTTTTCTTTCCTACCAGTAACACAGAAGTACTTTGCTCCTGCCTTTTCCCATTTTCCTTCTCTAGAGACTAGAAAAAGAAAGGAGACCACATGACAACTTACCTAATTAAGTACTTCTGCTCTGATACTGACTTTTAGAAAATCTGAGCAAAAAGTCTGCAAGAAAGGGAGTTCTTAAGTCTGTTACTAGTCTGAAGCCACAAATATTAAACTGGATTACAATTTACAAGCAGCAAAATATGAAGGAGAAGAAAATTCACAGGAAGTCAGAGGCCTACTCAAACCCCTGCTAGACTTGAATCCAAGTCTCTGCTTTCTCCATGTGAATACTTAGTTTCTGGTTTTGCATATCATCATGTCATGGTAACGTACCTATCTTTGCTTATTCTTCTGTGGAATAAAATGCTACTCATGTAACTGAAGAAATTTTCATCTAAATGTAATTGCATCATGGGGAACCACTGGGATCCATCAGTCAAATCATCGCCAAAAAACTGCCTGGGCTGTGTTTTTGACCAGAAGGCCTTTATAAACTGTCCAAATTGTCCTCCCCTTCCCCCCCAACCCCTCGTTGCTTTCTTCTACTTTTAGCTAAATCTAGGTTTGAGATTATCTTTTAAATGCAATTTTTCAATTGTTGAAGCTATGAAATCACATCATTTACATTAAGATATTCAGGGGCTTTGCGGATCACTGACAGTGTGTGACAATAAGCCATTTTTTATATTCCCGATCTACTCTCTCTTTGGCATAGAGGTGCAGCAGCACAGGAGATGTGTGCTGGGTTGACCTTGACTGGCCACATCTTGGGTGGCCACCAGGTGCCCACTCAGTCACTTGCCCACTCTGCCTCCTCAGCACGGCAGGGGAAGAAAGTAAGATGGAAAAGCTGATGGGTCAAGATAAAGATGGAGATTGCTTGCCAACCACCATCATGGGCAAAACAGACACGACCTGAGGAAATTTATCACCAACAAAAACAGAGTAGATAGTGAGAAACAAAAACAAAACCACGAACACCTCCCCACTCTTCCCTTCTTCCCAGGCGGAACTTCACTCCCGACTCTTCTATCTCCCCACTCCCAGTGGTACAGGGGAATACGGAATGGGAATTGTGGTCAGCCTGTAACACTCTGCCTCTGCCACTCCTTCCTTATGCTGTTTCTCTGCTCCAGTGTGGAGTCCCATCCACAGGATACAGTCTTGCACGAATTTTTCCAGTCTCCGCACAGTCTTTCAGGAACAGACTGCTACACTGTGGGTCCTCCCTGGGTTCAGAGACCTGACAGATAATCTGCTCCTGCATGGGCTCCTCTCCACAAGACAGCTCCAGCCAGGAGACTGCTCCTGCATGGAGGTTCCATCATCTGCTGCAGGATAGACTGCTTCACCACAGTTTCACCACGGGCTGCAGGGGAATCTCTGCTCCGCTAGTGGAGCACCTCCTCCCCTTCTTCCTTCTCTCACCTGGATGTCACAGAGCCATTTCTCACATGTTTCCCTCATTCCTCACTGCTGTGCAGCTTTGCTTTCCCAGAGATGCCGCCACCACGGCTCTCAGTGCCCTGAGAAGGGTGGGTTGAAGCCAGCTGGAACCATCTGTGTCTGACTTGGGGCAGCCCTGGGCTCTCCTCACAGAGGCCACCCCTGCACCCACCTGCCAATGCCTGGGCACCTGCACCCTGCACACTGTGCCAGTGGAAGTGTCCCAAGCACATGTCTGGATAGAATCTGAGAATCTGACCATTCATATTGAAGTCATGTTGACTGAGGAATGTGAAAGGGCAAATGTACGAGTCCTGACTTTTCTACCTAGATAAAAGAAAAGCTTTGTTGTTGGGCTGGCAATGAATTCCATGAGCTTCTACCATATACATGGCAAATGCTTTTCTTTGGTATTATGTATAATTGTTTGGTTTTACTACATTAAATTCAAGAGAATTTAATTAAGCTGCTGAACTTGCATAGTTGTATTTCTCACGGGAAAACAGGCTGACGAATACTTTTTATCAATATATACTGTCAGTCTTGAATTTTAAGAACTCATTGTTATTTATACCTTTACTAAATCCAGGAAGATAAACAAGAGTTAGGTTTCTTCCCTTACTCCCAGGGCCTTACCAGAAGGGTGGAGCAGATGGAAAGTCACTGATTGTGCCCAGCAGCCACCACAATGGTTCTCAGGTTTACAGGAATAAACAATGATTTCTATTATAAATGGATTTGCATGGCAGCTGATGAGGTTGGTGAGATTAAGCATTACAATTTCAAAACATTTATTTTTAGGTGAATCCTCAAGTATGGCTGTAAGGATTAGCTATTTTGATCTTCTTAAATTGATACATACATATCACATAGGGAAATTACATACATCACTAGGCAGGCTTGGGGAATGAAGCATCTCCCATGTCCTTAAGAGGACAGTGCTTGTACACCAGAAATGTTGGGGATGTCACTGTGAGAAAATTCCTGAAAATATTTCGCTAAAATTAGTTTATAATGGAATAGAAAGATTCTTCTAGCTTTTCTAAGAAAACTTAGTTCTACTGAAGAACTGTCATGTATTAATAACAACAATTAATGAAGCATTTAATCCCACTGCCTAATGAGAAACTACACTGAACGCAACGGGACAAAATTGGGATTATAGGTTTCACAAAACAAAATAATTTTTCAGTTATCTACCTGAGTAATAACCAGTCTTGGCATTTCTCATGTGTTCTCTACAGGGATTAAAAATATTACTTTATTCTGTTGACTGCTGTGCAATATTAAACATGAAATACATAAGCCTATTGACTCCTGGAGACTTTGGCATTCACGTTACACGTCTTACATCTGAACATTTAAGTTTAATGATTCCTAAGCTTTTAAAATTTTATTTATTTTAAAATGGACGTGAAAATATAAATACTTCCCTAATGTTCTACATTAAACAAAATTTATAGTTGCATTTGTGTGCGTCTATATACATGTGCATGCACATAAATATGTAAAAGTTTGTGTATGAAACCACACTTCTAATCTGGACTACACCTGTAGCACGTGCTTAAGTCATCTGTTTATGTCTAATTGAACACAGTTCAGTGCAACTGAGTTAAAGAATCTATAGGTATTCCCATGCAAGTAGCAATATAGTGCTTCCAGTTTAGATGTTTCCTATAAATTCCTTTGTGCTTGTTAGTATAGGAATCATTGACTTCCGTATTTAGTGGTAGATCTTGTTTCCCATTACATAATGTACCGTTTTGGTCACATAACCTTCACAAACTTCCCTGAAGTTTTAGGTAAGACTGAGAACAGATTCTGGCTTCTGGAATTCTCTCCATCTATATCTTTCTAAGCAAACTACATGAAATTAATTTGGTGACATCACTTCAGCCTCTGTTGGAAAAGCAGCCACACTACATGATAAAGAACTAAATGGGTTTATAAAACAAAATTCTCTTGCAGTCTCTGAAAAGGCAGCTTTGTTGAAGTCTGAAACACATTAAAATGGCAGTGTAAGGAAGCTTGAACTGATGTGATCTTCACTAGATGCTTAGTCAAGACAAAGCATTTAGTTTTCCACTCCATTTAATCTGACATGCTTTACGATTGCTGTTTTTTTTCTCTGAAGTGATAGATTTATGACTAATAACAGAGTCTGCTACTTTCTACACAATTTAAAATGAGTAACTTCATACTCGAATGAACCTTTTACTGAAAATTGTCCTCTAACTTGTGAAGAAAGGAATGATTGTTAAGTAATTACCTGCTTCATGAATTTCTTCTTGTCCAGTGTAAGAGGAAAACACTTGCCCAAAGAACTTATACTGCTGTTCTCTGAAGTTGTTTTGCAGGTAGTCCATCAGCATAACATAGCCAGACTGCTGCATTGTAAGTACTTCACAGAATACAGCTAACTAGAAGAGGAGAGGAAAAAAAGAAGTTAGAAGTCATAAAAATTGACCAGATTCTGCTAATAGGAAAAACTCTGGGGAAAAGATGTTGGATAAAGTCTCACAGTTGAGTTATCATGCATGGCACTGAATTTCTGTTCTTCTGCACTATCAGCATATCTATCTAATGGTTTACCCCACAAGTATTTTTAACCACTCTGCTGTTGGAGCTACTCTCTGCTCAGCACCACCATTTGACTGGGGGAATATTGAAAAAGTGTTTCATACTCCTCTTTATCTGAGCTCTAAGTCCAGACAGCCTGAAATATGTTCTTACCCTATTTTAAGACAAGAAACGACTCAGATTCTAGTACTAAACTAAAAAAAAGGTAAGAGGTAACAGAATTAATATAGATGCTTTCTAATTTAATGGCTACATGAAAGACTTTTACCTAGATAAAAGAAAAGCTTTGTTGTTGGGCTGGCAATGAATTCCATGAGCTTCTACCATATACATGGCAAATGCTTTTCTTTGGTATTATGTATAATTGTTTGGTTTCACTACATTAAACAAATTACCTGGTTTTCAGAAATACTTATGGTATCTTTAAACACAATCCATTCAACTGTTTCAGAGCATGGAGGAGCTGATAGAGACCCATTATAAGTGTAATATTTGTCTGTTGTGTTCGGCAAAAGATTCAACAAAATAAATGGTTCTAAGGCGGCCTGTTTTCCTGAAAAAATAAAAAAGAAAAATAGAATCAGATAGTTAAAATACTACAGAAGCAATTAATAAAGCGAAATCAAACTGTCCGAAAGAGCTATCATTATAGGAACACTACTTTTGAGGCTTTTCAAAATTTAATCTCCAGAGAGACTAGCAGACAAATAAATCATGAAGTCTTCTATTTAGTTTGAAAAAGTATAGCTCAATCCCAACTTTGTTTACTTGGGAAGGTGTAGTAAGTTACTCTAGTAACAAAGAGAGTAATTTCAGTACATAGGTTCACAAGAATTTGCTCACCATAATCTTACCTGCAAGGTGCCAAACCTTTGTTTCATTCTTGAATTTCAAAGAAAAGAAGGTCGTTAAATATTTGTTCTAGGTCTCATGACATGGCTTCAAACTCTCCCTGAATTTAATCAGTTTGTTGAGTTTTTTGCAGGATCCAAACTGCTGCAGAAAATCACTGCCTGGGGAACTGTTGCCATGTTAGATGTGAGGGTTAATATTACTCATGATAGCAGAACCAGAATTTCTGTGGATCAGGGTTCTTTTTTAAATGGTGATAATATAGTGAAAACCTGTAACAGCTTTTCAAAAATCAGAAAACAATGCAAAGACCTCCTCCAAGAGAGTATGATCACCCTGTTTATTGTTCTGGGAAAATAATATCACATCTCGCAGGTCAGCAGTTTACCTGGTACCTTGTCAGCTGGGAGAAAGCATGAGGGATTGCTGGAAATCCATCCACAGAAAGCTAAGTGTCTGCTGGTATGGCAGTAGGGTCCAGCAACAAAAATTGGTATAAATGATAACAATGTCAGCAAGGTAGACTTTTTCAGTCTGTGACAATTATCTGCTTTATTGTCTGGTGCAGCGAAAATAATGCTGCTTTTCACACCTCGGAATAGTGTAGATCCTTATATAGCTTATTTCAGTCTAAAGTTATTCATTTCAAGTTTCTCCCTAATTAATAAGTACTCACTTGTGAATATCTAATGAATTTTAAGATTGTGCAATAACTTATACTTTTACAGGTATGCTACTTCTCCAGCCCTGTACAGATTTCTGACCTGTCTTTGTCTTCATAATTCCTTACAAATTTGGTGAGAGCAGCAAATTGCATTAACAGTTTACTACAAGTGAGGCTTTTCTTCTCTACAGTGACTTCTCTACCAGGTTAAGGTTTAAGAGCTGACTTGTCCCCCCTCATTCATGTATCATGAAGAGGGGACATTTAGCGGTGTCAAGCAAAGAACATCCTTCTGCTTCTCCTGTCAAAATGTTAATCAACCCTCAGACAGAAGCTATCATTGCTATCTGGTATGTCTAGTTAACACATTCCTCCCTCAGTAAAAATGAAATCCGTTTTATATAGATGGCTGGGGACATGAAACTTTTCCTTCATAACAAGAATCCTGCCATACATTTTGCAACTTTGGATTTTAGAATATCCTTTATTGAGACTGACAGCCTAGATTCCAAAATCAAACACCTACAAAGAATGATGAAAAACAGAAAGTTTGTCTATAAGGAACAGGAGTGCTCCTCTGCAGAGCTTGAGAACTCAGCAGCTGTGATTCAAATAAACATGATACAGATATGACTGACAAGGACAATTTATGTACATCACAGACAAGCACAGATTGTGTACTAATCACTTTTCTTCAGAAGAAACAACTTGATTTAGTAATGACCTGAATTTCCCCAGCTCATTTGCATTTTATTCAGGAAAATTGTACTCTAAGCACTGTTGGAAGTGCCATGTAGTGACTGTATCTTGAATCTCACTGCTTATAGTTTTACAGCCCCTTCCAAGGCTGTAGGACAGCATCTGTCTTGATGTATTACTAGTTCTCCTTTTTGTTTCACAGAGGATGACACACAAAAGTAATGAATCTTAACTACCTTGTATTTCCACCTCCTCTGTCTTTCTAACTTATGAAAGGTGCTCCCTTTTAAATTTTTTAAAGTACTTGTTTTCCAGAGAGAAAGAAATCTTGATTTTAGTGTCATACTTTTGAAAGCTTTTAAAACAGCTTTTTACATTTTCAACCTAATGATCTAAAGGAGCTTTACAAAATTCAAGCACCAATACATAACGGAAAACTGAGACAAGGTTTCCTTGAAGTCATGAACATGATGTAAGAATATATCCCTGTTCAAGACAGTGCTCATTCATATTTGTTCTTCTGCAAAGACACCATGAAATGGGTTAGAAACACAGCACAGATCTCTTAATGTACCACGCTGAACTTCATTTGTCCTGATTAGCAGCCACTAACAATACAATATCTTTGGATTATTTCAGATTTACACAGGAGTTACTGAAAAAAAAATTCCTCTCTGAGTCTACTGAATACTGATATTCTGACAGTCTCACTCTTGTATGATCCTTCTTGGATAGTTACAAAAGTCCTATCTGGCTTCCAACCAGATATAAAAATCCTGAGATATAAGAAGACTTACATAATAAATCAGATTTATCTGGATTTAGCATTTAAACAGTTACAAATTTCTCATTATAAGTTTTATGTATTAATTTACACTTCCGTTGTGACAAATAGTCTTGGGGTAAATGAAATAGAAACATTAAATATCTCAAGTTGGAAGAAACATGTCAAGTCCAACTCCTTGCTCCTCACAGGACTACCTAAAACTAAACAATATGACTAAGAGCATCATCCAGATGCTTGGTGCCATGACAGCTTACTTCTCTGGGGATCCTGTTCTAGTCACAGATCACCATCTCAGCAAAGGGCCTTTACTAATGCCCAATCTGAACTTCTGAAACAGCTTCATCCCATTTCCTCATGTCCTATCACTGGTCACCACAGGGATCAGCAAATACCTCTCTGTTGCCCCACTGAAAGAAGCTGCTGACCGTGATGAGGCACCTTTCTCCAAACTGAACAAAGTGACCTCAGACACTCCTTGGAAGTCTTGTCTTCAAGACCTTTCACAATCTTGCTTGCCCTTCTCTGTATGCATTCTAATAGGTTGATGTCCTTCTTACACTGAGGCACCCAAAACTGCCCGGAGCACTCGAGGTGAGGCTGCCCCAGTGCAGAGCAGAGTGGGACAATCCCCTCCCTTGCCAGCCGGGCCTGATGCTCCCCAGGACACAGCTGGCCCTCCCAGCTGCCAGGGCACTGCTGACTCATACTCAATTTCAATTAAATCAAACCCCAGATCTTTTTCCAAAGGGGTGTTCTTCAGACTCATTCTCCAGTTTGTTTATATAACCAGGATTATCCTTTCCCAGAAGCAGAATCTGGCACTTGTTTATGTTAGACTTCATGTGGTTGGTGATCATCCAACTCTCCAGTCTATCCAGATAACTTCTATCATTTCTAACAAAATAGACATGGCTGAGCAATACAGAAACATGCTCCTCAATGTCTTAAAGGTTTCATAATCACACTGAAGTAGAATTTAGTTAATCAGTAATCAATAAAACATGGAAACAAACTTACCAAAACGACTAACACTATCTACTCCATTAATGATTGGATTATATTCTGGATTATCTTCTAGTCCAATCTGTTAAAAAGAAATTGCATATTTTAACAGCACAGGCTTCATGAAAAAAACCTGAAAGTTACAGTTTACCACCAAAATTATAGATGATTTAAAGCCAAACAAACGTATTTTGCCCATTTGCCTCTCTGCAAGAACAAATTAGAAAGATACATGTGATTTTTTAACTCAGTGATCACACACTGGAACCAGTTAAATTCAGTTTGAACATCTGCTGTGTTTCAAAGCTTATTAAAGGACACAAACATATATTTTGTTTACCTCGAACAAAATTGATAAAGCTCTTAACTTTCCACTTCCTTTAACTGCCTCTTCAAAATCTGTAAACTGATCTGCATCATAGCAGTAGATTTGCATCTGCAATTCAAAATATAGTCAAATGTTATATATACAAAATTTTTTAAAAATTAAAAAAATATTTTTATTTCCAATTTGAGAAAAAAACCCATCCAAACAAAAAATCTGAATACAAATATAGGGATATTTTACCTATCTCATTTGCAGTACCTGAGGATACAGAACAGAATTCAACAGCAATTAGCTATGTAAAAACAATCTCTCCTGGAAAACTATTAAGGATGCAGCAATTACCCTTTCAAGGAGCACAATGCTTTCCATGGATAATACAGTAAGCTGAGATAACGGGACACCTGATCTGGAGTACTTGGTGAAATTAATCTTGACATCAGTGATAAAACATGAATAGTATGTCAAGACATCCCTACTGCATCTGCCTTGCTGTTAGTGTGCAGAAGCATCAGTAATATAAGATTACCAGGCACTCTGAGCCCACACGTGACTGCTGTCATGAGCATTGATTTTGCTGCACTCCTTTCTCTCTTTCTCCAGTTGCAGCTGGGAAATCTCTTCCAGTACTGGGTGACCAACATATATAGGGGAGTGACCTTCTCCTCCCAGCTTTCCCTGAGATGATGACGGAAGAGAGTATCCTGTGTGATGCCTTCTCAGGACAGATGGAGTGTGATTGGGAATTTTTAAGTGGCTAATGAGGTAAAAGAAATTTCACTGTCCGGGGACTGCTTCTGGTTTACCACTCTTCCCCATGTATAGGCCAGCCCTGGCACTATTGCTTTGCTTTCACGTAGAAGTTCAAAATTCTTGGAATGACGAACAGGACAGTTGCCTGCCACAACTACCTCTTTTTAACTGGAAAATGACAGAGTGCTGTGTTGAGGGAAGAAAGTTTGGCCTTTGTGCATCCCAGCAAGAGCTGCTCCTCTTCTCCACCCCACTCCCATGCTGTTGCAACCCATTCCACCAAACCAGTCAGGGGGACACTGGCCTGGCTGCCTATCAGTGTGGCTGCACCCAGGATCTGCTCACCCGGCTCTTGGCACACCACTTCCAGCTCTTTCCAGCCCAGCAATATGGGCCACACTTTGTCTCTGTAAGGCCCAGCAGCTCCCATGGACTCTCAGCAAAGCCCTGACTTCTGAGAAGTCCATCTACACTTTAAACAATTAACTGATGTGGAATAAGATGGGCCAAACTTGTAGGAGCTTAACTTCTATTCGGAGCTTTGTCAGATTAGCAGAACTGAGATCTAATATCATCTTAGAAGATTGCAAAGGTGCAATTTAGACGTTCTCAAAATGTCACTGACATCTTACACTACCCGTCTAAAATGCATCATTTATTATTAATTTGGATTTAAGTGAATGGTTATACTTGCACACAGACTTAAGAGATAAAAGAATTTTGTAGAGTATTAATGTTGCAGAACGTCAAATTGTTGAAGTCACCAAAATCAATTCTGTACTTTACCTCAAGAGGAAATTTTTGTCCTTCTAAACTATGTTCTGATCCATCTGATGATGCGTTGCATTTTCCCCAGTGAAAAGTGATCTTGCTTGCTTTGAATATGGTGTCTAAACCACCTCCACTCACATAATAATCACTTGTCAGGTTAATTTCCACTGAATAAATTGAGAAAAAGGTAAAAAAAAAGGAATGTCAATATAAAAGCCAGCCAAGGCATCTATTACTCTCATATTTCAGTATTAGGTGCTAGAAGATAAATATGATATGCCTATTTCTCTGTATTTCATAAGCAATTTGACAGGGAATTGGTTACTTGAACTAAGTAAGTGTGGTAATTCACTATTAGCATGGAGAAATATGTTTCATTTCATGCTATAATTCATAAAATAATAATTTAATGAAGTGCACTTGTTTCCTGTTATCTGAAAGAAGACACAGAACTACACTAAAAAGCTGGTCTAGACACCAATTGGCTGTCTAAGAAAATAAATTCCTGAAATACATACGTTCCTGAAAGCACCTGTGTTTTTAACAAAAAGGAAAATACACATCTGACCCCCATTTTTACAATAATTCTACATACAAATCATGAGGTAACATGACAGAAGAATATTTTAGCCAGTTCCTAGGAGGGCTGTCCTGGTATAAGACTCCTTAGCTGTGGAGCTGCCACCCATGCGAAAAAGCAATGACAGGTCTTCAGCTGGACATAGCTGTACACAAACTGTAGATGGGTCAGAGCATTTGTCTTCTGGAGAGAATGAGCAGGGTGGGATAGACTGAAGCCCTGCATTTCGGCTTTCCCATCTCCAGCAACTGTGAACTGCTTGACCTCATGATAAAAGAGCACTAATGGAGTTCAGTTTCACTACACTCCTTTCCTCAAAACCTTAAAGACCTTTTAAACAAGCTTAGCAGTTCCTTGTATAATATCTGAATTGCTGTAGATGAGAAAGAGTTCAGTTCACTTCTAAGGACTTTAAAGAACGTTTCCTCAGGGGCATCTTCAAAAGACAAAGCACTATTTATCTCAGCTAGTAGGGCAAGAGGGAAGTCAGTGATCTGTGTAGTGGTATGCAGGAAGTACACGACAGAGCTAAACACAGAAATTAGGAACAATGATGCTAAACTGAGCTGAACTGAACTGAACTGAACTAAGCCAAACTAAACTAAACCAAAAGGGCGGATCTGGGGGTCCCACTGGAACTGGTAGAAGGTCAAAGGCAGTTGTTAAGTGATACCTTCCCACACCCATGCCCAAACCAAGGAACAGAGCTATACTTCTAACAAGCAGCTTTTAGTTACTGCTTTCCTGGATTTATAAGTGGTTGTAAAAAGATTTGTCTGACAATTCAGATGACATGGTAAGATTTTTTTCATGGCTGGGAGAAACAGGCACTTATAGGTATAAATAATATTTTTCTAAAATATCAGACCACGAATGCGTCTATTTCTCTTTGACTGTTAGAAGGCGTCTATGTGAGTAATTCAGATGAAAGTTTCTATATTATATGTCTGTAGTTTCTATACTATATTATGTGTAGGTGAGATGAATCCCAACCTGAGTTTTTTGTAACTTCAACTCATCCATGCAGCGCTTTCAGATGAGTAGGTAATTTACTCATACTTTTGAAAAATAATTTTTGCCTACCCAGTACAGACTGTAGATATGTAGTAATAATTACCATAATTTCACAGCAAATGCCAACTTACTGTTTAACTTCAATGACGTGCCCATGATGGGATGATAGTCATGATGTGATTGCTTTGGCTGTATCTGTCCATGCACATAATTTTTGTTTGTGTGATTTCTGTTTCATTTAGCTATTGTCATCACTGTTGTGTTGTTTATTTATTTAATAGGTAAATTCAGAATGCACCAGCTAAGCGAAATGAAAATGATCCATTAAAAGTCCTTGGTTGTTTGTTCATCCTATATCACTTCTCTGACCTCTTAACTCCAAACATGAAATCTGACTTTTTTACCTGTTTTGCCAGTGTTGCGAATGAAAGTATCTTCCAAAGTTTCCTTTTCCCATCCATGAAATTTAAGTTTCTTCAGATTCACATTAACTTGAGTAAGGTCTTCATCTATATTAATAGGGGATTGTTTGGCACCATTACAGGCAGAGTATTTCTTGCCCCAGTTCTTTTGGTTCAAAGTTCCTAGAAATCAAAACATTTGGGGTAAATACATTTAAACCCAAACTGGCATCCATATATTTTTTATTGTGGTAATGTTAAAGCACAGTTTGCAATCTGAGATCAGAGTACCTGCCCTTCTTTTAGACTTTGTCTGTAGCAACATTTAGCACACCTATCATTGATTTGAACCTTCAACAGTTAAGTCACACTCTGAACACTCTAGACATCAACACATATAGTCTTATAAATCTCTAAGGAAAGCATAAAACAACAAAACCCTCCACAACAAAACAAAAGTGTACATGAACAATGTACACTTAAGCTTTCAGACGAAAGGAATCAGCATGCAAAAAACAGTGGGAATTGCTGGAAAACTATCCTTTCCAAATAACTTTCAATCATACCAGTGTTAATGTTCCTTTTGCCAAATGAAGTCATCTATCCAGTAGGATTTTTATATATAAAGAAACAGTAAGATGTCTTAAGAATTCCTCACACAGAGGGGAAAAGGTAAACTGATTTTACCCTGGAAAAGGAAAAAAGATGAGTGATGCTGTGTCTGAGAGCCTGGCTGTATGGCCTGGCTGTGCCCGTGGAGGGCTGTGCATTCCCACTCCAGCCACTTGCCTCCCTCTGCAGCCGCCTGGCAGAGAGGAGCTCCTGTGCTGCAGCAAGGGCCTTCTCCAGGGCACAGGGGCCGTGTGGCATTTCACTGGGGCCAGTCCAGACACCAAACAGGGACATTGACAGCATGTCCTTCACCAAAGACTTTATTATTTTCAAGAAATGAGCAAGTACTCCACAAAGCAGTATGCATTAGCAGTATGCATTAGCATTAGCAGCAGCAGCTCTGACAATCTTTTGTTTATATAACATACTAATACAAATAACACAATATTTTGTGTATGTTAATGTGTTTGTAAACACAGATTTCTTTTTCCTGACAGGGAATTCTGGTAACATTTTAAAATGCTAATTAAAACCAAGAGTTAACTGCACAGATGTAAGGAAATGGAATTATTTCAGTTAGCTTCCCACTTGCTAAAGTTAAGAACTAATACTAGTGTATGCAGGGCATATATTTGAATTCTATTAGGTATGTTGAAATAAACCAACGTTCCTTTACAGGCCAGTGTGGCACATCCAAGACCACCAGCGAAGACCTGCTATCTTGTACTCCAGGCAAGGACAGCTCTCATATTGACAGTACTCAGAAAAATCAGAGAGGGGAGATATGCAGCCAGTCCTGTAACCATGACAACAGCAGTAATATAAGATGCTCATCTGGATAGCCAGCTACCTAGAAACAAACCTGAACTAAATTATTGAGCATGTACAAGTCAAATGAGTTACCAGTATCACCTTGCCACATCAGAATTACTGCAGATGGTATATAAACACATTTACTGCTTGCAAACAGCAACTGAAGAAACTGTCAGGCACAACAGTCAAACAACCTAAAGTGAGTTCAAGTCACAGGCTTATGAATGTGAATATCCTGCAGCTGGAGACTAGAGCCCTGTATCAAGCAAGCACTGGTCCCATTGGAAATGGCTCAATGGGTAAGATTTCAGCTCCTCCTCAAGTCAGACTTGTCCTGGGCTTAAGCTGTCAGTTACAATTTATCACCCGGAAAAATAATGCAATATCCTGATTTGTAATGTACTTTCACAAGAAAAGAGTAGCTAGTATTTCGTCTCTTTCAAAAGCTTCCCTTAAGAAATTCAAGTCAACCAATACTTGGAGATTAATCTGCTTGGCTCTTCTATAGTGAATTTTCTAACAAATATTGAAGGCTTTTAATAGTAAGAAAAACAATAAAAAATTTATATTATTTAGAAGAGTTAACTTTCAAACAGAAAAGCCTCCAAACAGGGTCAGAAAGGACCCTCAGCTTGGCCTGTGCATCGTTGCAAACAGGCTCCTGTTTGCAGCTTTGATTTCAGACAGCTCAGTGATTTTCAAAGCTGCAGTAAACTCTTTAAAGCTCTCCTTGCCATGTTTCTGCCAGCTTGGGCTGAGATGGCTGCCCATGGCCATCCCTTGGAGTTAAGCTGCACTCCCTACTCCATGCTCTATTTCTTTTGCTCCTTTTGCCAAAGCCAAACACTTCCCCAGACTCCTGCAGTTGCCCTAGGGCAGTAGAAATCTCCACGCTCTTTCCACTGACAGACCCAATCCCGTAGCTCACCTGCAATCTCTCCTTCAGAAGACCATCAAAAGTCTTTTTCCAACATGCATTTCTGTCATTCTGCTCTTTCCATCACTGACATTAGAACTGACTAAAAACACTACTCTTCTGTTTTTCCCACTACGGTGCTTTTGGGAACTTTCTTCCACACTTCTTTTGATGAATTATTGCATTTTTTCCTCTTGTCTTTAAATTCTCTACTATCTGGGATCATGTTCACTAGAAACAAGTAAATTAAAATTAGAGAAACTATAATCTCCTTCCAACTTCCATAGTTTTTTATTTTCTGGTTTTCATGCAGACCCTAAGTTCTTCCATTTGATAGTCATTAGCTGTGACTCAGTGTGTAATAAACAAAGTCCTAACATGCACCTAGTGATAAAAACTGTAATCTTTTCTCATCCCAGGAGCCAGTGCGTAGTTGTAGCATTGATAAAAAAACTCTGGAATAAAATGTACAGGAAATCAACGGAAGGGTCTGATCTGGGGTGGGAGCAAGGGGAATCACATGAGGAATGGAGTCTGAGAAGGAATGGAGAACTGGAGTCCGCTCATGATGACCCAAGTTACATTTGAGCAGCAAAATGCATATTTATGCATGAATTCTGCAAATGCTGGAGCACATATTGGTTGTGCCTATATTAGCAAATAGTGCTGAACAATGCGAGTAGCTTTATAGAGTGAAACAGTTGAGGCTGAGGACCAGATGTCCATACCATATGTTTTTCAGGAGGTTTTTACCTCAGTCTAGCTCTGTCTGGTCCTATGGGCTAAATGCCCATTGGCTGCTGAAGGGTATGAGGTACTTTCCTGCAACACAACTCCTGTTTGGTACCAGCTAAGGTGAACCCATGCCGCACACTGTGAGACAACTCCATCTTGCAAACCAAAGCCTAGTAGGTGGGGTGCAGACAGGAGATTTGCTTCAAAAGTCCACTCCTGATCTGAGCTAAAATGTTAGCATAAATTCACCTGGTGTAGGCAGCAGGTGGTGAAACTGCTGCAGTTTACATAACTTGCTGAAAGCCTAAGTAAAAGTGAAAGAACTGAATGTTTTTAAACAAGAACAGATTGTTTTACTATAGGTGCTATGATGGAAATCATAAATCAAAGCTGTGCCAACCATTTTGAAAAATATTGTTGAAACTGAGCTTAGAAAATGAATTCTCCCAAACTGTGCTTTGGAAATCTGAGGAGAACAAAAATATGCACAAAATATCTTGAAGAGTGCACAGAGGAAAAATGTTTGTCAAAGGTGTCAGATCTGAAAAAGAAAAATTGGCAATTCACAAAGAATGGAAATAAACCTGAACAAAGTAGATTAATGGAGGCCTGCCTACACCATAACCTTTACCACTCTTGCCCAGAGCAGAATGTCTGAAGAAAATTTTGCTAGCTTTTCTTTCTAGGAAATGTTCATATCCTATTCTGCTCTTCAACCTTAGTCCCTGTGATCCTACCCCTACAATGAGCATCCAGCTCTCCTTTTGGCTTCCACTTCAGCTCTCCCTGAAAGAAAGAAATAGAGGTGCTGGAGTGTGTCCAGAGAAGGACAACAGAGCTGGTGAAGGGTCTGGAGACCAAATCTTATGAGGAGTAGCTGAGGGAGCTGGGGCTGTTTAGCCTGGAGAAAAGAGGCTCAGGGAAGACCTTTAATGAAACGGATGTGAATCTTAGGGTTTATTTCATGGATGAAAGACAGCAGAGAAGAGAGATGGATTCTTTACCTCTGCTTTATTTCTTCCTCTCCATTTTTCATCAGCTTTTGCTTTCATGATGTTAAAATTACTTCTATAAATATAGATTGGACACACATAGGAGATTAAAGATAACCTCTCTGTGTGGACTGTTAATAATGGATTTGCCTTATCAAAAAATGTTATTGACTTACCACTTTGAAGTGCTAAGTGATTTCCGTTATTTTTTTTTAGCAACATGTTTTATCTAAGATATGGAAAACCAGAAATAAGGCCACAAATAGATACACATACTTATACTGGGACAAAGTTTAAATTTAGATGCCAAATCAATATTGCTCTGAACTTTAAAATATAGATGTCTCAGGTTTTACACCAAAAGTTGCACAACTTAGTCTCTAATCCTCCAAGGCAGAATAAAGGTTTCCATTCTCAATGTGGATGACTGCATTATTGGCCCAAAGAGAGAAATTCTGCTGATATGGATCTTGGGAATCTTACCACAGCTCATATTCTAAAGGCTATAACATAACACTTTGCATTCTAGGGAAACATTATGGTCATCAAAAAATGGATGACTTAGGTTTCACATATTACTGAGTAGAAGGCAATGCTTCTGTGTTGTCTTGATCTTCACTGTAAGGGTTTTTGGGTTTTGTGTTTTTCCCCTCCAAAAGCTCCAGTTACTCCTGTGCACAGTCTGATCACAATCAGTCTTGGAAGTTTATAAAAATTCTTAAGATTGGAAAATCCCTGAATTTAATGGATGAAATTACTTGTCCAGACAGAATTGTAACTACAAAGAGGGAGTTCTGGTTTCCAGGTTTAGGCTTAGCCATTTATTATGCCTCTCTCAGTGATGCAGTTGCTTGGAGGTTTTCCAAGACTGGATTTCTTGCCAACAACTTGGTCAAGTTTTCAAAAATAAAATTGTACTGGTTTGGTTAAAGAGAGTCAGCCCACAGGATAAATACAGAAACATTTAATAATACTTAAACCCCCAAAGTTCAACACTAGCTAAGCAACTTGCTTTTAAATGAGGAGAAGTCAAATAATATTTATCCCATGGATTTTTTCTGTACTCATACAGTGACAAAGAAGTTAATTCAACGTATTTTATTACTGTGGGGTGTAATATCTCAAATAAAGCAAACAGAATCAACACAAAATACTAGTTGCTTTGCAACCAGATACATTCATGCAAGCCAAGACATCTAACCTATTATTCGATTTAACACCTTATTCATCATTTTTGCATCTAAATATCAGCTTACCTAAACTGTATCTTGTGCATTGTGTCTACATGCACATAAACATGGATTTTCTATGAGAATACCTGAAAAATGGCACAGCACTAACCTGTATTCAGCTGAATCCTATTATGTTAATCTTTCCTGTTCCTCATTTAAAATGTCCTAGACCACTTATCTCTTATTAAAATCCGTCATAGAAGATTTGTCAGAAAAATATCGAAGAAACATTTTGCTATTTTCAGACTATGGCTCTTTCTTCCATTTTTTGTTTGCTTATTTTTTTAACATAAACTTTATGCTTTCTTCATATCTACAGTCATGAAGACATTGCTCAATAACGTAGTCAAAAAACAACCAAATGAGAAAAAATGTTTTGCTTTTTTCACTTTATCCCCAAATAGAATAAGCTACAGTTGTTGAAATACAGTGGAAACTGTAATCAGTATTATTAATACAGCGGCTATCTTGTACTTTTTTTTCCTGGGAGTCAGTCTGATGATTCATAGTCAGACTAAGTGAATTACTGATCAAAATGCATAGGAGGATGAATGCCAGCGGACAGCTTTCTTTCATAATAGAAACTGTTTGCTGTTCCTCTTCTTCTTTCATTGCCTAAAGATCTGACCATTGCAGGCTAGTTAGAAAATACACAATCAAATATTTCTGTGCTAGAGAAATACAGATTATCACAGATGCTCCATCTGCAGGGCACTCAATGGGGTAGCTGTTCAGACTAGGAAAAGGATTATGGGAGAATTTTAAGGTACCTCTTTTCTATTATTCACGTCTCATTGCTGCTGAATCTGCATATAGAGAATCAAGTAGTTATGCATCACGAAAACTTGCCATGTAATTTCTTATAATTACTGTAGTGTATCATCTAAGCAATATTTTTCAACTAAGTATTAAGAAGGAAGTTTTGTACAGTGCCAAATGAGAAAATGTCCAGCAAAAAGTAACACATTCTTCTTCCTGCTTTATTTAATTCTTGACAATATATGAAGCCCTAATTGGAAGTCCTGAACGCTTCTAACCTTGTTCAAGGAATTCAGATTGTAGCAGTTATTTCCTTTACCTTCAGTAATTAAAGCATTAAACTGAATACAACACTGTTGAGTGACAAAGACCATTCCAAGATCTCAAATAACCAGAGCTGAAAACAGAACTGGAATACATGGCTGACTCACCTTTAGACTAAGAAATAAGCACCAAGAAACATGCCTATGGCTTATTTTCATATAACGTACACACATTTTAATTAGCTGTCAGTGTGTCGTGGCAACGTTCAGTCTCCCACGTGAGAGTGTCTGGTCTCCCACAAAAAGAGGACTCCTCACCTGTTTCACATGCTGCTAGCAGGGAAGGAAGAATAAAATGGGACAATCACAGGCTTTGTCCCTAAAGCCACCCCTGATTTGCAACATAAAAGCAACATTTTTCAAACGTGGTGCATGAGCAGTTCATCTGTACTTCCTAGAAGTAGAGCTTACGCCCAAACATATGACTACTGTACATAGAACAAGTGGATGTTTATTGTCTTTCTGTTGGTGAACATGGACATAAATGAAGCTTATGGTGGTATCTCCCTCTTCCCAATATCACGCAAGTACCATTTTATCAGAAATGGAATGGCTGCATATGAAAGAAATTGCGTAGATGCAAAGGCAACACCAATTTAAAACAGGCCAAAGAAAAAGCACTTTAAAGGACTCTCAGCTGGAGCAAAGAAAGAGGAAGCTATAATCTACTTCAAGTACAGTGTTTAGCACCTGTCTGATAAGTGATAGTTCATGCAGTCCCAGGAGAGGAGCACCATGAAACTCATCTTCAGCAGCAAGAAAGCTCATTTTTACTAGAGTACAGATCACTATTTAAGTGTAATGACTTGCATTATGGCACTATGTTAGTCTTCACTTTTCTCTCCTCATTACTATGAAGTAGACTTTACTGTATTTTAGAAATTATCTTGGGTGTCAGAACCAGGCACCCTGTAAAGAAACAAAATGCAATGATGAATTTTAGAATAGAGTATATAATCTCCTTCTCAGCTCAGAAGATCTAACAATATTGGCTTTCACTGAGAAAATCAATACAGTTTCCTCTTCTCTTCTATTGTGGTATGACCTTTCTCCTTTCCTCTTTCGTTCTTCTGTCCTTTGCCCTGCCTTTTTCCCTCTATTCTCCCTCCCTCTTGGACCATTAAACGTTAACAGGCAGACTTTTTAGTTCCATGAGAAGTCCTGTTGTGGTATAGCATAGGGACACTTTTTCCTGTTACCAAACACATGCATCACTATGTTGCTATCACGTAGGAAAATAGCTTCGGTCAGCCCTAGCCTGTCTAGAAGGTCAGACATTTCATAAAGGTCACAGTCATGAGTTCTGATCCAAAACCTGCTGAATTACAGAAATCATCCACAAGTAGGTTCTCTGGGCTTTGAATCAGATTAGCTATGAATATATAAAAAATTACTATTGAACAACAGTAGTGGAACTGTGAATGCAAAAGTCCCACAGATAGCCACGAAAAAGGTCAGCATTTAACTCTGAATAGCAAAAAGGCATTTATTTCAACTGCAAAGAATATCATAAAGATCATAAAAAGCAAGGACTAGATAGATATAAACCAAAGCAAGACAAATATAAGTATAAAAGACAACTGAATTACACCACTGGCTACTGAGTCCTAGAGGCTGCCTGAAGATAAATTACCCTAATGTCCTAAATGACATCCCAGTAATTCTGGTTTTTTGCTCCCACGGTTCTCATTTTCAAAGAGTTTCAATTTTTATAAAATGAAGCTCCTACATATCTCCAGAAGAACATAATACCATAGGAAATTTGGATTGCTTTTAGCATATTTTAACAGGATTTCATATCACACTTCTTTGGGAATTTCAATACACATTCTGTTTGCATAATGGTAAGGATAAGAGGAGATTATGGGCAGGAATGTGTCCTACAGTATTAGATTGAGCCGTATGGATTTCTTACACAGAGCCATAGCTTATGTGTGCTTATCTACACAATTGCTTATCATATTTTATTTTCTACTTTAGAAAGACAATTCTAGTTCATAAAATGGTCTTTTGCCAACAATTTTTGACTACAATAGCTAAAAACTTTAATTATCTTTCCCTTACCTTCCCAAAATAAAAGAAAATCCTTAGAAAAATGTTAAAAATCAACCCGCTCCTAACATTACATAAACGTTCCTTCACTAATGGCATTGTTTTATTTGGACTAAGTAGATTTCAGCATTACCATTATGTTTACATTTTGTTCAAAACCTTTGTAACAGATACTTTCAGAACTGCCATAGCAATGTCAGTGGATGTACATAACTGTTCCTCTGATAATATTCCATGTTAAGTTTAAATCATACTATTATATGATTAGATTTTTTTGAGATTATCATATCCTCAAAAACACTCTTTATTAACTCTTCCAATGAGAGATGTTTTACCTAGTCTTCATGTGATAACAGTATTATGCAAATTACACAGTAGATATTTCTTTCAAGTACTTTTTGCATAAACAAGTTGTGGAAATCTGTATTTTTCCTTTGCAAATGTATAAAAAATTCTAGCCAGCTTTTAAAACCTTTCAATGTTAAGAATTCTCAAAATCACTTTCAGTGCTGAGTAGCTATTCTCAAGAGCGCAGAGCTAAAAGCTATCGAGCAGTAAGTGCAGTCCACCTAAGACTGGGAACTTACTGCCATTGGCAGGATTTTCCTTCACAGATTTTCCATTCTCTCCTACAATGGAAAATGTTTGAAATCAGGATGGAAGCAGCATCAACTGTGACAGGGGTACACAATTCATGCATCTTTGAGCAATTGTGGTCTCACATCTATCTCAATCAGCCACTTAAGTTCTTGTACCTTCTTTAGCCTCATAGTGATAAAACTTGCCTAAAATGTCTTGCTGCTCTTAGGAGCACAGCTTTTTACTTCATACTTTCTGAAATGAAGAATTCATTGCCCTGCTTGCATTGAGAAACAAATAAAAACTCTCGCCTACCTACTCCACCTAAGGGGAAGTTCTCATATCAATATTAAATTTAAATTCACTAAACTCTTAAACAGTTTAGAACATTTTTTTTAAACCACATAATTATATGATCTAATATACTAACTTATTCCAGGAATATTGGGATAATCATTTTTCTTTGTCATTTTTCCATGAAGAAAGAAAATATTTTTTCACACACACACATAAGAAAGTAGAAGAGGATCTGAAGATCATGTTTCTTACTTTTATCACATTATTACCCAGGGATCAAATATATAGAGCACACTTTTTACACCTGCAAATATTGCATTTTTTGCTCCCCAGGTTCTCATTTTCACAGAGAGTGAAATAAACCATTTAAGTACGAAGAGATCTAGCATACTTTATCACAGTGAAATAAATTAAAGGAATGGTTCTTGGTCCGCTTTTCTACTTCAATCAAGAAGTTACTCTGGCAGGACCAAGAGTAACACGTGGTATTCCCGACACACTAACTTCACCTAACTATCAAGTGTCTCCCCAGTGCAGAGCAGTAATTTTCTTCTGCACAGAATTATGCTATCACTCACATAAAGGATATTAGCGAGTCCTCAGAGGGGACTGAATGCACATAGGTGACCTCAGTACCAAGTAATCCCCAGTACTGAGGAATCCAAACACTTGTTGATTTGTAGGGGCAGATTAAATTTTAATGAAATTTTATCTATTGCTTCTTCTCCTTTCATTTTCACTTTTGTTGGAAAGTATCAATTTTACACTCAGGAAAAAAATTATACTACCTGAAACATGTTATCTTGAATATAAATGATATTTTGAAAACACATTAACATATACTGAATTACTCCAGACTAAAAATTTTCAGACAAAAATCTTGTCCATTCAGTCTGCAAAGAGTTGGACAGCCATAACTGGAGCAGGTCTGTAAGCTGTTAGGACAAAATCTCTCCAGTAGATGTCTATTGTGCACCTAACTGAATTGCAGTTAATTAAGTTCAAGAGACCAAGCCACAATAAAGTTCATAGATGCCCAGATTTTCACCAAAGCTCCCCTAAATATTCTATCACTGTTTGTGTCCTAAGACACTGCCACTTTGACTAAGCTGAGGAACTAAAATCAAAGCCCATTTTGGATACACAGACTCATCATTCCTTGCCACAATCTCCCAAGGCACAGATCCAGCTAGTATGGATCTAGTGACCCTCAGAGCACACAGCCAACAGAACCAAGATGAAAGCAAAGCCCTGCAGCTGCGCCTCCTGCCCTTCAGGGACATTCAGGCTAATGCCCATTTTAATACAATATCCCAGCAGTTACGGCCAGGCAGTGTATTTGGCATAATGTGAGTTGAGTACGCTCCTCAGCCAAAAGAAAATTATTCACCATCCATATTTTGCATTTCCATGATATGGCCTGAGAATAGTTAAAAGGGAAGGAGAGTAAGTCATCTTCACTCATTCTGCCAGTGCTACGACATGATGAGGCTAAAAATTCAAGCATCAGTAGGCCTTAAGAAGATAAGGAGAGGGATGGCTGATTTTGTAGCCCAGCAGCTGGAGCATTCAGTGGGGAAAGAGCAGGGATGACACAAATGTGCTGAGGCAGGCACCCTTCTGCTAATTGGTGTGTTGTGAAGAAAATAACTCCCCCTTGTGCTATTTATGTGCCTAATGTAGGTGCCTAACCTTGAATTGTGAACGTAAAGAAGATATACCTTCCCAATCATCAGCACTATTACAATGGGACACATGAAATCTTTGTGTACTTAAGAAGTCTACACAGCAACTTACTGCAAAACTCCTCATGTAGCTTCCACTGGCACATATAAACCCCTAAATCAGAGTCTATTTCTTCTGTAGTATTTCTCTGGTGTTTTGGTTCTCATTTGAATTAGGTCTCAGCCTTGCAACCAAATCGATGTGCACATTCAGCTACTCTGGTCACAGAATGTACTGATGGCCACAAAACACCTTGTGAATTATTAGTCTGTCCATATAAATAGGTCATATTTCTGTAGCAAATCAAACGCCACAATTACTAAAGCAACTAGAGCAAGTAATTGTTAAAAATTATTCAATATAATCAACTTCTAGCTGTTTTATATTTGCTATTCCAGCTCAATGGCTAGTGTATGCAATATGGCAACAAATAGCACTGCATGCATTTAGAGTTTTCTGACACAGTTCCATAAGTATTTACTCATAGAACCATAGAATGCCAGGTTTGAAGGGACCTCAGATCATCTGGTTCAACCTTTCTTAGCAAAAGCACAGTCTAGAAAAGATGGCCCAGCACTCTGTCCAGCTGAATTTTACAAGTGTCCATGATGGGAAATCCACCACTTCCCTGGGCAGATTATTTCCATGTCTGACTGTTTTCATTGTAAAAAATTTTCCTCTTGTGACCAAAGTCACAAAACCTCTATTGACCTAAGTCTGCATCAAATTATGGTGCCTAATTACTATATTCTCAAACAAGAAACTCCAATTGCATATTGTCATGATTTAACCCAAACCAACAACTAAATACCACACAGACGTCTGCCCACTCCCCACACCCCAGTGTGATGGAAAAGACAATCAGAAAAACAGTAAAACTCATGGGTTGAGATATGAACAGTTTAATTGGAAATTACAGTAAATTACAATAGTAATATTAATAATACTAATGATAATAGTAATGAAAAAGGAGAGAAAAAGAGAGAGGAATAAAACCCAAGAGTAACAAGTGATGCACAATAAACTTGCCATCACCCACTGACCCCATTCCCCAGCAGCAATCGGCTCCCAGCCAACTCCCCTCAGTTTATAGACTGAGCCTGATGGTCTGTGGTAGGGAGTACCACTTTGGTCAGTTTGGGTCACCTGTCCCAGCTGTGCTCCCTCACAGCTTCTTTGTACCTCCTCACTGGCAGAGCATGGGAAACTGAAATACCCTTGACTCCAGGTAGGCACTACTTTGCAACAACTAAAACATCAGTGTGTTATTAATAGTATTCTCATAATAAATTCAAAACACAGCCCTGTAGCAGCTACTAAGCAGAAAATTAACTGCACCCAAGCCAAAACTAGGACACATGAAAAATAACCAGGAAAATCAGAGAAGAAATCTCAACTAGCTTATGCAAAGTATAAACCAACCACTTACTGTTTTGAAATATTTTTCTGTAAGAATTTCTCTTTTGCTTACCATGTGTAGTCTATACCACAGTGTATCAGTCTCTCCTCTCTTTCTAATCCTTTGAGGATCTGTGTATGACTTCTCCCTAATTAGGGTAGCTGTGGATGACTAATGTAGGCATTGAATACAATTGGAGTTGAAAATGTGGCAAAAGGTTATGATTATTAAAGCAAGATATAAGACCTGAGCTTCTAGCTAAGACATACCACACAAGCAAGACATAGTAAAGCCCAAGTACTGAATCTCCATCTCTTGGTATAATTTTGAAGATATGAAAAGGTTAATCTCATTCTTGAACAACTTGCACAACACTTACACAGAGATTTCAGTCTGAGGGACTGATCAAAAAACCCTATAGGTAAATTATATGATTCTTCTGCATCAGTTCTAAATTAGTGAATAACATATTACATTAGAAGAAGGTGGGAGCTTGGAGGTGGGAAAGCAAGGCAAAAGAACTATGTAAATGAAAGTTTCTGAGAAAATGCAGAGACAGATTCTTGTATATGTAATTGTGAAGTCTTTGAAAATAATTTCTCTCTCCTGTAGGCAACAACAACTTTTCCCTTCATGAGAACAAACTCTATCTTGGAATAATACCCAGAATCTTTTGTTTCCAGTACAGCCTACCTCCCTGAGGGGTAACATCAAATCTAGAAGACTCAGTGAGAGGAGTTTCCATGGAATTGTTTCTGCAAAGAAAAGATGTTTTTGACTTCACAGAAAATACTGCCAGTTTGTAACTGTGAGTCACAGGAGATCTGCTGAAAATTATTTTTTTTCTATATTGCCTGTACTTTTGCTAATATCCTGTCACACTGCAGTTCTGATAAATAGTTCCTTGACTCACTGTTGTCTTTGAAACTCTTATTCTGTGGAGATTTACCACTGCAAACTTCTATTGAGGCTCACTCACCCTTATATCTCTTACCTTGCCATGCTCTTGTATTTCATTCCTTCCCTGGTTTAGTAATGATCTGTCTTTTGTGTGACATTCTTACTTGGAATGACAGAACCATCGAATGGCTGAGGGTGGCATGGTTCTCTGGGGCTCATCGTACAACCCCCCCTGTTCAAACCAGGTCATCTAAAGACAGTTGTCCAGGACCATGTCCAGATGGCTTTTGAATATGCTCAAGCATGGAGACTCCACAATTCTGGACAACCTGAGCCACTGCTCAGTCCCTGTCACAGGAAAAAAGTGTTTCCCAAAGTTAAAGTGAACCTTCTGTGTTTCAGCTTCTGCCTGTTGTCTTCACTGGACTCTGTTTAATCACAGAATGCCTTGGGTTAGAAGGCACCTCAGAACCACCCAGTTCCAATCCCTCTGCCGTGGGCTGGGGCACCTTTTACTAGACCATGTTGCTCAGAGCACCATCAATACATCCATGACTCCTGTACTGAGGGGTCCAGAACAGTACTCCAGGTGGGGCCTCACCAGGGATGAGGACAGGGAAAGGAACACCTCCCCCTTCCTGCTGGCATGGCTCTTCCTGATGCAGCCCAGGTCAACATTAACCTTTTTTTTTTTTGCTGCAAGGACACACTGTTGACTCAAGACCACCAGGACTCCCATGTCCTTTTCTACAGAGCTGCCTTCCAGCTGGTTGTCCCCCAGCATGTGCCTGAGGATCTTCTTTCCCAGGTGCAGGACTTTGCATTTCCTGTGTTCAACTTCATGAGGTTCCTGTCAGCCCATTTCTCCAGTCTGATGAGGTCCCTCAGCACTCCTCAGAGTTTTATGTCATCAGCAATCTTGCTGAGAGTCCACTCTGCCCCATCTTCTAAATCACTGACAAAGATAGACAGCATTACTCTTTTCCCATTATGCTGAACCTCGTAAAAAAAAAAATTCTATGGACTTATTAAATCAAATCAGAAAGAAAATGTCTTCACCAGAACTATATAAACTCTATCAGAGCTAAGAGCTCCTGAGGTATTACAAGTATTCTGTATGGCCATCCTGGGCCCCTCTCATTTGTGAGATGAGTTGAGCATACTACTCCACAGCTTGAAAAATCATATTCCACGAGCACATGGGCAACATCAGTAGGCATAGCCTGAAGAGCACTTTTTTCTGCACTGTCAACCTGTAATATTACTGCTATTCCACTGAAGTGAAATACTGAGGGACACTGTGAGGGTCTCATGATGCTGGCATTCAGCCTCCCATCAAGGAGGGATTTTTGTTGACAATTGTGTCCTTGTCCAACTTCTCAGCTGAGCAGAATTTAATTAAAACATGTTTCCTGAGAACACTTGATCACTGTTCAAATAATCCTCAGCTTGTAGACACAGAGCACTAAGGGAGCTTTACTCCCTGCCCTTGCCCACTCTGCAGTCCCATGTCTTTTGACTTGACTGCAGCTGTATATCTGCATAAACTCATCCTTTCAGATTAGGTCTGACAACTCCCTCTTAGATAATAAGTAGAGCCCATAGAAAGACTGTAAAGCTTGATCTTACCTTTAATTTGGTACACAATTTATTTGATGTTAGGACAAACTCTTAGTTGCATTAAAAAAATATTGCCATTACACATATCACAATGGTTCTCTTGTTAATAATACTGTTGATCATTGCTAAAAATTTGGCAGTTGTCTTTCTCCAGATGTGCTACTTAAATGGCCATTTAGGGTAGAGAATTTCCAATCCTCTGCTTTATAATTTTTTTTAGTTCTCACCCCTGTACACACTGGGCATTTTATAGAGCATAAATATGCAAGATCTTACTCCATTTTAAAACAGTTTTTTTTACAATGTTTCTTTACAAATACTGCAGGAAACAAAGTGTCATCAGCAGTATACTGTTGTCTCTTTTGTGTCTTGCCAGGACTGAAATGGTGGTAGCCGACACTGAAAACAAATTTGCCAATTTTCAGCTGCAGTGGTCTAATGAGTGCTTAAGGGATAACTTATGAGGGACCTAAAGAAAGAAGAACTTGCATTCAAGAAGGGTGATTAGTGTCGTGGGTTCCTGTGAAGCATTAACTTGACAGCCATGTTCAAGTCAACAATATTTTTGTTCTCTCCTCCCTGCTGAGGGTATTGTTTCAAAAAGGGTCATCAGTTTGCAAATCTGGCATCTACTTAGATTGTTTAAAAATCTTACAAGACTCCCATTAGAATAATGGGTCCTGACATATTTCCTAATTTGCTGTATGATATAACTACTGTGGACAACTATAATCATACTAAAACTGCTGCTTTAAAAAGAGGTTTTTAAAAATTGCTCTATTGATCTGAGATGTAAACTGCATCTGTAATGGTATAAACAATATGTCCTCTGGGATAACATCAATATTTTATTACTAACTTCTTGCACAGCCTCCTATGTAAGCTGTGGAATGTAAAACCAACCTTCATTGAAGCAGAGGAGGAAAAACAAAAAGTGGATATACAAATAATTTTTGAGAAATATTTAGTAATTTCAACATTTCATAAGCTGCATTTCTCCTTGATACTTTGGCTTTTAAACTGCAAGTTTGCTGCCCTGCATAGAATTTAAAGGATGTTCATTGCCAAATCAAAACCTGGTCAGTCATTTTCAAGAAAATCAGATCACTTGGTTCGAAGGAGCACATTTGTTGTCTGACATCACACTGTCTATTTTTAGAGGATGCTTTCTCATAAGCATCCATATGCCATTGTTTTACTCAAACAAAAAGAAGAAACTGAGGGGCAGCATGTACAGAAGTTTCCAGCCATCTCTCTGCAGCAGTGCACAGGCTCAATGCAATACATCTAATGCATCTGGTAGAATACGCTACGCAGCCGAAGGCAAAAGGACTTGAAGGGGGACAGCCAGTGTTCATAAATTAATTGCCTTTTTCTCTTCACTGGCTATATTGAAGGCAGGCTCCTTTCAAAGGTCAGTCCAAAATGTCCAATCAATTTTCTCTTAATGGCAATGGGCATGATGGCCACAGATCATATTCCATTGCATCTGCACTAGTGATTAGAGCACTGGATTAGGAAGCAGTGACTTGAATTTTGGGGTTTATTCTTCCTGAAAGAGTTACCAAGATACTGAGAAAAGGCCCAACCAGTAAAAGAGAGAAGTGTCCATCCTTTCCAAAAAGGCTAGCCTGCTGTGGCCTCTCTGCAGCAAGAGACCTCTGTTCTCAAGGTGAAAAGAATCCTGACTTCACCTTGAGGTTTCAACAATTAGGGTAGGGGAAGGAGGACAAGGGAACAGTCTGAAGTTTCGTCTCTCCTTTTAGGTCTTGTTTTTGCCTTTTACTCAGAGATAATCTAATCTGAGAGCTGGGGAAGCTTCATCTGGAACCTCAATTCCAGTGAGCTGCGATAATTTGCATGAAAATTGCACCATACTGTGGGAAGAAGAAAGGAGCTGTACAAGGTTAGATAAGACTAGTTACAGTTCATGTAAGAGCCTGCAACTTTGTAGACTCTAAGCTGCAAATTTATGTGGAATATGTAACATGGAGAGCACAAATATGTTAAAAGAAAACCGAATGTATCCCCAAAGGGCATTTTTAATGGAAAAGTATTGCTTGATTGTGTATTTGATTTCACTTTAACTAATTAATAGCAGTGGATCTTCCATTTGAAAATAAAAAAGAGGACAAGTGATACTTGAGCCTGATGAACATGATGCCCTTATGCAGAGATAGACAGCCCTGTTCATCATACACACCATCACTTCTCTGCTTTGCTGCCAGAAAATACCCCAGTGGTTCCTGACAACTAGAACAGTCACTCCATGGGTTATAGAAATATGTCAGAGGGAAGAAGAAAGATGTTTTGGAAGTGACAGAGACATTTTTTCCTGACTGTACCTCTGCCTTCAAATCAGCAAAGTGCACAGGCCTGTGAATTGCAAAGCCTTAAGTTCCCAGTAACCTCAAGGGACTGCATAGCTAGAATCAGGTCCTAAATGCATTTATAAATGTATCTTAGGCTAAAAGAGCATCTGCTTAAATGTACCCTTATAATGTACCAGTTTACAATAAAAACATGCAAAAAATTTACAGGGTCACGTCCCTGATCTGGGCTGCTCAGAAAACAGAAAGTAGTTTGTGTTTTTAAAGAACATATACAAAAAGTTTGTGACGATATGTGGGTGCAAGCCTGACATTTTAAAAAGTGACTACAGTTGTTTTTTCTAGATCTGCGGTTGTTGGGTTGGTTTTGTTTGTAACTGTTCCATCTCTAGGCGTAGGTTCTGGCTCCATTATGCAGTATCATTATGACACAAAAAAGAAACCTAACATTATCCTCATAGGGATATGGATTCATCATATGCCACAGTGCAGTTACTTCTGGGAATCTTATAAGGAACATTTCAGCTAGGCAGAAAGCAAAAAACTGTGACATAAGAAAGAATGATTCACCAACAACAAATGCGTGAGTATCAGTGATGCACAGCGATGCTGCTGAAGGAAGCTGTCGGAGGTCTTCTGAGACAGCAGGCTGGAAAAGCTGATTTCTCATATTATCTCATTAACATAAAAAACGAATGCTAGAACAAATACAAAGCAGCCACTAGAAACTTTAGCTGGGTGAACAGGTGACTCAACTATTTGTGGGCTCTGTGGACTAGGGCCCTGCTAGCCCATAGAGCCCACAAAAGCAGAACAGGATAAAAGCAGTAAAAATGCAGACTACTGAGCCCTTGGGATCCTCTGACAGTGAAGTCAGTACATTCCATCTGCTGACATTCCAGATGATCTGAGCTGCTCAGTGCCACAAGAAAGAAAATGTTCTTCAGTGTTCTGACTACAGGCTTGCAGTAGTCCAAGAGATAGAAAACTAAATCAAATCAAATTAAATCAATTTAATCTCAAATTGTCTTGGATTTCAAAAAGGCATCCAAAAGTTTTGGAAGAGTAAGTGATTGACAAAACCCACAAAAAATTATGAACTTAGAAGAAGTCTTCAATGTTAAATTTGAATTGTAGGTGCAAATCAGACAAGAACCAGAAACAAATCTGAGTGACTTAAGAATTTAATTTTCTCAGACAGAGGTTTCCATCCTACTGGATCCTACTTCAATTCCATTCAAAATAATTACAGTAGTCTAAATCACCCAATAACATTAAATTATTTCAACAAATATTTTATGTCAGGGCACGGTGTCAAGAGCTTGCCCAAGAAAAACTTGCCTTATACAGAAATTGAGTTTATAAAATAAAAGCTACTTCATCCTTCCAGAATCCAGATCCAAAATAAGGATATATCAGGCTTTCAGAGAAAATTTTGAGCCTTTTTTTTTCCCAGAAGAGAGAACTTGAACATTTTTCTGTGTCTCCTTATAAAAACCACATATTTTTGTCTGGAATAGTCCCTGTAGTCCTTCCTCCCACAGCCTCAAAATGTCAAAATTGAGGAAATGACCTAGCATAAAAAATAATTTTCTTAGACAAATGTTTAATGATTAACAAAGTAGTGAAGGTTTGAAAATCTGGGTAATTTCAGGAATGGTTGGTAGTATTCTCTTTGCCTAAGCAACAACATATACACGAGGTGCTGTTTGAAAGATGATTAAATTGGGTCTTACATTGCCCCAAAGCATCACAGATGTGCAAGACTGAAAGGTCATCTGAGTCCTTTCCTTCATTACAGGATCAAGTATAATCAGATTTAATAATCTCACTAATGCTTGTCTTTCCCATTTTTTTGAAAGAACTTCTATAAGAGGGATTCCACTGCCTTCTGAAGCAACCTGAACTGAGCTATTCTCACAGTTAGATTTTCCTATTATTGCACCTCGACCTTTTCATCTACAGATTAAACTGATTCAACCTTGTCACTTGAGTGGAATTGAGAGCGACTGACAACTTTTAAATAGTCGAAAAATAATATCCTAACCCCCTTTTCTACACTAATGTATTTCCTTCAGTTATCTTCCAAGGATTTTGGGTTTTCTTAGACACCAATCATTCTTCCTGGTTCTTCTCTGCATCTTCTTTCAATTTGTCACTGTCTTTTCTACAAGTGTGCAGCCCAAGGATAAATACAGAAGTACAGCTAAGATCTTCCGAGTGACAAGTAGAGCAGAATAATTGCTTCCCGTGTGTTATACATCATTCCTGTTAATTCACCTCAAAATGGGACTGCCTTTTCTGCAAGGACAACGTATTGTTAATTCAGATGCAATTATAGCTAACCACTATACAGCCACCTAACCAGCCAGTACCCACTTTGCATCTACATGTTTGATTTTCTTTCCTGGTGGGAGTAATTTGTGCTTGCTGTTATCATTTTATTTACAAAATCTATTTGATTAATTTCAGAACATTTCTCAAGTTCATTTCGAATCCTTACTACGTCACCCAAAATTCTTGCAACTTCCAGCATGGTGTTTTCCATGAATTTGCAAATGCCCGCCCTTCTGTTATCTGAGATACTAGTGAAAATAGTGAAGAATATCACATCTAGTATCCCATTTAGGGATATTTCTTGCATACGTTTTGAAGGACTTTATGAAACTATTTTCTATTCTCGCATTACCATTACTTTTGTAAAAATCTCCATCATTCTTGTTTGTGTAGAAAAAGCTGTATTTGCTTGCATTAATTTGAATCTGGTACTACCATAGGTTCAAACAGTAGCTCTGTAAAGTACAAACTTAGCCATTCATCTTAGAGAAGTATTAAATATGAAGTTGAAGGGCAATTAAACATCAACATTAATTTTCACTGATGATCAACTTTGCAGAATAAAGCTAACATGCTTGTAATTTCTCTTAGCATGTAAAATAATGAGGAATCTGCATAGCAACAGCTAATTGCTTTCAGTATTATGGAGCAATTCCTCCTGCCAAATACTCCTAGTTGTGCTATGATAATTTTTAAAGTAATTTGATAATTTTTACACATTGAAAGTAGAATAAATATTTGAACTCCATTTCTCAGTATTTTTCCTACCTTTTCTCCATCACTGCTAAGATGCACACATATAGATTTTGTTTAGAAACACACTCCACTGTTAATGTGATATAAATTGGTCATAACTATAAGGTAGGACTGATTTGAAGTTTAATTTTAAGTTAAGGGATATCTTTTTCACTGATTTCAGTTGGCTTTAGTTCAGGCTGTAAGACTAAAATTTGAAATTACAGTATAGGTAATTAGTAGCAGTTGTAAAACTGTGTACCTACACAGCAACAATTTAAACATTATTTACACAGGAATTAATCAAAGAGATTTATCTGTGGGTGATAGCATAATAAAGCTACTAACTGGATATTTAGTTTTAGACTATAAATCATTGCAACTAACGATGCTTGAACAGGAAATAAACTTACAATATAAGCGATATTTCACCTAGGATATAGAACATTTTATAAGCCAACTTCCTTATATTGACTCATGATCATAAAGGCAATAAAGTTAGAGTGAAGCTGAATTTTCCTGTAGAATCTGAATGAGAACACAGACGACTATTTAGGTGATTTCCAAAATAGAGATATTGTGGAAGAAAGGAAGGAAGGAAGGAAGGAAGGAAGGAAGGAAGGAAGGAAGGAAGGAAGTAGGGAAGGAAGGAAGGGATAACTAAAAGTGTCTGAAAAACCAGAAAATCTGTAATTCTTTAATTGTGCTGAATAGATCAGTAAATACACCAAATTGTTACTATAGTATCTTGTTACTGCTACCACTCAGTACCAATAACTCAGTACTTTCCCTATGAGAAATGAAGGAAAATAGTAAGCAGCACTAAATAGGAAGTACTAGGCTGCGTGTGTGCAGGAAGCTCTGGAGATTCTCAGTTCTGCTATTTTCCCTCACTGATGACAGGACATGTGAAAACACACCATCGCAAGGAGGTCCAGTATAACATATCGGAAAAACAGCATTAAATATGGCATGAAATTCAACAATGTAATTTGTAAAATGATACATTTAGACTAGTAGTGGGAGTTTTTGTTACTAATAAGAATCTCAACATAGGAAAAACATGGGGGATGAGGAGAATCAGACCATGTCTGACAGTCTCCGAGGGTTGTTAATAGTACGATGGAAAAGCAAGTGTGTACTGAAGCTCTAACCATGCAACCCCTATTAAAGATAATAAAGTATTAATGTCTCTGCAAAAAGTCCTGTGGACAGTTCATCTAGGATAAGTGCATGAGATGCTAGTCACCCTGCTGAAGACAAAATAATTTTAGCTGAAACATGAGTGAGCAGAAAAAGCTAGTGCAATGATCAAAGTAGGGCAAGAGACCAGATTATTGTGATTTAACTTAAAAAACTAACAGGAAAGGGATATCAATGTAGGTAAATTTTGCCAATAGAAAGAAACTCCCCAAAGAACAAACAAACAAACAAACCAATCTATCCCACCAGAAGAACGAGATTATCTCAGTGGTCCACTAATACAGCTAGCTTGGAAATCCAAATCAATTTGGCTGGATGGCCAAGTACAAAGAGTGGTGGCGAAAGGAATAAAACTCAGTTGGCAGCCAGTCACAAGTGGGGTTCCCTAGGGTTCAGTACTGGGGCCAGTTCCATTTAATATCTTAACTGATCACCTGAATGAAGGGATCAAGTAGACTCTCAGTCAGTTTGCAGATGACACCAAGCTGGGCCAGACTGTTGATCTGCTGAGGGGCAGGAAGGTTCTGCAGAGGGATCTGGATAGGCTGGATCAATGGGCCGAGGGCAACTGGATGAGGTTAAACAAGGCAAGTGCCAAGTCCTGCCCTTGAGTCACAACAACCCCAGGCAGTGTTGCAGGCTGGGAGAAGTGTGGCTGGAAAGTGGCCCAGTGGAAAAAGACCTGGGGGTGCCAGTTGACAGCCTCTGAACATGATCCAGCGTGTGCCCAGGTGGCCAAGAAGGGCAATGGCATCCTGGCCTATATCAGAAATAGTGTAGCCATGACCAGGGGAGGGAGTGGCCACCTGTACTCTGCACTGGAGAGGCCGCACCTTGAATCCTGTGTCCAGTTTTGGGCCCCTCACTACAAGAAAAACATTGAGGTGCTGGAGCGTGTCCAGAGAAAGTTGACGAAGCTGCTGAAGGGTCTGGACCACAAGTCTGCTGAGAAGGGGTTGAGGGAGCTGGGCATGTTTATTCTGGAGAAAAGGAGGCTGAAGGTAGAACTTACCACTCTACAAGGCCCTGAAAGGAGGCTGCAGCCAGGTGGGGATCAGTCTCTTCTCTGAGGTAAGAAGTGACAGGACAAGACGAAATGGCCTCAAGTTGCATCAGGGGAGGTTTAGATTGGGAAAGTACTGGAAAAGGCTATCCAGGGAAGTGGCTGTGTTGCTTAGGGACATGGTTTAGTGAGGGACTTGGCAGTGTTAGGTTAACAGCTGGTCTCAAAGATCTTAAGGGTCTTTTCCAAGCTAAATGATTCTATGACTCTATGAAAAGTCAAGAATGGGTTTCTGAGATAGTCTTTCAGTGAAACTATGAAGCAAAATATTACACCTATTTTTAAAACAGATTTCAATTAATTTCAGATAAGAGTTAGATGGCATGATTGCCTGTAGCAGCAGTGTTGGAGCTGGGGAGTTCATATATGGTACCAATAACAAAAACCTGAACATTCTAATGTTCCCTCTAAGATTACCTAAATCTAAGGAGATAATCATACTGGAAAATCCCACTTCATTCACAACAACTAAAGCTGAGCAACTGGGAGAAGATTATTTTGTTTCTGTAAAACATTTATCAAGGAGACAGATCAAAGTACACTGTAGTTCAGAGCTCTTTGTATGATCACTGAATCTGCTGCAGTGTGTTTACAGTCTGCCTAACCATTTGTTTAAGAGAATATGACCAACTTAACCTGAAACAAGTGACTGACTGGAACGAAACTTGCTAGTACCTTATTATTTGGAACAAAGGCATTTATTCATATTTATGTTTGAAACTTGTTATTGAAGTAAATGATATATTTTAGAAACAACAATATTACTCAGTTGCATGGAATTTCAAAGTAAACTTTAAAATCTATTAGCATTTTAAAAAGGATTTTGTTATTTCAGCTACAAATCTATCTAGAGATTGCTAGTTATAAACCTGAGGTTTAAAAATCATGTCTTCCAATGGCTGGGTGCAGGATGTACTTTATTTGTATTGACTTTCACATCAGGAAACCATATTAATGAAAAGTTTATTTTGCTAATAACAGTATTTCAGATTGAATAATAAATTATAAGGAAAGAGAACACCTTAAAATCTTTTTATAGAAGGTGGTTAATGAATATAGCACAGTATAAATCTCACCATTCTCCATTAGCACTTACATATTTGACCTGTTGAGCTGGCAAGCTCACCAGCAGGTTTACATATGTGATCTGTACATCTATAGATGTACCACTACTCTGACAAATGGAGGGACAAAGAGAATATCCTTAATTGACTGAATGGGTTTTATGCTACTAAATTGGAGCAACTCTTACACAGAATATGCACTAAGAAGTATCTTTTGATATGTTCTATTTAACTGTAACACAGCAGGTAAGAGCCTTCCCTCCTCGTATGCTCCTATAAAACGTGCAGTGGGTGTGGTGGCTCTGTGAACCCTTGCAGGCATGCCAGCTGAATGCACCATGGTAACCACGCTGGAGAGTGGCTCTGACATTTAGGAAAAGACAGCTGGGACAGACTGCAAGATGGTCATGGAAACACTCAGCCAGCTCTTTCTCCATCAGTTACTTGGGAGGAAAGTTTTTCCAGAAAACAGAGGAGACAAAGTGGCAAACTGACAGTTACTTCATGGAGCCATTAAAATGTCAGGGAGAAGTAGGCAACAAAACCCTACATGATTATTTGATAGTGGGAAAAAAAAGAATTTTATTACGCAAAAGGGAAACAAGTCATGGCTGCACTCTAAGAGAAGAAATAAAGCAATATGACAGAAAGTGTCAAACGGAAAGGATAGGAAGATTTCTTTTGAGAATGGGATGAAGTGAGGAGACACAGGAAGTCATCCAGAAAAGCTCTTTTTTAGCACATGCTCCACGGCTTCTCTAAGAAAAAAACAAATTATTACAAAGGGAACTTCAGATGTGTGATCAAGCCACTGCAACGGATTATCATCAGTTGCTTTCACACAGAGGAGAACAAGTACTGCTCTCATTTTGATCAGATACACATCACATTAGGACTGGCAGGTGTACAGATCTCATTTTAGTGGCTAAATGTGTTGGTAAAGATCAGCCATGATAACGCACTTAATCTGTTTGAAGTGGGTACTTACAGCTGAAAAAAAATGAATGCTTGCCTTTTTTAAAGTATGTTCCCGTTCCTTAAGAATGTATATTACACATTATCTATTGCCTATTTGTGCTCGTCACCTTCCATCTGTTTTGGATACTCGGAAAGCAAGTGAAATACAGATTAAACAGGTAATGTGCTAGTGTTCCTCTGTTCACACACGCCATAGCCCTACTGTAAAGCTAAGTTTCAAGAAATCACATTTGAATAATAATAATAAAAAAAATCTCTTAGCTTGTGATTTTTCACTGTCTAGAACTCTGGCCATAAATATTTGCTTTCCTGAAAAACAACAGGAAAAAATATAACAGAGACTGATCATACTGTGCTGTGTATAAGCGAAGTGGTCAAAACATGAACAAGCAGGCCGAAAATCCACTCTTTTCTGAAACAGGAGAAAAGAATTTATCAATCATTGACTTTATTCTTAAATACTCCAGCAACAGTATTTTTTTCAGTTTTTCCTTTCAGTTAGTCATGCAGGTTAATACAAAATTGTGTATTTGTTGTTATGGTCTTGTTTATGCCACTAACCCAGTAAAAATATTTATAATCAGTCTATAGCCATGCACCCAAGCCCTGAACTGACTCCTCACACAGCTAGGGAAACACCAGAAGTTGGGAAACAAATTTACAAGTCCTTACATGTAAATGATTCTTTTTCCTAGCATTCAACACATTATCCCTCTCTTTGCTTTTACACTTAAAATATCTTCATTTTCTTAATTACCCTTTGAAAACGTCTCTTATTAACACAGTTTTCATCAGATAAAGTGCACTGACAGAGGAGCTACTGACAGAGGGAAAACAGCTTAGGTTTTAAATGCATCGTCTATGATTAAGGATGAAAGAAGACAGTCAATTGTTTCTATGGCTCCTAAAATAGGATCAATGCCACATAATACCAGAACAAGCCACAGTTTACTCTCTTATAAAGAAAGCTCTTGGAAGAGAGCAGAAAGAGGCCACCGCAGCTTGTATTTGGAGTTTGTTGCAAGAAAACCATTGAATTATAGCAGGAACCAGCTAAATATGTACGCAGAGAGACCTGGCTTCTCACAAAAAGGACTTGTGCACTTTTTGCAGCTGGAAGAGATGCTCAGAACTGACATTCTGTGATTCTGGCAATTGAATGATTGAGGGAACAGCTCAACTGATAAATCTAGTGGCAAATGCTGAATATTCCAAGACAAATGCTGATGGGTTTTCTCAAATTGAAAAGTTTTGAATTTTTTTTTTCTTTTGTGGGGAAAAAGGTTTTAACACTTGAATATGAAATTCCATAGTATAGCACAAAAATTTAAGTTCATTTACAGTAATTTGGAGGAATTTAGCATTCAAAATTTAGAAACTGAAATAGCATGTGCTGCCCCTCCTATGCTTTCCCCAACTAAGTCAAGCGCACTTGCAACTTGCCAAGCTCACATCACTCCAGTAGCTCGTGGAGGCTGTGGCTTCACAGAACCACAGAATATGCTGAGTTGGAAGGGACCCATCAGGATCACTGAGACCAACTCCTTGCACTGTGCAGGATACCTCAAGAATCACACCATGTGCCTGAGAGTGTTGTTCAGATGCTTCTTGAATTCAGACAGATTTGGTGCTGTGACCACTGCCCTGAGGAGCCCATTCCAGTGCTCTAGGGCACCTGAGCCTACAGGAGGTCTTTGTGCTGTTAAGAGAGAAGCCACACTCCACTGTCCCCTCCTGCCCAGGATCCTTCCTTGTCCCCTTCATCTTCCTTCTCTCACAGACTTGGCTAACCATGCCCCTCTGGGGGACGGCTTTAATGCTTATGGGTTAAAGAAGATTATAAGAAAAAGCTTCCTAGAAGGGTTTGATATCTATTGAATTAATGAGATACAGCAAGGTCAGGAATGGCTTCAAATTTGTGAGTAAATTGCACAGAATTATTTATTAGGTATTATCAAACGGTGCATACTGAAATGAGTGGGGTTTGAATTCATCATGAAAAAATCAAAACCTGTTATAAATACAGCAGAATAGTCTTTGAGTAAAAATGTCAGTAAGGAAGTCCTAAAAAAATTGTATGTAGCAGATAATTAAACAAGGCCTCCTGTAAATGTAAGCAATGTGACAATAATTTGCTGGCTCTAAACTTCACAAATCCAGAGATCATCTTGATATGGAGGTGATGATCTCAAAGTAATCATCCATGCATTTGGTAAGCAAGTAGTCCCCAAGAACATAACCTTCGTACTGCAGCATAGATTGAATGCACTTGTAAATGAGAAATAATTCAGTAGTATGTGTATAAGGATACTTTTACAATCATTTTGAAGTGCAAAGAGGCTTAACCAGAGGCTGCAGTCTATTGTGAGATATTCAAAATTCGCTTTTTCCATTTTACTTTGGTATATTCCCAAAGACCGCACTCTTTAAAAAGCTTTTCATTTCCAAATGCATTTATTTAATGGGAAGTTTCTACATCTTTCTGACCCCTGGACAGACCTTGGCATAACAGCAGTGCCACACTATGCAAACACCTCACACTTAGACTTCTGTACTTCAGAAACCAACCTTGCATTTCACAAATCTAGATCATGCTCAGAAAAAGTTGCTTTGCACTTTGTGAAAATGACCCAGTGGTTTCCTTTGTTTATACCATTAAAGGACTGAGATGGAGGAAGGAACAGTCTTATCTGAGTCTCTTACCAGGAAACTTTGGCAAACTGATCACTTAAATATTAGTAGAAATAAAAATGCTATAATTTAGCAGTGATGAGGCAAATATGAATACCAACCTGCAATTCTTCACACCTGTCCTACAAGCATCCAACTTTGAAAATTCCACAAATTTAGGGTTTAATTCTCTTACTTCCTCTCCCAAAATCCCTTGAAAAGTTTTCCACCCAGTTTATCCAGGAAATATTACTGAATGAAAGCTAAATAAATTCCACTTTGCTGCTAATAGCTTTCTACTGCTCAAAGATCAGCTTTCTTCATTGAAATGAAAGCTTCTTGTAAACAGACTTCTGAACCATATAATTTTATATGAATTCAAAATCCCCAAATATACTGAATAGACATCTTTGTGTTGAATAACATGCTTTGTGCTTTGATTCAATACACTGAGATATCTTAAAAGAAATCTCTTGATGGCCAGAAATGCCAGCATGTGGCTTTTCGCTTGAGGACACCTTGTCCTTTTGATGCAAACAGATGCTTAACTACGTAATTTCTGCTGTGGAATCATCAACTTTCCAAAAACAATAACAGTGTAATAAGCTTTTTAATTAGCAATCCAGTGAATTTAATGACAAAAGACTGGAAGCACGAGTGACTGTGTGATCTGGGGGTTATAAATACATGTAATGAGCTATCATGCAAGAAAAGGTATGACATCCTCTGAAGCATAAGGTCTACTAAAAAAGACAAGACCCTCTGCAGAACTATTTTTATGAGTTAATAAAAGAATGTTATTTTCATTTCTTATGCTGCACCTTTTATTGAAGGAATCCACACAGCCCAAGAGCATAGGCTTTTCTTTATTACCCACAACTGATACAGCACATCAGTCATGATTATGCCTGGTTATATACAAAGCACAAAACAATGTATTTCGCAGGGGGTCATAAAAAGACTGGATCTTCTCATGAAGTTATGCTGATACTGCCATGGTAGTTACTTAGCAAGGAAAAAAACTGAACTTAATTTGGTATGCCTCGACTCCCCAGAACACAGTTTTATCAAGCCACTGACAGCAGAAGGTTTCATCAACTCTTGGCCAGGGCTCTCTCGGAGACGTTTCAGTCTGGTCTGGTAGAACTGTCCATTAAAGCAGTCGGTTCAGCAGGCAGCTCCCGGATCCCCCCTCCAGCAAGCATTTGTTTTTGTATTTGTTTATGCTGGTTCGTCCCACTCTCCCACACAGGCTGACTGTCAGGATTTGGCTCACAATATGGCTCATCTATCATGCTGCACCCTGGGGGTGATGGCCAGGACCCAGACCCCCGCCCTTCCCTCCTGACTCCCTTTGCCCTGCTCCTGGAGAGTCTCACAGGGAGCATGCCCCATGCCCACGCTCACACAAACTCATCAGCACAGCCTCTCCCTCACTGTAGCTGCAGGGCAGGGAGCGGCACCTGCATGCCTGACCTTGTCTATGCTCCCGGCAGATGGCTGCTTAACATGGAGACAGGATGAGGATGAGGGGAAAACCTCAAATTTTCCACTTTACCTGGACCAAACTGAGGGGTAGCACAAGCAGCAGACATTTTACAGAATAAGCAGAATTCGCTATCAATGTTAAAATCATTTTGTTAAGCCACAGCTGAGACAGTGCAGATCCTTCCTCACTTTTTAGGCTGTGTGAAAACCAAAATACATCCATACGTTGTTATGGGTATAAGAAACAACATATTTTTCCATAAACTTCATGAGCAGTGACTTTGAAATAGAATTTCCTCAGTATTTAAATATGATAGAACATTTGAAATTAAAATACTAGATCTTGTTTGGGCAAGAAAGAAAATTGCATTTTCTCATTGCCACTGAAAACAAAGGCCATTTTAATTTCTGAGCCAAAGCACATGCATGAAGAGTTAAAGCAATCACTTCAAATTCACAGCACTTGGGATGGCAAACACAGCCCTTAAAAAAACAACTAAAGTTTTGTCTGTGTAGCAATAGTAATGATAAACTAGGACAATATCCCCAGGAGGCTGTTGAATCAGACACAAAAAGGTAGCAATTTCATGTTTAACAAGATTAGTTCAATTAGTTCAACAGGGGAGCAAAACAAAGAAATCATTACATTTAGGCATTGTTACTGAAGGAAGCATTGTTGCAAGTGCCAGAAGAGCATCATCACTATACATTATTACTCAGAAACACTAGATATTAAAAATTATCTGGAAATATCATAATTAATAATCCTGAGGGACAATGAGTTGTGTACGTGTCAGCAGTCGACCTTTGCAGTCAGGAAGACAAACACTATCCCGGGCTACCTTAGCAAGAGTGCAGCTAGCAGGATGAGGGAAGTGACTTTTCCCTCTACTGCACACCAGTGAGGTGACATCGAGAATGCAGAGTTCAGTTTTGATTTCCTCCTGAACCCAGTATGAGACAGATATGAAGAAACTAAGGGCTACTAAGATGGTCTGGGGGCTGGAGTACATCCTGTACGAGGAGAGGTTGAGGCACCTGAGTTTGCTGAAGCTTAAGCTGAGAGAAAGAACTTAGCGAAGTCTCCTGCTCTGTAAATGCAACCTACAGAGCAGTGCACAAGGAAAGGGTGAGAAGCAATGGCCACAAGCTGCAGTGAGAAATATCGCAGCTGAATAAAGAAAAAATGTTTTCAAAATAACAATGGAACACATTGACCAAACTGCAGCATCTCCTTTGGAGATTTTCAATACTTTCCCTGTTTCAGTTTTGAAGTTCATTCCCCTTTGAGCTGAGGCTGGAACCACATGATCTCCAAGGACCCCTTCAAACCCAAATTGTACTGTGATTCTGTGATTCATGATGCTTCTCTCCAGAGAAAAAGGAAACATTATTCAGATTCTGCTTGCAAATAATAAAAATGTTCTTCGAATACCTGGAGACCAATCAGTTTATATCAAAATTACCCTTTCCTCAGTATCAGAGTTGCCCATATTTATAAGGCAATTGTGTAACAGCATATCACACAATAAATGGCAGCACGGGCTGAACATAACACTCCTACATGGTGAGACAAAGAACACTGATCTCACTACGGTATTCATTTACATAGTACATTCAATTTTTAAAAATGTTTAAAACCCTCGGCTATGGCAATTCCTGGAAGACTGTTTAGAATCTTTTGCTTTTAACAAATTTCAGCTGTGTTTTTTTTCCCCTAAAGCACATAACTTGTTTGTTGTGAACAAGACCCAGAATCCCAAGAGTGAAACCCAACAGAAAGACATTTCACTGGGGGAAAAAAAAAATCTTTTCTTTGTGGTATCACTTGCCAGTTTTACATGTGAACTAGTGGCATAGTTAAATACTGTCTAAACAATCTTTGCTTATCAATTAGTACGTAACTGATTTAAGGAAATGGAATTTTCACAGTACACAGGGTTTTTCCACAACAAAAAATGGCTGGATTCACTTTTTGCCATATGACATCCTTTGAAAACATTAATGATTTTTTAAAAAATTTCTATGACTGTTTTAATGAAAAACACAATGAAAGGTTGTTAAAATAAAGTAATTTTTACAAATAGGCTAGCTTCAATATCCTCTTATTCCAGAAAAAACTGAACGCATCTGTAACAAGAACTTGCACCTTCCAGTTTTTTAACACTGTATTTGTTTATGCAAATACATGCAAAGTCAGGACACAAAAAATCAAAATTAACGCTTGCAAATGCAGGCTTTGTCCATGGCTTAAAACAGAGCCCTTAGAAGCATTACAGAATTTTTCAACTAGCATTGATGATTTCATTATACGTTTACCCAAGAGTCAAAATCTGATGATGACTCAGATTAATTTCCAGCATGTGAAATTGCTTTAGTATGAAACTTCACCCTCAGAAATTGGATGATTTTAACAGGTAAGATTTTCGAGTTCCATCTTATTTTCATCTTACAGCACCATCCCAGCAAAGGAGTTTATTGACCCACTGTGGCTAATGTATCTGAAATTCCACATTTGATACAAAGAATTACATCTGCTCAAACGCAAGTTCATTTACCAAGCCAGTTGGACTTCTCTTACCCATGGTGGATTAGACTCTATGGTTGCAGGATCCCCAGGCCCACTCAAAACACTTCATTGGCACATTGAGTCCAATTTTTCACTTTCAATGAAATTTTTCACTTTCAGTCTTTCAGTGAGCAGGTTATAAGACAGAAGAATATAATCTGTGTCTGAGGAAAAAATGTACTGGCAAAATGTAGTTCCTCCTTTCAGAAATGTGCACGTTGGTCTATGCCTCACAGCCATACGCCTGCGCTAGGTACAGGGGTTATGCATACAGTACCTGACATTGCTTGCCCCAGGAATAAAATAATTTAAGTTATTATAAATGAAGGAGATCAAAACCTATATGCTTCAGTCTCTAGACTTCTGTGCCTCCAAAACACAATAATAAATTCTGTAATTTTTATTCACATTCAGGAAGACTGCCTTTTTATTAGTGGAAGTTGAATTTGTGTGTTCCGCCTTATGCCGTGAACCAATTACCCGGTATTTCAGCAAAGCATCCCATAACACTCAGCTTGCAACACAGTTGCTAGCCTTAAGCTCCGAGTGCCTGATGGACATGCAGCCTTCCCCAAAAGCTTTGGACCAGGAATGGAGTCAGCTGTGTTAAGAATGCTGGGAGCACACAGAGCCTGTGCAGCAGAGGGCCTGGTGAGGCAGCAGGAGCAGGGCAGGATGCACCTTGGGCAGGAGGCTGCAGGAGCAGCAGGATGCTGGGCAGGGCTCACAGTGCTAAGCAGGGCTCCTGTAAGGGCCTGAATGGGGAGAAAGGCTTTGCCAACAGTGGAATCACTTGAGCGGAGCATATGAATTGAGATGACTACACACAGGTACCTCATACATTAAGGGAGAGAAACAACAGGTATGGACCATCTGACATGCCAAGTCTGTGTTATTTTTCCATACAAAATATCCACCAAGGGTGACCTACAGATGCTGCAGCAGCTGTGCAGTGCATGGGTGCTCTGTGCAGTCTAGGGAAGAGCTATATTCTCTGATATCCTAAACAAACCCCATTTGCTATCCTTTAAAGATTGCCCTCTGGTCACCAGGAATCCAGGAGGTTTATCCCTGCAGTCCTCTAACTACAAGATTAAATAATGGATCGACTTTGAACATGAAATACTGTATTGATTGATTTTATGCTTGAATTTTGCACTACAGTCTGTGTAAGTGGGAGTTTTCATTACAAATCTCATTTTGAAGGGTTTATGACTAGCCTGTTTCAATTCTCTCTAGGCTTAAAACTTGTTAGATATGTTTTACACTAGAAGATAAAAACTGTCTTGAAAATGAGAAGGAGAGTGAGAGAGATAAAAAGATTGGTGTAATTATCCTTAACTACAGGAACATATTTTGAATCCAATTTATGAAAGACTGAAATTTGACAGTCCTTATTTTTCATACTTTGGTGTTTTTGGAACAGTAACTTAAGCAATTTAAAATGTAAGAGTCTACAAACATCCATAAGAACTCACTTCCTACATGCTGGACAAAGGACACCTAGGACAAAATTACCTTTTCAGTATTACTGAAAGTACTTGACATATATAAGAACGTAAGAGGCTAATTGTGAATTTCTCATTGTTCTGCTTTAATGAGGTAACAGTCATGCAGAATTTCAGGGTACATCTTCTTACTCATTCAAATGAGAGAGACAAAGCAATTGAGCTTTTAGGAGGGTCAGGGTGGGACTTCGAAAGAATGCTCAAGTGCTCAGAAGCACAGAGTAGAAGTTCATATGCAGTATATGCATAAATTCTTTCCCACATAATGTACAGTGCCTTGTTTCAGCCTTTCTGTCTGCTTTTCTGACTTGCTAGAACAGTAATGTTCAGATGATAAATGAGCACCTCACAATTTACTGGGCCAGCCTTCAAATAAGTCAGGTCTCAGGTTGAGGTTTTAAGGATGAAGACTTTCTCTTTCCAAAAGTAATAGATGTAATCTATTACTAAGTAGATTAAAATACTAATCTAAATAGACGAAAATACTCTCCTATTGTAAAGTTCCCATATTTTTAAGATTCCATTTTCTACACTTCAGCAATTGTTTAGGCATATGGTAAGTGGTATACAGACACATGAGGCTATTAAAATTGTAACAATGAACATGAAAATATCAGAGTGAAGTAAGTTATTCAATAGGCAGTTTTGCTTACCTGTATATGACCAATCAATCTCTTCAGTCAATTTCCGCTGTTGTCTATAGTATCCGTACACTGAATCTGCAAAATAGTAATGAATTTACAATTTTAAAAACAGAAGCCTAACAGGACCTTGAAGTGTTGATGACACGTCCCCCTCCAACAAGATAATCACTGTTTTAATTACTGATTAATAATTTACTTTGTCCTTATCTTGGACCTCAAATGATAAGTACTGGTTAAACAGAATGTAAGTATCATTAACATTGTAGCATATTAAGGACACAAGCAAAGCAAACAGAAGCTTTCCAAACCTTCCTTCCTCTCTCCCTCCCTTCATTCCTCTCATCGCAACCATTCCTCCTCTTTTAAAATTAATACAACTCTCCCATGAAGAAAGCTTCTTTTGTGATGTCCTTTTGAAAGAACCATTCCAGATAACTAGGATGTCAATGAGAGTTAAACTTTTGCTTAGTGCGGTCATGACTTTACATGTTTTCTGTAACTTTGTACTGCTGATACAAATAAATGATACAGATAAGGAATAAAATACTCTAAAATATAATTTCATTGTGTTCTATCATTGGCATAATTATAAAGTATGTAAGATTACTTGTACACATAAATTTGATGGAGAGAGAAGGTTAGATACTAGTTACTTTTAAATTATATTTTTTGAGAGAGAAATATCTTACTGTATAAATGCTCATTGACTTACTTTGACTACTGAATAACCTTCCCTATTATTCTTTTTATGACAGTTCTAGGGCAATTCTAGCAACACAGTGATACAGACAAATAGATGACTATGCCCCCAAATAATTACTAAAGCATGTAAATTGCAGATACAGGTTTTTTGAGACTGTCATTTCAAGAGCCATAATGTTAAGCAACTTCATTACTGTTCTAGAGAAGTACAATACAACTTATCTAAGAAATATTTGCCCTCGAGCATGTTGAACACACATATGGATTGCTTCCTTGAGAAAATGCCATAGAATTCTGCTCATACTCTGCAGTAAATAATTTAATGAAACACTTTCATAATATCCATTTCTTCTTCTCTCGTGCAGAAATGTAGTACTGATTACAGGATGTTAAATCATAATTGCTATTTGCAAGTTTACACGTTCATGTGTCTTACAGTGATTTTCTGCTACCTATCTGAAACCCATGTTTTATTAACTTCACCAGACTTCTGCCTCCTCCATGTGGATGTGATTTGGCCTTTAGTATTTTTCTCTTCTCCCCCTCTGCCAAAAATCCCCGAACTATCCCTTGTAACAATTCACAACATTCACTCATGACTAAGATCAAGAAGGTAAGTAATGGCAGTGGAAAAGGATTTACATGCACCAACGTTGTCTTTGGACCACATTTCCAAGTCAATGTGCATTGTGCCTGCTCCTTCAATTAATTACTGAAAAGAAAGCTGTATAGGCTGTGATTCACAGCTGTTAGTTGATGTCTCCAGTTTCTTCCTTTATTCACTGTCCTCCTAATTGCTACTTCCCACAATTAGTTGATCAGTCACATGCAAACTAAGCAGCGGCTGGGTATGAGAGCTTCCCACTACTTTTTAAATCTCACAGGGAGTTCTCATGAACAAAGAGTGATAGTTTCAATAAACAAGAAAAAAAAGGGCAAGGTTCATTTTGGTGCATTACACACTTAGAGACCCAGTAAATCTTACAGGAAGTCTTTAAAGATTCCAGGAGGTGTCAGGAGTTGATACACCTTCTTTCCTCTGCTGTTCATCAGCTGTGTGCCCACAGCCCCTCCAGAGCTGAAGATTCATAGCTAACATGAGTGGCAGAGGAAAGTGCTGTGTGAGTGTGAGGATGAGCCATGCAGCAATTGTTCCTTTGAGCTGCTGGTGTAAATTGCCCTGAGAAACACAACCATGCATTCTATTGCAGTGTAAACTGTCAGAGTTAAACAGCTAACAGTGTAGAGCTGGAAGGAAATTATTCTATTTTTTAGTTTTATTTTTTTTAACGTTAACAAATTGACATCCCTTTTGCTGATGATGTATGACAGCAGATACTTCTGTTTAAATACTGTATTTAAATTCCTAGCATTTAATTTAAATGAAGATGGGAAGAACACCTTCACAAAAAAAAAAAAGAAGGCAAAACTGATGTCAGGTTTGTGGTTTTATACGTAAATCTATGATACTGATTGAACTTGATCAGCTTGACAGTCTGCATGACTCCTGTGACACTGACTGATATCTCCAGCCAGTGCCTAAAATAGTTTGAATTTTATTGGATGAGGTGCTGCTTTATGATGCAAAAAAACCTAAATATTCTTTTTGTTTCCAGGAAGCAGTTGAACATGTTTCCATAAATTGTTGATTTATTCACAGAACAGGGAAGCTTGGTTTTGGGATCATGTTTTAAACAGTTTTATGATTATTGTTCTATGCCTACTAAGGAGACATGCAAGACATCATTAAATGGTTCCCCTCCCCCACCTTTTACTACCCTCCTTCAAAGTCAAATGTTTCTTTCTGAGGCTGTAAGACTTGTTTCTTTTTTATATTCAGTCGAAACAGTATGTGCCCAGTGCCCAAGGCCCATGAAATAATGGTGGCAAATGCTTCCCTGCTATTCATGGGTAGCAGGACTGACTGATTTGTGACTGACCCAGTCTCATGTTCAGTCACAAGGGCAAAGAGAGAACATGATCTCTGGTTAATGCATAGTGCTAGGAGTAATAAGATCTTGTAGATACTTTTACCTGTTTAAAATATATAAGTAACCAGATTTTCTTTCTGACATGAGTCTGATATCCATTTGTACTTACTGGCCTCAGTTGAGCTGCTTTTGATTCAGTGCTGTGAATGAAACATTCTAATCCTCAATATCTTTATGCATATCTAAAGGTGAAAAATTAATAGCTTTAATGACTAACAGAAAGAATTGTCTATGAGGGATATCCTCTTGATTTGACACTCTGTGCCAGAAAAATGAATCAGAGAAGGGGAAATGGGACCTTAAACCTCTGAATTCTGTAGGGGAAATGCCTCTCAGAGGTGCTGAAGCAAGAAGCTCCAAGTATCCACCAGAGATCCCGCTCCTAAGCCTTGGTAGAAAGGGCTTCCTAAGGACAGTGCTCGAGACACTGGGGATGCTGCACTCAATGTGCTGCTTTGCTACAAAGGATACAAGCTCAGGCATAATCTGGGACTGAGATTTATACTAGGATGCTGTAATTTTACCCTTTATGTCCTTTGTGCCACAGCAGAGTCAAGATATACCAGCTGCCAGATTCAAGAGAAAAAAAGGGACAATCTCCTTGTGGTTTTACCTCCACGCAGCCCAAACTTGTGAGTTGCACCTGCAGTGGAGCTGGCATTTATGAGATTCTGACACCAGAATGACTTATTTATAGGAACTGGGACACAGTAAGTAATGTCAGTGTTAGTGAGATCTACAAATGGGAAACTGATGTTCTGCATGTACAGTATGGGTAGATATTTTCAGCTATGAATTTAGATTACAAACATGATTTGGTCCTGGAATACACGGTCCATTCAATATTTTCCTTCTAAAATCTAATTTGAGAGAAAAGAGGACAGATTCTAAAGTCATAAGCATTCATCTGGTATAAGTGGATAATGGCAATGTATTACAGTCATGGAGATAAAGGCTTTGTTATTAAAATTCCAATTTACATGGGGAAGATTCAATGCATGGTTCTTAGGCCAAGGAAGTGCACAGGAACTCTCAGAATACCAGCAAGGATGAGCAGTCACTGAAAAATGTGATAATTTTCTCTTTGAAAAATACAGGAGCTCTTGTTTCAAGCAAATTGTGTCTCATGAGAGCTCAGCTATGTACACTGGTATTACTGACTGCAGAAGTGGGAAGCTATGAAAATCAGAGGATTACACAGGTTTGGAAATGATTTTAAAATCTATGAAGGGGAGATCCACAAACACTTCTTAAACACAGTGACACCACTTTTGGCTCACTAACTCCATTGATGAAATTGGGAGGATTATACTGGGAAATTCTCATTGCATATTTGCCCTCTTTTAATCCACTTGCCTTGTCAGTTGGCACTGGTTATTAGCAGAGGCAGGTTGCCAGGCAAGTGGCTTATTGGAGATTAAGATATACACGTCTCCACTGGAGAAGAATTAGGAATTGTAGAACAAACTGGAATGGTATGGTAATAGCAATGCTTATACAGGGTAGCTGAAAGAGAATCTATGCATGGCTAGTGGTTAAGAAGTGGGACACCAGAAAACGTTGCTGCAAAGAAGTCAAAGAGAAGAAGACAAACTGTAAAAATGGCATGACAAATTTAAAAAAAAGAAGCTACGTGTAATTAACAAAAGAGATGCTCGGTGCTTGTCAAATATGAAAAGAACACAAATATATTGGACAGAGTTTCATTACACATGTTCTGCTTCTGAGAACGTTAAACAGCAAAACTGCAAAATCACATCTGATGATAAATGGATTGCTTCTTCAACACTTTTAGTTTACTTATTTTAGCCTCTTTCATTGACAGGAAGGTCACAGGATCCACTTCTATATCTTTCATCAATCTCATGATGGTGTAGCTTCATTGCCTCAACTGAAATAACTCTTGATTTATACTGGCAGAGGAAATTAAAAGATTCAGAGCACAACCTGCTGAAAGTCTTGAAGTTTTAAAAGACAATAGCTAACTATAAATCCCTTTAACAGAATGATCTACATTTGCCTGAGTAAGGTCTCTCTCTTCTTATGAATGTATTTAATTGTGTAATGCCATCTGTAAAACTCTTAAAAACGCAAAAAATACTTTAATAACCCACTTCTACAATTTCATATATTCTTTCTCCCTGAATGTCAAAATGTCTAAGTCTTCTGTCAAGACTTGTCTGAGAACTCTCACACCCTTAGTGAAATTAAAAATCTTTTTTTACCCACAGTTTCTTCTGTGTAGGCTTATATCAGGCTTTGGTACATGATCGGGGATATATTAAGAAGAGTCAGTCCCCTCCATCACACTTAAGTGTAGGCTGCTCATTCCAATACAGACTGACAAATGAGACTTTTCCTGCACTAAATATAAAGCCAGAATAAAACTCTTCTTACAATTTGGCCATTGTTGAGTTTATTTACTAACACAAATTGTGTTTAAATTTAAAAAAAAATAGAAGAAAAAGTAGAAGAAAAAGATTGACTATTTTAATTTAAAAGTAACTATTATTAAGCACCAGAGTATTAATAGGCACACTGCTTTACAGTGAATAGTGCTATGAATTAAAAATATAATACCTATGGCATCAGCTAAGGTTTATACATCACATTTAATCAGAATTTTCCAGTGAGTTTGTATATGCAAATGTTACAAGGACTCCAATTTGACCAAATTAGGTTCTACTCCTCTGGAATTTTACATGCTGAGGTTTAGAGGGGTCCTGAAATTCCTAAGCAGCCAATGGAAATTGGAAGGGATATTCCAAGAGGATATGATTCAACACGGTTAAATGACAGGCTGCCACCTTCACTCTGACTACAGGCAAAATAGTAGGAAATGTTAGATGTGTCCCTCCACTCGGGATCTTGTACACCCAAATGGTCTGAGAGAGTTCAGCCTCCCACACAGCCATTGGCCAACAGTTGAAGCATTATCTACAGCAAGCTTTAAGGCTTCTCTGGTCACTGATGTAGCATTCGAGCATCTGCCCACTGAAACCAAAAGGACAGCTCTTAGATGGGAGAGTGGCACTTACCAGTGTTTATCTTTGAACAGGCACAGGTGAGTGAAATTAAATGCCTGTGAAGCCCTTGGGTTAAACACAAAGATTTATCAGTAATTTAAAGACCTACAGAATGAGATAGCCCTGCAAACCTATAGGCACTGATTGCTGCTGAAGCACCTAAAAACATGTCCAAAGCCAAAACCAGGAAGGACTTAAGAGGACTGTAATTCCCCCAGAAATGTTACACCACTGTCCCATGTATGAACTGAGGCAATGTGGTGTTTATGATAGAAATTGGAAATGATATTTAAAAAAGCAGGTGCCAAGGAGTGATTTCTCAGACACACTTTTCTATAACTCTGCTGCTACCCAGATTCTTTACCCCATACCCAGAGACTCTTTCAATGCAACACATGTAAATTCATGGAATCATACAAATAAGAAGTAAATCCAGACCAGACATGAACAAACAAGAGTTGAATCAAGTCAGGGAAACTATAGGCATTTGATTTCAAAATTAATTTATTTCTCTTATAGCAGTACCAGAGAAGTAAGAAAGAGATAAACACAACTGAATTTGTTTAAACATAAATAGTAAGGATAACTTAATTTTATTCGCATAATCCTCTTCAACATGCTAGGTATTCCAGTAACTTAAATGATCCTATTTTCTAGGAAAATGATGTGTCAAGTACTGCAATAAATATAATTTGGAATGAAGAATATGTGCTTTGCCTCATATTTCACACCTAAGTGTAAAAGCATTCACGATTCCTTTTCCAGCAAACACGAAACATTGCAATAAAAGTGCATTGAAAAGTAAAACATTTGACTCCCACATCCAAATTCACATTTAACTGGCTTTTGGAAAGTTGTTTTTTTTTTTTATATTATTACGCTTCTTCAATGCCTCTCTGCCTGTTAATATTAACAACTACCAACCAGTAAAGCTCTAAATCTTTGGCAATATTTATCTAAAACTCTTGAGAGTAGACCTTATGCAAGTCACCTCAAAGGAGCATTTACTGAAACAAATGCTTTTTTTTAGCACAGTAGGGACTGTAAAGTCAAGCTGTTAGAAACTTTGTCTTTAGCAGAATATTTAAATAGCTAAAATAATCTTGGGGACCTGAATGAACAGCCTTAGACTGGATCCTTTGAAGACGTTGGTGGAGGGGCTATTGAGAGAAAGATTTCTCCTTACAGGAGGAAGTCTTTAATTATTATATATTTTCCTTTCCCATTTATTTCATGCTGGAATTGCAAATTCTACTCAATCCTTATCCCTCCGGTCATATTACAGTCTCAATGAAATTACTTTTCAATAACCATAGGGAAGAGAGGTTGCCCTGGATTATTTTCTTATAAGTATTTGAATAAGTCTAGGGATTATGCCACATACCTTTTATAAAACAATACCAACATCATTCTACTCCCTTGAGGGGACTACACACCACAACATCAAGACTGAAAAATCCCAAAGCTCATCATGAAAACCCAATAGCAACTGCATATCTCTAAAAACATCAGTCGCTATTTCATAACAAATATATGAACACAATGAAAACAACATAAATAAAAACACAATCACATATACAACACATATACAACCTGCTATTTTTTGACAAATCCTAACAGTTATATTATATACGTGCATCAGTATGTCCGGATAGATGTTCATCTATAAGGATTTGTCAAAAAGGGGTATATATAAATACATACACACACATATTGCTCTTCCTTATGACATCATCATGTTTTAAATCTCATGTTTAATCTTTTCCTTTAGCCATTTCTGTATTGCAACTCATCACAGAAACACATCATTTACAAAAGAAAGCAGTGTCTCATGATTGAGACAACAGAGAAAAATGTGACAAACACGCACACCAGAAACACAAACCAAAGTCAAAACAAAGACACACAATTTATGGGTTTATGTTATGATTTTTAAATAATTCTCTTTTTTTACTAGAATTGTACTAGCAGAATTATTAATATAGTGGCATAAGGGAGATCACAGAGAAAATAACCAGAACATTGCAATTACTTTAAAATTCATTCACAATACCGTATTTAAAAATACACTGAGGTGAGGAACCAAAATCTATGCTGCCTTTTACCCCACAGGTCCTCTGTTCCCCTTGCCACGAGCTCAGGGCAGTACCTTCCCTCTGCCCCTGCAGGTGCCTTGTACTTGCCTTTTGGGTGATCTTAAGGAGCAATTGCCCCATAGATTCACCTCTCCCCAGTCAGAGGAAGCAGAACCTGTCTCCTGATGTTCATGGAGTTTTCAAGCCAGCACGATGTAGTGAAAAGTAGATTTAGTGTCAGTAATACCCTATATGGAGCTTAACACTACAAATGTGTCTTTTAACTTATTCTGGTAACATTTAATTTTTAAAAAATGCCTGAAAGATCATTAATTTTTAAAATTAGAAATATGTGTTAGATATGAAATAGACTCCAGGCTGCTCCACGCAACCCAGACTAAGAAATTCTCAGCAAACTCTGAAGCAGAATTTTAAGCATTCAGGAGACTCTCAGGGGAAGAAGTGAAGTATCTGTAAAGTCAGGCATCTATTTCTCAGCGTTTTCAGGACTTGGGTAACTTTGGACTTGGGTATCTGTCTTTTGCTTAAGTGTCATTTTTCAGTCTGAGTCTTGCTGTATAAAATTACAAAAGCCTTTGGAAATTCACTATTGAATAGGCCAAACCATACCTGTTGACTGTAAGTGCAGTATAAGTACAATCTCTAATTGAGATTTCACCATAATATATTTAAAATGTATATTGAAATATACTCTATGGCACAACCCAAATCAGGAAATTACTGGAAAAAGAAGTACATGTCACACAGATCAGAAAAAAATAAATTTAGTGCACTCAGTCAGAGTTTTTCCCAGATCCTTGAGCTTTGGTCAGAGATGGTGGCAGTTGGAAGGGGCTGACTGTTTGATGAGGGTCTGGTGCTGTTGGCTGGGGCTGAGGTGCCCATAATCCTCGTCCACATTTTACAGCTACCAAGGACACACAGTCCCAAGTTTAATTAATATGGCCTCTTCTTTTGGTGGGATATAATTTTCTCATTTCAGCTATTCAGAAGTTAATTTCAAAAATTTTTAAGTCAATACGGACAGATTAAATGACATTGTTTTAGCTTATTATTACTTTGGGAAGTGAAATAAAAATGAAAGAGTACCAAAAAAAGGGGGTTGGCTTGAAGTTCCAGAGGATGGTCTAGGCTTTCCTCTGTGTTTTGCCAACTCCTGCATCATGCAGGTAGAGTGCCACACCATTGCTGTATTTTCATACAATCCAGGCACTTAGAGCTCACACTAGACTTTTGCTGACCAGCATGTTTTACTTGTGTTTTAAAAAGCAAATGCTCCGTATCTGGTCCCCTACTTCATCAAACATACACAAATATGGTGTATTGTTCTACAGAAAAATATTTTTACCTTCACAGGCTGCTGAAAACAACATGGTGTACTGATTGTTCCTGGAGGTGATTGTTTATTATAGCTACCTACAGCAATATTGACACTTGATTTTCTCTTTTCTGATACAGATTTAATTAAAAAAAAGGCGGGAGGATATCAAACAAAATAAGGACAGGACGATTTAAAACCTATTTTCTTCATATTTCTTTTCTTGAATTCATTTTTAATTCTCTTCAGTAACTTGTTTTCTACTCTGTAGCTATCATTTGATATAGTTTTAGGATCAAATTCTGTCTTATGGTTTATGTATGCCCAAAAGAGTACCATGAAGGAAATAGGAATCTCATCCTAGTCCTGTACCAATCACCTACAGAACTGGAACATCAAAGATAATTTTGAAATTAAGATACTAATAATATTTGGAAGTAGAGAGTGAGATGGTTTGATCAGATATTCTGCATGATCTGCATAGTCATGTATCTTGCTTGTACTTAATCAGTATGCTCTTCACCTTGGAGTGGGATGGTAAATCTTACTGGGAAGCTATATAAGGCCCACATGAATGCAGACAGAACACAAAGTTACTATACAGGGGCACACAACCATCACCTACCCATCCTCCTAATGTCTACATTATGCACATTTTACATAACAGTAATAGCAGACAATGCAGATTCGTGATTTCAGAAAAACAAACCCACAGCATTATTTTGTTAGTTTATATTCTTTTAGTTCTCATGCCTGTTGAATTCTGTCAGGAGACATAAACTGAGTTAAGCAAGATTTGATCCAAAATGCGGAAATAATATCCCCATAAGATGATAGAAACATGGTTTGAAAAATCACTGTAAACATGAAGTTTCACCTGCCTGCAACAACCATCTTCCCACATAATCCAATCTTTTGTTAAGGCAATAAAAATAATTTTCACAGATCTCAAGTGGTGGTGGCACTCCATGAAAAGCCTTAATTTGTGCACTGAACCACAAAATGGAGGTTCTGACCTCTTGTTACTTGCAATGCTACACTGAGTGCGTAACACTTCTAGTAGGGAGAAATTAGATCTTTGAAATGAAAATCTGATAGCCTGGGACTGTTACTGTGATTCACAGGCAAATTTGTATTATAGACTAAACACTGAAATGTGAAGAAATTAAAACCAACGTACCTAACTAGAAAAGCATTCAATGACTCATGTACAAGGATTGAATTATTTTTATAGCCAACTAATAAATTAATTAATTGCTCCATTAATTAACAGCAACTAGAATCTGGAAAACATTATCTATAAAGGTATAGTAGCTTAGTAGTATGAGCATGCTTGAATCTTGTACTTAGGTCTCAGTGCACTGAAGCAGCTTGTGAATTTACACCAGGACTGATAAAGTCATTCCCACATTGGAAATTTAGCTGCCTAAACTCTTTGCTAGTTCAGATCTCAACTTCCAGAAGAACTAAGAGGTTTTGGCTCTTCAGGGATGAAGAATTAGTACTAGAAAGGGATTTTAACACTGAACTGCCACTGCAGGCTCCCCAGATCCTCAAAGCCCTTGATAAACACAGCCTGCCCTTGGTTTAGGTGTAGAGCAATAAAACCGTGGGTAAAGTCATTAATTAGCAGCTTGTGAAGCATGTCTGCCTGTCCCCCCCTCTCTTATGAATATTTATATAAAGGTTTTGAGGTATGGGGTAAAACTTCAATAGGCTGGATTCAGAGTGTCTCCTGTGAATACTGGTTGGGCACATAATTAGCGTGCTTTGTCCTAGAGCCATTTAGACACTTCTGCCATTGTGCTTGGGAGGAAGCCTGACTTACATATCACGCCTAGTAATACAGAGTTATGAATAGGGAATGGCCTGGAAGTTTACATATAGTCTTAGAAGAAGGTCTCTCACTGCCTGTTTTCTTATAAATGCTTCAATTTAAGGGTGCAGGCCCAAACAGACAAAATGAACAGAATGCTAAAACTCACTTCTTTGAGTGAGCAAGGAGGGTTTAAACTTCTAGGCACTGGAGAGACTGCCTTGGGGAAAATAAAACTGCTGAGAGGAGAGAAACATGCAGCTGACTCTGTAAGAACAAGTTAGAGGCCTAATAATATATATACTATATACATAT
>VYXC01004201.1:0-11323 GCA_013397175.1 Platysteira castanea | reverse complement strand
TCCTCTCCTCTCCTCTCCTCTCCTCTCCTCTCCTCTCTGCCTACAGCCAGCGTTGGAGGGCAGAGCACCTCAGGAGACTGACCTGCCTTCATCTCTTCTCTGGACCACAGATTGTCCAGGCTCGGAGGAACCCAGCCATTTGCTCAGGACAGCAAGGACTCTCCTGGACCTAGGCTTTCCTAACTCTGTAGAACAGGACCTGCCCCTCTGCTCTTCCCAGACCTGCCGTATTCTCCTGCCCCTGTTCCTGCTGTGGCCTTGCTGTTGTGGTGTTGCTACCACACCATCTTGCAGGGTACAGCTTGATGTCACTTTTTCCTACTTCTCCTACTCTCTCAGTGTTATTTTGACCAGACAAGCAGAAAGATCCCAGGCCTAGATCCTGGTGTCTCCAATCGTCACTATCCCTGTGCTGTTCATACATGTTTTCCTGTAGCATGTCTGTGCCAGGGTTCCCAGCTGGAGAAATACCATGGCTGGATAAAAATTCAAGATGATAACAATTACCAAGTTCAGTGGTTTCCATATTAAATATTGCTGGAGAAAGCATTGCCAAACTGTTCAGGCAGTAGATGTCTCAGACTCATCCTCATTTCTTGCTGTCTCCCTTGATCACAAGCATTATAGAAATGCAGGATTCAAGAAAACTGGGTTTGATGATGAGGAAAGGGTCATGCTCTAAATGTACATGTGCCTGGTGAATGATCTCTCTGCCACAAACCTTCCTGCCTGGATTCAGACTATCATTCCTTTATGGAGATGTCTGTGGATATTCTTATTGCAGTCCAGATACTTTCCTATAGTCATGGGTGAAAGCTGATTAATCTTGTTCGTCCTTTCAATGGTTTTCATTTTTATATTTAAAAACCCAGTGTGTTTGCAAAGTGCCTTCACAACTGTCAGCAGAAGAGAAAGTGTTTCCAAAGCTCAGTGTAGCTTCTTTGACAGGGTGATGTGCTGGGAAATACCTCAAGCTGCCAGAAGAAGACCTTGAGAACAAAAATGTGTTACTGCAAGAGATTTATCTAGCCATTGGGAATGGTGAAATACTGTATGGTATTTGCATTAATTAGTTAAGGCTAATTAAAATCTGTTTCCACTATGCAGAGACTGTCTGCTAATAAAGATCTCTAGAAATATCTAGATTTTTGAAATGAATAATTTATTAATGAAGAAGGTAGTGAAGAACTAGTCAATCAATCAATCAATCAATCTTGATCTTTTACCTGGGCAGCTTAAGACTTTTTTTTTACACTTGAACTGCCTGGGAATCCCTTTTGTGTTCCCCTTCCTCCTCACCCTTTTTCAGTTATTACCAGAGTAATAGAGAAGAACTGGGATCTATCACTCACTCTTGCTTCACTGATTGCAGTGTTTGATTGGCCACTCAAATACACTGGATTTTTTCTGCTTCTTGCCAAGGTGTCCAAACCAGAATATGAATAGTGAATGCCAGGTGTTGTGTACATATCCTCATTCATGTGCAAATGTGGTTGTTTGGATAAAGAAGAAACATATTTACCATTCTGAATGCTCACTTTCAAGGCTTCCAAAGTTATCTTTGGCCTCTTGTATTTTTCACTTCCTTCTTCCACTCCAATGATATTGGCCTTTGTGGAAAGACGTTTTAGATCACTCTCTTTCCCCCCGGGGCTTTGGTCTTCATGCTTGATGACTGTCCCTGGAGGCAATAAATTTGTATATGGCAGCAATTTTAACTGGTGGTAGTTCCATCCAAGACATGATGGCTGTGGGGGTAGGGATGAGATGGAGAACAATATTCAGTGTTAGAATGTTCATCAGGTTTTCTTGTTAAATTGTTAGAAACACAGAAACAGAGGAAAGTAACCACTCTGGCAAGAGAATGATGAATGAGGATTAAGCATTATTCCATGTTGTGGAAACACCTTGGATTCATTCTTCAAAGAATGATAAAACTCTAATGGTCACTGTGCAAAATTAAACAAGGAATATATTAAGGCATTTTCTTAATCTGAAGAAATCCGAACATTTTTTCCCTTAACTTGTTGGTTCAACGGATCAAATGAAATTTTAGAACAAAATTAGTTTCGACCTATGTAATTTACTTAAGTATGCACAAAATCCACTTATTTTTCCACAGTGTTTGCACAAAAAGTTACCAGTTGACCCTGATTCTCTGACGCTTCCTTGTAATTTGTCTGTCAGTGAATTTTGACTCGAATTTTGGTTTGAACTTAAATGTGCCCCAAAGTAATAGGTTTATACTGGGGCTGGAGCTGTTGACTTCAACTGTAAGGTTCTTCAGAGACTCCCCAGTCATACTTAAACAGGGCCACCAGGTCTGATCTTGCTTTATTTAAAGTATGCTGAAGCTTTAGGACATTCATGGCTTCCCAGGGAGACTTGCTACATTAGTTGGCAAGTGTCTTTTTTGATGGAAGAAACCAAATTAATTTTCAAGATTCTACTCTCATCCCAATACCTGTCCAGGAACCTCCTCAAGAAAGAAAAATGCTGAGATTCATCTGCCAGAATTGAAAGGTATCTTTGGACAGGAGCTCTCTTTTTTTTGGTACAAGGAGATGATTGTGAAACCTATGGTAGCATAAATAGTTCCTTCCAGGCAATGGAAAATGTTACTCTTGAGATATTGTCTTTTTGCAAAACCCAGGAAGTTACAAAATATTAAATAACAAATCAAACATATGTTTTTTCAGATTAGAGGGCTGTGGTTGTTCTATTGTTCTCCTGTAGAAAAAGACACCTGCAGAGCCACTCCCCTTCAGAAATAGAGACTATATATTGTGAAGTGCTTTTCACCAACAAGGCCTGGTGAGATGGGTACCACTATGATTTTGACATGGCTACTCTTGTTGGGTCCAGCAGTTCTGGAGGCCAAAACAGGTAAAACTCTTAGACTTGTTCCAGGGAACATAAAAAAATTATAAACACTGCTTGGAGTCTTCTCTATTGATTCCAAGAGCAGAAATTAGATTCAGGCTGGTATTGGTTCGGGCAAAAGAATAAAGGGGGAATTGGATGAAAGAGATAGCAGAGTTTTGTTCTACTAAAATTATGAACTAATCATCAGAGTGGATGATAAAAATGGTTTGAACAATTCTGTGGAGTTCATTTTGCTACCACGGGGTCCTACTCATCTTAGTGCCTTGTTACATTGCAAGAATTCTGTCTGTGAGTATGTCATGAATGAGGTATTCTTCCAGTTCCAGAAATCTGATCTAAAAATTATGGAAAGATTTATTTCTTTATTTACTTTCAAGGTGTCTTTTATTCCAGATTATATGTGTACACACATATGCTATTTATTTAATATTGCTTGTATTATTTGATTCTTCTTGGTCTTATGTACAATTTAACAAAATATAACATGAAGTTAAGTTTTCACACTCTAGCACCGTGGTTAAATGATGGACATCTAAAAATAATAAGAGATGAAATTCTTTTAGTTCAACTTTTTTATGGTCATAGAATTTTTTCCTTCCATGATTGCTTTCTGTCTCCTGAGTGGTTTGGGGACACTGAGTTAAATGGTTCTGTGTATATCTTAGAATAATTGCTGATTACTTTTCTAATGAGTTATTTAAGCACCATGATGATAATTTATATTGCCATCATTCACCTCATCAGTTCTCTTCATCTGTCTCCAGCTTTTCTGGTGATAAGTCATCTCACTCTGGCTGCTCTAGCTCTTCTCTCTGCTCTCTGCCTCTGTCTCCCGGGGCAGAGCATTTGCTGTATTTGTATAATCACAGGCCTTTGTCTTTTTGATACCTTTGAAGTGTGAGGCAGGACTCAACCTACCCAATTTCATCCCCAGCTGATGGTTATGCTCTCACAGTGATGACAGGCCTTGAATGAAAGCAAATAAAACTGGTTTAGGTCAGCTTAAATTTCCTAATCCCAGTCTGACTTTTTGCCAGGTTTGCTGTTTCACTCCTCAAAAACACTGAGTCATGTTCAAAAATGTGCGTGTTCAAGTAGATATTTGAAGGAAGAAGTCAGATATAAGTCAAGGAGTACTTTTATAGCTTTGCCCTTTGAAAGTCATACAAATCAGGGCAGTTTTAGTTTGGTCACCATCTTGACTGTACTTCTAGCTCAATAGCAAGGAATTCTGTGCAATGAAGAAATCCTGGAGCTGTTAACTTTTGAGATTTGTTTTGCTTTGGATGACTTAGTTTTTAATAACAAGGTAAATATATACTTGGCAGCAAAGGAAAATATAACAAGTCCAGCATGCATGTTTTGATTTCCAAAGTGGAAATACTGCAAATCTGATGTTACAACATTTGTTTGCTTGCTTACACTTGGTGGTAAAGCCCTTAATAAACTTCTTCACCAAAAATGGATCTTTAAAATCAGAATTTTCATGCTGGTCACTCCAAAATGTCTAAACAAGACATTTAAAACTGAAAAGCAGGTGGGTTTTACCTGAATGAATGCAATAATCAGCTGTATATGATAGGTTATTTCTTTATTTCAAAATGTGATAACATTTTACTGGTATATAAGAAATAAAGCCACAGAATTCCTATTGAAATCTTTATAATCCTGTTGAGACCATCACCCATTCTGTGGAACATTTGGTGGAATTCTTCCACTAAAGTTAGTCTTAAAAGCTATAGGTTTTGGTTCTGATATGTGGACTCTAGGTCCTTAAACTTGTCCTAAAAGTGTCTTTTCTTGCTTAAATAGTTTGTGCTTAGCCTGCTGCCTAACTTTACTGTAGGGATCTTGCATAAAATATATGTGGCTGATTTTGAGAACTGGAAGAGAGGAATGAAAAAGGTACAAATCACCTCTGTCCTCACAGGCACTTAACACTGGGCTGGGCAACACCTTGTAGGGACAATAAGGGAAGAGGACAGAATAGACGCTCCTTACAGCCCCTTCCAGCTTGTTTGCCTGACTGTTTTGTGTTCAATCCCCTCTCTCCCGAAGCTCCGTATCTCCACCTGGTGAACGGAAGGCACCGATGCGAGGGTCGTGTTGAGATCTACTACAGAGGACGGTCGGGGACAGTTTGTGATGACTTCTGGGACCTCGCTGACGCCCAGGTTGTGTGCAGGCAGCTGGGATGTGGCAGGGCCATTGCAGCCCTAGGGAGTGCGTACTTCGGCCAGGGCTCGGGGGACATCGTGCTGGACAACGTGAGGTGCAGCGGAGATGAGGTGTCCTTGCTGCGCTGCAATCACACGGGCTGGAGGATACACAACTGCGGCCACTATGAAGATGCTTCTGTCGTCTGTTCAGGTACTCCCACACTTTTTTTCCCAGCAATCCTGTCCTTTCACTCCACTGACACTGCAGAATCAGCGTGGACTCATGTTTTCTCACTACGGTCATATAAAAACTGCACTTGCTCATCCATGCAAAGCAATTAAAAACCCCGAGGATCAGATATACATTGCAGATATGCAGAACAATTACTCCATCGAATCAACAGGCAGTGGCAATAAGGAAACAATTCAAAAACAGAGGCAAAGCTATGTCTGATAAGCAAAATTTATCAGGGAGCAATGGGGTTAGGTGAACTCTTAATGGATTAGTTATGGGCAATAACAGTTTCACAAACACAACCCAGACTGTCATAGCTCACAATTTACTTTGGATTGTTTCCATACTTGTCAATTCTTCCTTCATTTAGGTCTATTAATGCCTTTTTCCTTTGCAAATATCCATCCACTTTGAGTAGTCTTTCATTTTACTTTCCCATTATTTTTCAGGAGAATGTAGGTTATTTGTATCTTATTTTCTCCTGTATTAACAACAGATCATCATGAACCAAGACATGGCTGATGACAACAGACTGTTCCGATGTTTTATATCTATATTGCAGTTTTCCACATTTCCTTAGAGAGTAAGAGCCTGGAGAGCTGAATCCTTGCCAGAAGGAAGTGCTAGCTACACCAATGTTTTTCACTTAGAAGAAAAGAATAAAAATTGCTACAATACCTCTATTAATCTATGTGTGATATATTCAGAGCCTTTTAAAATGCCATTTATTTCTTGCTATCATACATAGCTCCATTGCCCTTTATGGGCTGGATGTATTGAACAGATGATTCAGCCTGGCCCCCTCCTGCCCTTGCACCAAGCACCATCCCTAGGCCGCTGTTCCCGGGGATGTCCTGATCCTCTGCAGAGGGGCACTCACAGTGGTGACAGGTCCAAGCACTGGACAGCCCCACAGCTCCCCCTCCTCCATTCCAGGAGCCTGTAGAGTCTCTGGCTGTGACTGGGCTGTGGTGTCCTGGGGTTGGGAGCAGATGCCACACCAGAACCTTACCCTGCTTACCATCTGGAAATACTACTTCCAAGGAAAGTTTTAAATTGGCTGTTACCCACCTCCATTCAATCCATTGACCCCAGACAAGATGGACAATGCCCTCAGAGAAATTGTTCTTGATTTCGCTTCATCCTTGAGGACCTGGGCTTGTAGCTACCACACAGATGTACCCACTGCACAGTGCTCATATGTGGGGTGTTTTTCTTCTTTTTTTACAGAAGAGTCTGATGCAAAATCAACAGAGCAAATATCTGATCCAACATCAACAGATACAGCAGCTTCAACACTGGAGACAACCTTTCCACTGGAGACAACCACAGAAATGACAACACTCACAGAACCAGTGACATCTCTAAGAGAGACAGCAATGTCAGCATCAACGGTCCTCACAGAGGAGATAATGTCCCTGCAGGAGATGGCCACAACTGAATTAACAACCAGCACAGGGGCGGCAACAGTGCCGATGACAACCCTAGGGGTGACAACCACCACACCACTAATGACCTCCCCAGGAGAGATGTCCACTTCACCAGAGATGACCACTGCAGTGTCATCCCCTGCCCTGTCATCCACACTGCCTGATACGAGCACCGCAGCAAGAGTGGACAGCAGAGCAGAAGAGAGCACAGCAGGTAACCCTGTCCACTGTCACTCACTGTTCTCCTCAGTGTCCCTGGGCTTCCTTGCCAGACCTGATTGCACCGCGGGGGAACTCCCAAAATACCAGGAGAGAGTTCCATGCTCTCTTCCCCGTTAACTGTCCAGCTCTGCTTTCCATGCCCATTTCCATGTCCATTGCCATTGCACTAATGACCTCCTTAGCAGGAACATCCAGCCCACCACATCCGACCAGCACAGAGCCATCCACTAGCACACCAGAGGTGTCCACCTCATCAGAGATGACCACAGCAGAGATGACCAGCACAGTGGCATCCACTGCCGCACCAGAGGTGTCCACCTCAGCAGAGACGACCCCCTCAGCAGAGAAGACAACCTCAGCAGAGAGGATCGCCTCACCAGATGTGATAACCTCAGCAGGGATGACCACATCCACAAAGATGATAACCTCACCAGAGATGACCACCTCAGAGACAACAGGTACAAAACCAGAGGAGGGTATACCAGGTAACCCTGTCATCTCTCACTTACTGGTCTCCTTAGTGCTCCTGATCTCTTTACTGAGTAACTCCAACCCCTGCCACATGTTCCACTGGTGGGTTTTTTTGGAAGCAGCCAAGCTGATGTCTCTCAGTAGATGTGGGGCAAAGCAGCAACTTTGGGGTTTTCTGCTGCCTGGTGAGGTGAGCACGTGCCAAGCAAAAGCCCCGTTTGCGCACAGAGAGCACAGCAGGCTCTTCTGGCCTGCAGGAATAGGGTTTCAAAGAGGTGGCAAAGAGCAGGACTGAGGGATCACAGAGCTGGGAGGCTGGAGAAGGACTCAGGGCACTTTGGGCTGGTGTCTCTACGGGAAATGACGGGACAGAGCTTCACCCTCTCTACCAGCATTAACAATCCAGCCTTGCTTATCATACCAAATACTGTGACCAATGTAAGAATTACCTCCCTAGCAGGCATGTCCAGGACAGTGCAGAAGATCAAGCAAACAACCCTCATAGCAGAGATGACCACCACAACAGAGACGACCACCTCAGCAGAGACGACCACCTCAGCAGAGATGACCACCTCAGCAGAGACAACCACCTCAGCAGAGATGACCACCTCAGCAGAGACAACACCCACCCAACCAGAGACGACCACCTCAGCAGAGATGACCACTACAACACGGATAGGAGCAAAGGAGAAGACCACAACAGGTAACCCTGTCCACTCTCTGTTCACTGTGTGGAAGAGAAAAGCCAAGACAGTCATTTCAGATGAATGAAAGAGCTCTGCAGGATGGCATAGGAGTCACAGGACAGGGGCTCCTAGAAAATGGGCTACTCTGAGCTGCATGACACATGTGACTCTGTTTGGAACCTTTGTCATTGACACCAAATTCTTCCTTGCATCCACAGCTCCAGCACCCACCAGCGCCAGGCCATATTCCGCAGGTAATTCCGGCCCCCAGCCCCACCCCTGGCCTTGCAGCAGCACGCAGGCTCTCTGTGTCAGTGGGCCGTGAGGGCACAGCAGAGTGCCGGGCTGGTGTGAGCTCGTCCTTGTGCCGTGTGCCAGGGCCCAGCGTGCGGCTGTCGGGCGGCAGGAACGGCTGCGAGGGCCGCGTGGAGCTGTACGACGGCAGCACCTGGGGGACGGTGTGTGACGACCAGTGGGACCTGCAGGATGCCCAGGTGCTGTGCCGGCAGCTGGGCTGTGGCCAGCCCGTGGCTGCGCTGGACACTGCGCACTTTGGCCCCGGCTCCGGCCGCATCTTCCTGGACGACGTGCAGTGCCGCGGGGACGAGCCCTCCCTGCAGATGTGCCGGCACAACGGCTGGGGCGTGCACGACTGCAGGCACGTGGAGGATGCCAGTGTCATCTGTGCAGGTGAGTGGCCAGCACAGACCACCAGCTCTCCAGCAGGTCACACCAGATGGTTTTTGGTGTCCTCCATGGGAAGCAGCCAAGCAGAGACAGGGCAGAGAGCAGAGCCTGGGGTCTTTTCCTGTCTGGTGCTGAAACACATGTCTTGCAAAATCTCAATTTTTGTACAGGGAGGGCAGAGCAGGCTCTCCAGTCTCATAGGTGTAGGTGCTCCATGCCATTGCAAAGAACAGGTTTGTGGGATCACAGTATGGGCTGCACTGGGGACAGGTCAGGCTGGTGTCTGGAGAGGTCAGTTCCAGGACCCCCATGCCCTTTCCTCACTTTAGTCCTTGAGCTTAGCATGTCCATGTCCATGTCCACGTCCATGTTCATGTCCATTCCGATTCCATGTCCATGTCCATCCACTGCCACAAGCTTGCTGCCTTTAGTGCTCTTTCATTCACTCCCTCTTTTTCCTTGCAGCTGCCGATCCAACCCCTCCTGCTCAATGGCCGTACACAACAGGTAATTCCTGTCCCCCCAGCACATTCCCAGTTTCATAGCAAGCCCCACCCTGGCACAAGAGGAGAAGAGAGGGGGCCTGCTGGGCTGAGCCTGCTCACTGCAGTGTTGCTGGTCCCTTCTGCCCACGACAAAGGGTCTTGTCATTTGAGGGCTTCTGCCAGGGAGGATCTGAGCCCCAGCAGAGGGGCAGCTGCAGCCGTGCTGAGTCCAAGCCCTGGTCTGCCAGACACTCCGTGGCTCCCGGCTGTGGGGCAGCAAGTACGAGGTGGATGGGAGCAATCCCTTCCTCAAGCCCACGCACTTGCCAGGTTAGCTGAAGACACAGGAATCTGTCCTGATGCCAGGTCATGGCTGTTGCTCTGCAACCATCAAGCAGAGGTGTCCAGTCCTTTGTGGGTACCCTGTCAGGGCCCATAGATTCAAACATCTGCAGGGTGCGTGAGTGATATCCCTCAGGGGATGTCCCATAATAATGGTGTATAAAAAGGCCTTTTCAGCAAATGCCCCCATGCCCTGAGCAGCTCCCAGTACCCCCAGCAGTTCTCACAGGATTCCCCAGCAGATCCTTGCTCGTTATGTATCAGCCTTCTACAAACCAGGGGTCTTTGCTCTGTCAATATCCTTGCACGGTCTCTTCAGATCTGCTCACCTCAGATCAAAGTCACTGTGGCCAGATCTCCCAAAAAGTTGTGGAGGTGGGGGCTGTGGATGCTGGGGAGCCGGAGCCCTGACCTTGTGCCGTGTGCCGTGTGCCAGGGCCCAGCGTGCGGCTGTCGGGCGGCAGGAATGGCTGCGAGGGCCGCGTGGAGCTGTACGACGGCAGCACCTGGGGGACGGTGTGTGACGACCAGTGGGACCTGCAGGATGCCCAGGTGCTGTGCCGGCAGCTGGGCTGTGGCCAGGCCATGGATGCCCCGCACAGCGCTCACTTTGGCCCCGGCTCCGGCCGCATCTTCCTGGACGACGTGCAGTGCCGTGGGGACGAGCCCTCCCTGCAGATGTGCCGGCACAACGGCTGGGGCGTGCACAACTGCGGGCACGTGGAGGATGCCAGTGTCATCTGTGCAGGTGAGTGGCCAGCACAGACCACCTCAGGCCCTTTCATGCATCATTCTGAGTGGGCTCTGGGTCTGTCCACTACAGACAGTTGTGCTGAATTGCCCTGGTACAGCCAGGGCAGAGACGAGCCTTGGTGTCTTCTGCCTCCTGAGATTGAAGCCTGTGTGATGCAAAAGACACATTTTTGCTCAGGGAGGGGACACCAAATTTTCCACACTTCCTGCTGTAGGCACTAAATGAGGGCGTAAAGAGTTGGAGTGCAGGATTGTTCTAGGGGGAGGATGGGGCAGGACTGTGGACAGGTCAGGCTGGTAACAGGATAGGAGGAAAGGCAGGACTCAAGTTCCCTTGCCCCTTTAGACCTACAGCATGAATTTTCATGTCCATGTCCATGACCATGTCCACATCCAAGTCCATACACTGCCACACGACTGGTGCATTCACTGCCATTGCATTCACCCCCTCTTCTTCCTTGCAGCTGCCAATCCAACCCCTCCTGCTCAATGGCCCCTCACAACAGGTAAGTCCAGCTCACCCAGCTTATGTCCAGTTTGGCAGCGAGTCCCAACCTGGCACAAGAAGAGAATAGGAGAGTCCAGTTGGGCAGATCCTGCTCAGTGCAAGGCTGCTGGACCCCGGTGTGCATGACAACTTCAGGGTGTATGAGTGATTCCTCAAAGGGTTTGGTCCACTGTCCAGGGTGGCAAAGTGTTTTTCTGGAAATGGTTCAGTGAATCGATGACTTCTGCACCCAGGAAGCTCCACCAGGACACCAACAGGTCCCTGGACAGGGGTAGACTGTTGTCTGAATGCCTGGCATGTATCCTCAGTCAGAATGCCTCTCCCAATCCATTTTGGGTCTGCACTCCTCCAGCTGATGGTCACTGTGGAAAAATCTGCAAAACACTTGGGAAGTCTGGGGCTCAGGGAGCCAGGTTGGTGGAAACCTGACCTTGTGCATTGTGCCGTGTGCCAGGGCCC
>VYXC01004178.1:49929-66669 GCA_013397175.1 Platysteira castanea | reverse complement strand
TTGCAGTTCGAGGCAGTTTATTTATTCTGCCCAAGCCGTGTTTACAGCGGCGCATCGGAGCACTGGGGGTGAGTTAAGCGGTGCTGGGGGTTGGGGAGGGGAACAGGGAGCGGGGGGGAGAGCATCTTTTTGGGCAAAAAAAAAAAAAAATTAAAAGGAGGAAATTAGAAAGAGCCGTTTTAAAGAGGCAGACATCAAAGGCGTCATTTATATTTCAAATCGTGGGGAAATAACTTTCTAATGAGGAATCATAATGGGGAAAGTGAAGATTCCGGCGTTATTGCATCGCCAGCTTCAAAACCCTCCCATTGTTCTGCTTGAGAGAGGAAAAATAAACCCCGAACCAGTCAATTAGAGGGAAGAGGGGAAAAGTGGAGTAAAGTATTAATTTTTAAAGGAGCAGCTCCATGGTGGGAAGGGCCTCCCTAAAATTTCAGGGTGTTCTGCTCCAAGCCTCCTGCTCCCCTCTGTTTTCCAAGCTGGGGATTGTGTTTAATTTATTTTATTTTAAATACATCCAATCCATGCTGGTCCCATGGGGTGCTCCAAGCATCTCCCAAACCCCCAAACCCAGACCATCCTTTTTTTGGGTCAGAAGGACAGGATTTATGCCAAGGATGTTGCCCTGTCCATAACAACTGGGGTGTTAAAAACAGCTCCTGCTGCCCCAGGATTGATGTGTCGCTGTCTGGGAAGGACGAGAGAGCTGCCAGCCAGTGTCACTTTTGTCCCATTCAGAGGAGTCAGCTCTGCTTATCATTAATTATTATTGTTATTACAACCACTTGGGGAGCAGCGGGGGAAAAAAGCTAAAAACAATCCGAGGGGTTTGTTTGGAAATGAAACGCCCGGTGTCCCTGCGGAGCGATCGGGGAGAAGGGATGGCAGGATTTGCAAGGCCCGAGGAAGCAGCTCCGGGGAGATAAGGGCTGCTGGGGAGGCAGGGGCTGCGCAGGGGCCGAGCCCAGGGAGGTTTCACGGAGCTGCTCTGGGCAGGAGCAGCAGTGACTCCTGCGGCTGCACGTGCTGAGGCAGGGATCACCCTCGGAGCTGGGAACGTCCCCCAGACCCACGGGAAGGGCAGGAATTGTGGCCCGTCCTGCTGAGCTGTGGTGCTGCTGAACTCTGCCCTGTCCTTTGTCCCTTGGATCAGTGTGTCTGGAAAGACACAATAAAGAGGCTCTTACATGTGCCAGGTTCAGCAGAAAGGAGGGGAAAAACTTTATTATTGACATATTTCACATTCTTATACAATTCCTAACTTCACAAGGGATTGGAGGACATGTCACTTCCTTCTCAATCCCACTGGAGAAAAAAGATGCTTATCAAAGTTTTTTTATTACAAAAGGAATGAAAAACAGAAAATACCGTTAAGGAAACATTGGCTATTATTTACATGAAACCGTGAGAAAGAATTTCTGACTCCAAGGTTAAAAACAGAAGGCTTTAGCAAAAACCAGGGCAACAGACCAGCACCACGACAGTCACAACGAGAGCTGCTCAATCCAGCCCTGGGATGGAGCAGAGAACGGACAAAGCTCATTCCACCCCCATCTCCGGCCAAGGCTTAAGGGATTTGGGAACTCAGCCTCGATTTTGTCTAATTCCTCTTGTCCTTTTTAATTGGGCTCGTGCATCTAAACCCCCTCGGCAGATCCCCGCTTTAATCTCCCCACACCCCGGTTCATCATCTGTTCAATTATTAACATCTCTAATTACTGCTAACCACAGCTCTCCTCCCAGTTTGCCAGCTGGCTGCTCGGCTCCCAGGGTGGCACAGGGGGTTTCAAAGAGCCCAGTGGTTTTTGTGGGGCACCCAGGGGTTTCTGTGTCCTTCGGGAGCTGCCAGACCCCAGGATGGATCTCAGGGTGGGTTCATCCCACCCAGGGATAAAGTGCTTCAAAGAGTGGGATGAGAAGAGTTTAAAGAGCTGAAAGGGATGCTAAAGATGGATGGACAATTACCAGGTGGGCAAAAGGGGAGGGATGCAGCTCCTGGAATCACCTCCCGGATGCTCATCCACGTCCAAAGTCACCCTGAGTTTGCTGTGGGCCAATCCCCTCCCGTGCCTCAGTTTTCCCTGCAGAAAGTGGGGCTCGTTCTTCCACCTGCAAACCCAGCTCTGAAATAAAGCCCCATAATTGGAACAAATGGAAGCAAAGCTTCCCTGAGAATCTTCTCCTTCGATTCAGATTCCCCTTCAGTTCTGGTTCCCCTTCATTTCACAGAGGAGAGGGGGATTTCAAAGAGCCCAGTGTCTTTTTGTGGAACATCCGGGGATTTCTGTGTGCTTTGGGAGCTGCCAGCTCCAGGGATGGGGCTCAGGGCAGCTCCAGCCCATCCAAGAGCAGGTGCTGCCATAAGAAGTGGTTTGAAGAGGTGAAAGGGATGATAAAACCCCCAGACTGGGAGGGCTGAGCTCTGTGCAGCACCTCCTGGGGGCTCATCCACATCCAGGGCAGGGTTAGGTTGGATTTCAGGGAAAGGTTCTTCCCCTCGAGGGTGCTGGCACTGCCCAGGCTCCCCAGGGAATGGGCCCGGCCCCGAGGCTGCCAGAGCTCCAGGGGCGTTTGGGCAGCGCTGCCAGGGATGCCCAGGGTGGGGCTGTTGGGGGTCTGTGCAGGGACAGGGGCTGGGCTGGGTGATCCTGTGGGTCCAGCTCAGGATATTTGATCCTGAGCTTGCAATGGATGTTTCCTTCCCGTGCCTCAGTTTCCCCTGCCAAAATTTGGAGATCGTGACACCGAACCTGCAAACCCCACCTGAGAAATGAAGCTCCGTAAGAAAAACAAATCGAAACAAAACTTTCCTATGGATCTTCCCTCCATCTCAGATTCCTGCTGTCCTGATGCCACACTGGCCTTTGGGTCTGAGCACTTGGAAATCAGCTCCATCAGCGCCACAAACTCGCTCCTCATCAGCCTCTCCCAGAGAGTTTGCCAGGAAGGAGCAAGGAGATGTTTTCCCTGGTATCCCACAGCCCAGGGGTGTTTGTTATGCAGAACTGCTCGTGCCGCTCTCCTGGGAACAGCGTTGGGTCGGGAGATAAATCCTTCCCTCGGCTGCTCCGTGCCAGAGCAGAGCATTGGGATTCTGCCCCAGTGCCGGCTGATTTATGTCACCCAGCAACACAGCAGGAGCTGCAGTTTTTACAATCAAACACACCACTGACGCTGCGTTTTCGGGTGCATGTGTGAGCAGCCGAGCTGGAGATCGCCTGTTGGAGTCGCCCGGGAGTTTGGGAGAGCAGCGCCGCAGCCGCTGGAACTGGGGAATATTAAAGGTCCATGTGCACCAACGTGATGCTGCGAAGAGGGAAGCTCCTTTCCCTGAGTTTTTCACCCCAAATTCTCCATCTTCATCCACCTCCTAGCCTTAGTTTCCCCCTTGCATCCCCGATATCCATTTTTAGGGATGTGCTGGCACAGGAGCCACTCAGCACCGCGGAGCTGCCGGCGTCTCCGTGGGCTCAGGCTTTCCCCTCGCAGCAATCCCACGGATCAACACTTCCCGGGAACTGCAGCCATGAATTTTTCATAGGAGCAAGGAAATCTGAGCCCCGGTTTGGTTGTTTTATTAAACACACAACAGGGACCCTTCAGGGGAGCCGCGGAGGGCGGCTCCGGAGCCGTGATTGGCGTGGTGGATAACGCGGCTCTACAGATGGTAATCCCTGATTTGCTGCAGAGCTTCGCCCGGGGACATCGCGCTTGGAAAAGAGGAAATTTGTTCTGGTTCAGAACCTCGGGAGATGCCCAGCCTGCTGGAAGGGGGAGAAGAGCTGGGATAACTCAATTAAGCTTTGTGCGTTTGGACCCAAAGGTGTGGGGAAGCCTCCAGACCCGGAACTGAGAGGAAAAGGGGATGAGGGAACCCAACCATATCCCTGTTTTCATCCCAAAGAGGTGTGCAGCAGCTTGGGCTCAAGCACAGGCTGCCATTCCATGGAATTGTTGGTAATTTTTCTAATTTCCAGTTGCAAAAACTCCGTTTTAATTGAAGGGGAGGATTAGAGGCGGCAGATGAGAAAGAGCAATCTTGGCCACTAATTAAAGTTGAACTTCTCCTCTGGAAAACCTTGGCCTCCACGTGAATTCAAATGGTTGCACTGTGATCAGTGCAAATATTCCCACATTTTCCCATTGCTCTGCAGGGACAGGGGCTGCCGTGGCCAAAAAAGGTGTTTTACCCAAAATTAGGCACAATCCTATTCACAACACCCAAAAATTCCCAAAGAATCCTCATCTCCAGCAGAAAATGTGGGGCTGAAACCTGCGCAGAGCCACAGCACTTAGGGGAAGGAGGAGGAAATCTGGATTGGTGCTGTGGGTGATTTTTGGAGAGAGCTGGAGTTGTAAATGTGGGTGTACAAACATTAAAATCATCACTGCAGGACGATCCCAAATCCCCGTGCCCCTGAAAAGGTGAGGATGGTCTGGGAGGCAGGAGCAGTGAACACCATCCCATGGAAGCAAGAGGAACGAAGGGGCAGGAGCCGCCCCAAAACCGGCAGCGATGCCGGGGATTTCTGGAGATGAAGCTGAAGCTTTTCCAGCTGGGAACGTGCCGTGGTCCAAGTGTTCTTCTCTGGATGCAGACATGGGTCCCTGGCTGTCCCCCTGTGGATGCACAGCTCCACTCAGCAGCACTTTGTGGGACTCCAGGACGTGCACCACAACAATCCATGGCCACTTCCCCTTTTGCTCCCGTGGGAAGCTCAGCCCAGCCTTTCTCCCGGCTCATTTCCAGCTCTCTTGTTTTCCCTTTAATCAGCTTCAGGTGGGAAAAGCCCCGAGCTGAATGCTCAGGGTCAAAGCAAAGTGAGAATTGGTGGGGTTTGCCTTGAATCCCCTGATCAGGGAGTCGCTCGGGAGCCCTGGCTGTTGTTAGAAAGCAGAGTCGGTGACTTTGGCAGGAATGAGCTTGGAAAGAGGAACTGCAAAGGGGTCAGGGAGGAAGTGGGGAATGAAAACCACCCACCAGAGGAGCTGGAGATACGTAAGGACTTCTCAAAATCATGGATCACTCCTGACACCTCCCAGACAACCTGAGCCACTGTTTGTGCCTCCCAGAATAGAAATGTGTAGGGAAGAGCCAGACTGCTCTTGGAATAACTCCGACGTGCCCCATTTGTAGCGGGTTTTTAAGTTCAGTGGGTTTTTTTCTCCTCCTGGCAGAACGTAGAAGGCTTGCAGAGCTCCCAGAATATAAATACCCACGGGGAATTGCTTCCTTTCCCAGGCTGCTCCGGGGGTGTCCGTTCCTCGCAGTGAATTTTGCTCCCTCAGACACGCAGCACCCACGGGCTGCCCCTCTCCATCCTCCCCCGGGATGTCAGCTCCTCTGACAGCCGCCAGTTGTTGCCCTGGTTTTTGTAAGCCTTCTGTTTTTAACCTTGGAGTCAAATTCTTTTCACACAGTTTCATGTAAATAATAGCCAATGTTTACTTAATGGTATTTTCTGTTTTTCATTCCTTTTGTGATATGACAACTTTGATGAGCACCTTTCTTCTCCAGTGGGATTGAGAAGGAAGTGACATGCTCTCCAATCCCTTGTGGAGTTGGGACGTGTATAAGAATGAGATAATGTCAATAAATCCATACCATTTTCCTCCTTTCTGCTGAACCTGGCAAGTGTAAGAGCCTCTTTATTGTGTCTCCCCGGACACAGCCAGCCTCGCCCAGCGCCCCGGGAACGCTCCCGGAGAATCGACTCCCTGGGAGCTGATGGAATTCCTGCAGAGGCCCGGGAGCACCAGCGCCCGCTGCCAGCACCCAGCCCGGGAGGAGGGCACAATTTGCTTCCCATTATGGATCTGCCGGGGCCTGAAGGAATCAACAGGGACGTGTTCCCTGCCAGGTGCTGACGTGGCCCATTGGGGAGTAACGGGAATATTTTGGGATGTAGGTCTGGTAAATGCTGCCAATGTCATTCCCCATTCCAGATGGGCTTCTCCGCTGGACTTCCACACTCAGATCCTGGGCAAAGGAAATCCTTCTGTTTTATTTAATTTTGTATTTTATTTTATTTTTTAGGTTTTTATATTTTATTTTATTTTATTTTAATCACACATGGATTTTTTACTATTCCTGAGTATACCCCAGTCTCCCTGGGCCCACTGGCTGCTTGTGAGGGATCCCGTGGGATCTGGGTGCTGCAGAAGCAAAGCCCCATCCTCCTCCCTGACTCAGCATCTTCACCTTGCACTGCTTGAGCCACAGCGGTCACCAAAAGGTGGGCAGGAATTCCCTTTGCATTGTCCCACATACAGGGATGCACCTGCCCTCCCAAAGCTGCTGGAAAGTGCCCTTGGGTGGGGAAACACCCCCTAAATAATCAGATTTGGGGTCCCAGATTGCCAGCACCCCCCTAGAAATATATGAAGAATAAACATAAATAAAGAAGAAATTTATGTTATTCTTGGAGGTGTGGAAAGCTTTGGGATAAAAGTTGATGGTGGTGGAGGAAGTGCTGGGAATTCAGGTATTTGGTGGGGAATGATCTGTGCAGAGGGACTTGTCTGTGCCTCCTGGAGGAGAAGGACACGCTGCACGGCATTTGGAGAATGAGTGTTTAAATTAAGGTGGACAACGCCCACCTCCAGCCCCGATGGAAAGGTTGACCCGTGGCCATCCCATCCTGATGAGGGGCACCAGCCCTTCTCCATCCTTGTGACACTGGTTGTGCGGAGCTTTCATCACCCCAGGGGAAAAAACAAATGCTGAAACCAAGACATTTCACAGGAAGCTTTTGTGAGCCTCATATGCTCCCTGCTCACAGCCACCTGCTTCCAGCTGGCCGGGACTCACTCCCATCTGGGGTGGGAAACTGCCCGGCTCCCGGGCTCCCTCCTCAGCACACGGGCTGGGGAGAGGGCTGGACCCCAGCCTCTGCTCAGAGGGCAAAAGCAAATTGTTCAAGTACTGACTGAAGGATTTAACCCCAGGGAAGAGGTCACAGCCCTGAGCCTGACAGAATTCCAGAGATCTGGACAATGATCTTGGGCGTGTGGTGACTCTTGGGGTGTCCAGTGCAGGGCTGGGAGCTGGGCTCGATCCTGCTGGGTCCCATCCAGCTCAGGATAATCTGTGATTCTAGAGTGTCTCCTTACCCTGAGAAGCTGGAAAAAAGGAGATTTTGGGGCTTTGCCTGGAGAGCCGCATCCTCAGCGAGCCTGTCTGTTATCCCTGTGATCCAGAGCGGAGTCTTCAATAACTGGAGAGGACAAAGAGCCGCGCTTGTTGTCGGAGGCGTGCAGAGAAAGGCTGGGGCTGTATCAATTAAGATAAGAGCCCTGTCTGAGGCAGCTCACAAAACCAAGGAAATGCCTTTAACCTCTCATTTCCCTGCTTTGGAGGCTCCCGAGGCGAGCTGTGGTGTCTCACCAGCTGTGACACTCCCCGGATTGTGGCTTCTAATGAATTACCAGCTTCATTTATTCATTTATTTACCCAGTTTTCCTTCCTGGGCGTGAGTAGGCCCTGGGAGCCGTGAGGATGGGGGAGGAAATCTCTGCTGGAGGCTCCTCCCTCAGCAGCATTGTTTGGTGACAGCAAGCGTGGCTTGTCACAAGTGTCCCCTTGTCTTGGTTTAAAAGACAGGTGTCTACCAAAGGAAGGCAGGAGCCCCCCTCAGAATGGGAAATGCAACCCCCTTCCTGCCAAATTATTATAAATTTGAAATTGAGGGGCTTTCGGGCACAGATATGAGAAATAGGAATAACAGGGTTTTTACTAATACATGTATATAACAAAGCAACAATACAGAANTGAAAGATGTTGATCTGATGTTCAAGATCTCATCTTACAATTCAGCATGGAATGCCTGGTTCCTCCCCCTGGGTGGAACATCTCCCAGTGGGATGGTGAGTCAGGGCAAGGCCTTGCTGGGCCATGAACAGGAGATAGCCCAGAGGGAGGGGGAGGGGAGCACTGCCCCACCTGGTCTCAGCAGCTCCTGAAGATGGTGATAGAACACTTTTTTGGGCACATCTCACACTGTAACCTAGGACACCCCTCCAACACCTCGGTCCCCCCATTTCAGAGCAGCATCCACTGGGATGGAGCCCTGGGATGCAATTTCTCGTGGATTTGGTGATGGAGATGTGCCTGGCTCAGTGGCCCACGGCCGTGGTGGAGTGACACATCCTTGTCCTCCATCCGGGGACACCCCAAGCTGATGGTTGAATTCTGTTTTGATAAAAACATCTTGTGTGAAACACAAACTGCACCTGCCCGTGTGGTTTTGTCCCCGGGCACCCCAGCAGGGCTGGAATCACTGCCATGAGCCCAGCCTTTAAAATCCAGTCAGAAATGATGTTCAGTCCCAGTTTCAGCCCCAGACCCCCCCGGCACTGCTCTGGTCTGTGCCCAGAGAGGAAAAAGGGTGGTCCATCTGTTAAGAGCCTCTCTGTCCAGGAGTCCTGAGCTCAGAGCGACGCCAGGAATTTCAATTATTCCTGCAGTTCTTGCTGAGGACAAACCAGCTCAGCCATGCAGCGTGTCCGTGCTCCGCAGCCTGGATTTTAATTGGGAAAAGCCAGGTTTGGGGCTGTCGGGCGTGTCTGGGAGCACGCCAGGGTGCTCAGGAGCCCGGCGCCGTGACGGCTCCAGCCCGGAGCAGGCTCAGGGACTTCAGCTCCTTCTGGCCCAGCGCTGCTGTAAATTTTCCCTGGTTTTCAAAGCCTGACCCAAAATGAGCTGAGGAAGTTTAATGCATAATTGAAATAAAATTTCTATTTCCTCTTTGGATTATCTTACAAAATTTTAATTTCACAGAGAAGTCATTACTGCGTTTGTTTTGCTAATCCTTCGGATCGGCTCCGTACGGAGGATGATCTGGAGCATTATTAGAGTCCCTAATAAGATCTCATTTCCTGCTCAAGGCCACTCGGTGAAGTCTGAACAAACAACGTGGGGCTGGTTCTTCAGCCGTGCCCTGGAGGCAGAGGGCTGGGAGCCGAGGCACCCCGGGTTCCCCTGCTCCTCATCCCTCAGGGCTGTGCTGCAGCCCTGGGATGGGACAGTGCCGGGTGTTTGGGCACCTGCTGAGCCAGGAACCCCCAAAATACACCACGAATAGCAGCTGTGCCAGGCAAGAGCTGGTTCCCAAGAGGAGCAGCAATAGGGAAAGGCGTCTGAGCTGAAGGAGGAGAGGAGGAGGATGGGGGAAGCTCAAGCAAGGCCACAAAGGAGATGGGTGGATGAAGCCTTCCAGAGACCGTCCTGAAAGTTCCCTGCATCCCAGAAGTGAATAAAATTCGGAAGCTTGGCTGCGTCCTGCATCCCCCTCAGTCTCCCAAACAACCCAGCAGGAGCAGCAAACTTTGTCCTTGTTCCAGGGACAGGTGGGAAAGTGCTCCCAGCTGGTGCCATGGGGTCTCCATCAGGGAGGGAAGGGCAGAGGGGGCCTCTCCATCCCCCAGCACCCTCCCACTCCTCCCTTTCTCCTCCCAGGAAACCCAGCTTCGAGTGCAGGCAGAGGCCAGCCAGGAGCAACGGGAAAGGTGAAGATCCTGTGAATCGCCCCAAACCGGGCCAGGGGACACTTCAGAGGCAGAGTCAGAGCAGTGGGGATTTGCTTTATTGGGCGCCGGGTGTGTGGGGATCGCTCCTCTGAACACACCCCAGTGCTCCCTACAACACGCTATTAAGGGTTAAATTATGAATATTCATCACATTGCTTGGGACAGGCGTGGTTATACAAATTATTTCTCAGAAGTCATTAATATCATTAGCATGCGTGCCACGCATGCGCTGTGCACTCTGGTGGTCGCACTGAGGAAGGCTCCTCTTCTTCCTCGGGGTGTTTCTGATGAAGGCTGGTAGTCTTCATCACGATGCACTTCTCACCTTTCTCCCTGGGGCATGCGTAGTCCTTTNCAGGGTGCCCAGAGCAGCTGTGGCTGCCCCTGGATCCCTGGCAGTGCCCAAGGCCAGGCTGGACAGGGCTTGGGGCAGCCTGGGACAGTGGAAGATTTAAAATCCCCTTTTCAAGAACCCAAACCTTTCTGTGATTCCCCAATTCCCAGAGCAGGGAGGACAGGCCCAGGTGGAGCCCGGGGGCCGTTCCTGCCCGGGGTCTGGGGGGTTCTGTGGGATCACGGCTCCCACCGGTGGCTCGCCCGCCAGACCCCTGGCATTCTGCATCCTGGGATTTGGGGAAAGGCAGCTTTCCTCTGCCCCGGGGTGCACGGGGGTGCCGCACAGAGCAGGAACACAAGATCCCATTCCACCACAGCTTAACTTCGCAAACCGCTCCCCAAAAAGGCCCTTTTGTGCCCACTTCCAACCCAAGAGGTGCCCAAACCTCCCAGGACAAGATCTGACCCCTGTCTCGCAGAGATCCCCCTGGGAAGGAGGTGCCTCCCACTAAATAACAGCCAAAGGATGTCCTGGGAGGGCTGCGTTTGCAGATCCTCTGGAATATCAGCCCAGTGTTTGCTGAGTTACTCTCACAGCAGGGGCTGTTTCCAGAGCTGTTAATAAAATACACAGAATTCACTGTGAGAGAGACCTGGGGAGCTTCGAGTGCCCCTGAAAGGTAAAACTGGCAGCTGGCTCTAAGAGGAATCGGTGGAAAATTCGCAGCATTTCACTGATCAGCATCAAAATAGTCGCTCCTACTTTGTACAGTCCCTCTCGGATCATTTAGCCTCTGAAATCCCCCCAAATCCATCACTTTTTAGATAATTACTGCTCCATTACACCGAGTTTACTGTGATCTATTTGCAATTATAGAATGAATTATCCCTTAGGAGGGAAGAAAAAGTCTAAGTTTGGGGGAGTGGGGAGAGAAGGGAACAAAGAGCAGAAAATAAAATCAATTCATGGCTCCATTAACACCCAACCACAAAGCTCCTCACCACAGCCCATCCCTGTACCCACAGCTCCTGGGCAGCCAGCAAAGAGCCTGAAGAACAATTACAGAACAGAATTAAAATCACCTTTTTAAGCGAAAGTTCTCGAGACGCCTCCCTGCGAAGATTTAATCAGGCGGGTATTGAGTGCCAGGGCGATAATTGATTATTAAATCACTATAAATACACATCTGTACACGGCTCCAGTCCAATTTCCCCTCTGCAATAAATATTTCTCGGGGTGTTTATTTAATCCACGCCTGCCCACGTGAATTTCGGTGATGGATCTTCGGCTGCCAGGATGCAAAACAGAGCCCGGGCAACGCCGCCATCCATCAGCCACTAAGTTGCTGTTAATAACGTTCCCCAGGGGGAAATTCCAGGCAAACAGTTATGAATTTAGTGATGGGGAGCCTCAATCTTCTATTTAAGGAGAAAAGGTGAAGAGGAGTGCAAGGAGAAGGCACCGGGCTGGGCAAGGATGGAGGGAAAATTTCTTGGTGTATTTGGGGTTGAAATACACCCTGAAATGGCATTTTCTGTGTTTTCCCTTGCTTTTTAGGGCAATCAGTCACAAACCTGTGGCTCCCCTTGCCTTTCCTCTCACTGGGGAGAGGATTTGGGGAGAGAGGGGAAGGGCAGCTCATGAGCAAAGAGTCTCCAAACGGCTCTAATTGGTTCAGCCAAGCCCCAGAAGTGCAGAAGTTACAGGGAAAATGAGCATCCAGCAGGGGGAAAAGGCTCAAAGGGCAATAGGGATAATAAAAATCATAAATAGTCAAAAAATCCCTTTCTCCTTCAAAGCCCAGCCCAAGAGTTTCATTCCCAGAGGTTCTGGCCTGTGGCTTGGAAGTGAGGTCTTCATGGATCTTGGCTTTCCAAATGGGTTAAAAATATCATGGTTTTGCCACAGAGCCAAAGGGGGGGATCTGCACAGCCAGGGGGGCTGATGGACAACAGCTCCGGAGATGCTTCCATCCCTCCTCCCACCCACCCATCCTTCCTTCCATCCATCCATCCATCCATCCACCCATCCATCCATCCATCCATCCATCCATCCATCCCTCCCTCCATGCATCCCCCATCCATCCATCCATCCCTCCATCCATCCATCCATCCATCCATCCATCCATCCATCCATCCATCCATCCATCCATCCATCCATCCATCCATCCATCCATCCATCCATCCCTCCATCCATCCATCCATCCATCCATCCATCCATCCCTCCTCCCACCCTCCCATCCTCCCATCCTTCCTCCCACTCTTCCATCCTTGTGTTCCTCTGTCAGGTTTCCTCCATTCTCTTCCTCCTTTAGCTGTGATCAAAACTTAACGAGGACGAAATAAGCCCTGAATGAGGAGATTTTCGAGGATGTTTGAAGGCCTAATGAGAACAGGGAAAGATGCATAATTAAACACACGGAGAATCCATGGCAAATCCCAGGGAAGGAGAGGGAGGGGCTCTGCCCCTGCCATGCCCCCCATCCACCTGTCCTAAAAATGAGCTATTTTTTTAAAGTTTCTTTTAAAAGCCCTAAAATCTGCATTTTCCAAGAAGGAAACTGAGGCACGGGGGTTCCGGGATAGCTGATGTCCATCAGCTCTGGAAACCCCTGGAGTTGAAGGGAAGCAGGGAAACTTCCCTGTTGTGCTTAGGGTTGAAATGCATCACAAAAAAACATTTTCCGTTGATTTTCCAGGGCTTCCAAACTTTTCCAAGGAGTTGCCCAAGCCGGGTTGACCAACAGCTCCAGAAGAACAAACCCCAGCTCCAGGAAGGTGCAGCCTGGGGGATATTTTGGGATAATCCACCTTCTTTTCCCTTTGTTTATCAGTGTCTCCTGATAGGGAGCTGCAAACGCTATCCTGGAAGATTCCCAGCATCCCACAACTATGGAGAGAGACCTCCAGAGGGAAAATGGGATGCTTTATTCAGATTCTCTTTCCTTTGAAAGGTATTTCTCAGGATTATCTCACCTCCATCCCCGCTGCACCCACGCACGGATAAATCACAACTCCGGTGTCACTTTTTGAAAGGATAAATGTTTCCGCTCCCGGCGTATTTATTCCTTTTTGCTCTCGTTTGACAGACAAATCTCATCACACCAGGAGTTCCCCGGCAAACTTTGGAGCAGCCAACTTGCCCCCAGGGATTTATTTCACTATCAGGCTCTCTTCTTTTGGAGGGGGATGTGGAATTTTGGGTCACCCTGGTGGGTTTTGGGAACAGGCTGAGATTCATCACGGGGATTTACATTGCCGGGATTGACTGATTTTTGTTACATGCTCAAAGAAGATGGGAACGTGATGGGGGTGGAGCTGGGATGGGAGAGCAGGGGTCTCCTGGCTGCAGCTCTCCAGGTAAAAATGAAGGTGGAGATGATTTCCCACCTCCGGTGGTCCTTTGAAATCCAACGTCGTTGATATCTCCAACTTCCTCCTGAGGGAACTGGGGAGGCAGCTCCTCCTGAGGGACAGCTCCGACCTCTGCTCCTGGGACAGGGACAGGACACAGGGAACGGCCGGAGCTGTGCCAGGGCAGGGTTAGGATGGATTTCAGTAAAGGCTCTTCCCCCCGAGGGTGCTGGCACTGCCCAGGCTCCCCAGGGAATGGGCCCGGCCCCGAGGTTGCCAGAGCTCCAGGGGCGTTTGGGCAGCGCTGCCAGGGATGAGATTGGTGGGGTGTCTCTGCTGGGCCAGGAGCTCCTTGTGGATCTCTTCCAAATCAGGATATTCCATGATTCTCTGGCTTCCTCAAAGAGGACCCCACCATACCTGCAGCTGCAAAAGCCCATTTTCCCTCTGAAAACCCAAAATTAGGGATTGTCTCATGAAACAGCCTGTGCAAAATGCAGGATTTATGGAATAGCACATAAAATCCTGACATGCCAGGCTGCTCCTCTGTCTCTGGACACCCCTGTTTTCCCCTAAACACAAAGGGGATTTTGGAGCCAACACCATTTGCTGTAAGAGCAGGGTGGTAGAAAAGCAGAATCCTCTAATGGCTGGGAGATGTTTTACAGACCTTAATAACTGCGGGCTCACAACAACTCAGAAAGAAATAGGGACTGTAATTGTCCCCATTTGCAGGAAGAAGAAAAATAGATACACACGAATCAAATGAGGGGCTGAGTAAAGTCTTATCAGGAGCCGGGGGAGCTCTCCATTACCTGATGTCTTAAAATCAGCACTGGATCTCTTTATATCAATCATACTCTGCCTCTGCCAGGATGAAGAAGTGCCTGGGTTAGAAAAAGGCTCTTTGCCTTTCTCCCTCCTTCCCTTTCTTCAGGAATGTGTTTTTCCACTGAAAAATGAGGAAAGTTCACTTCTCTCCAAGCAGCTCCAGCCAGACTTTGTGAGATTGGTCCTGATTTGTTCAAGGACATTCCCAAGGAAGAAGACATGGGCCGGAATTGCAGGCACCAGGCTCCAAACCCTCCTGTGTGAGAACAATCCCGGCACGTTGCCAGCAGCTTTGGCTCGATGGAAAACAAATCAGATCCTCAGGCACGATTTTTTCTCCAAATGTTTTGGGATGGGGGCAGATTTGTCCTGATCTCCTCCATGTGCCCCCTTCCCACACACCCCGAGCATCACTAAAGCACTGATACGAATCCAAGAGATAAGGAAGGAAGGAATTTGGGGATTTAGGGGTCTAAGGGTGCAGGGACACCTTCCACTATCCCAGGTGGCTCCAAACCTCATCCAGCCTGGCCTTGAACGCTTCCAGGGATGGGGCAGCCCCAGCTTCTCTGGGGAACCTCTTCCAGCACATGTGAAACACGAGGCAAAGCAGCCGTTCCTTCTCCAAATTGTTGAACACGGAGTAGGGAAGCTGAGAGAGATTAGAGCCTGGCACATAAATCCCAGCATGAATTCCATGTCCAGCCAGTGCTGCCAAGGGTTTCTGTTTGCAAATTGCCTGCAAACAGATTGGAGGAGTCCCCACCACATTCCTCGTTTGAAAACTTTTGCGAATTTCTTCACGGTCTGAGGATCAATTGGAGTCCGAAATGTGATTATGGAATCTACGATTCCCAGACACACAACTCCCGCTGACCGAGCTGCGGCCTTTTGATGTTTCTGTACCATAAATACACAGGAAAGGAGCCCGAAAGTTGGTTTTAAAGCTGGAAGGAAGCAAAATCATCCAGCTGGACTTCCAAAAGCTGTGTTGATTGCTCCAACTTCCCAAAAAAAGCAACTTTTAGGAAAAGTCAGTGCCTGGATTCAGCACCTTGAAGTGGTGAGGAGTGCCCTGCCTTCCGCAGGTGGCTGAGCTGAGGTTTGATTCCCCTTTTGTTTAATTTGTACCTGTGTGTCTGGGAAAACACAGTAAGGACGCTCTCACACCTGCCAGGTTCAGCAGAAAGGAGGGGAAAGAGCCACTTTATTTACATTTGTCATGTTTTATACAACTCTCAACTCCACAAGGGATTGGAGAACATGTCACTTCCTTCTCAATCCCACTGGAGAAGAAAGATGCTCATCAAAGTTCTCTTATCACAAAAGGAATGAAAAACAGAAAATACAGTTAAGTAAACACTGGCCATTGTTTACATGAAACTGTGTGAGAAAGAATTCCGACTCCAAGGTTAAAGCAGAAGGCTCTAGCAAAAACCAGGACAACATACCTGAACATTTCTAATTCCCATCCAGCTCTCGTCACGCCTTTGCTGGAGATCCCTTGGCTCTCCGGAGCTTGTCCCGATGGACCAACAATTATCCACCACTCCAAGTGCTGCACTTGGACTTTCCAGAGCCAGGACCCTTCATCTGTAGTTTTGGGTTCCAAATCAAACCAAGCTTGGGTTCAAAGCAAGGGTTCACCTCTGCTAAAACCCAACTGGCCCATCACAAACCGGGAATTTGGTGATCAAGGAGAGGTTTTGAAACATCCCTGGTGGTGAAGATCTGAAGGAAAACTTTGTTTTCCAGGAGAATTCACTCCGGCAGAGCTCGGCTGGCTCTGTTCAAGGTGAGTGAGCACAGAAGGGTCAAGCTGCAGCTGTCTTTGGAATTAGAATAAATTATCCTCTTTCAGATGCCTCCCTAACAGCTCTGCTCTGCCGCATCCCTCTCCGACCACACGCAGGCAGCTCGGGGTGAGCTGAGACTGCTCCTAATGATCAGCTCATTACACCCATGAGTTATGCATGGGGCCGGGTTGTGCAGAGCAGCCCTGGTGTTATCACTCAGCTCCTGACACCAGCCCAGCAGCTGGAGGCTCCCTGGCTGCCGTCCCTGGCTCCTGGTGGCCGTGCTGGCCCACATTGCCTCCGTGTGACTCTGTGCTCTCCCATCTGCCTGCACGTCCTCACCGGTTTGGTTTTTGCTGTCTCAGGCACCTTTTGCTACGAGCTTGTTCAGTCTCCCACAGGAGGTTGGCTTGTCCCACGCTGGGGTCACAAATCAGGGGAAAAATGCATTAAAACTTCACGTAGACTTTGGGTTTAAGGAATTAAAGATATTTGCTAAGCTCACGGGGCAAAAGTGCTGGGCATGGCACAAACTGGGATATCTGGTCCTTACAGCCATGGATTTCCAGCCCAAACTCTCCTGTGTTCCTGCTGCCTTATCTCTTCCAGCCTTGGCACTTTTCTGGGAGGCACTGCCCATGCTCCGAGCTCAGATCCTGCCTGTGCTGTGCTCTTCCAGCTCTTCCCAGGAAGCACAGATCCTGCAGGAACCTCTACACGCTGCTCTTGTCCAGATATTATTAAATGTGAGATAATATTTAATAATATTTGTATATTCATATATTTAATAGTATTAAATATTATTAAATATACCATTTTCTTGGCTCTGCTCAGTGCACACTCAGTGTTTAAATAACACTGGAGAGTGTGGATGAGAGAGACAGGAAAAGAATGC
>VYXC01004178.1:22545-35469 GCA_013397175.1 Platysteira castanea | reverse complement strand
CCCCCTCCCCCCCGGGGGCCGGGGCGACGCTCCTTCCCCCCAGGGGCCAGGGAGAAGCTCCATCCCCCCAGGGGCCAGGGAGAAGCTCCATCCCCCGGCCCAGCGCTCCTGGCAGGAACATTCCTGCTGGAATGCCAGGGACAGCAATTAACATCCATTGCCACAGTCACTTCCTCGACAGACTCCGGTCTGGATTGATCCACTGGCTCAATTTTGTTGTTGGGGATAGAATTTCTCATTTCAAGACATAAATCTCTCGCTCACTTATCAATGCGAAGATTTGTCCAGTTAACAGGCGCTGGCAGTATCTGTAATTCCACATGCTGGGCCGGGAGACGATCTCAGGGCTAGGGAATGGCCTCCCCGGGAAGGAAAAGGAAATTATTAGATGAGAAAAGGCAGGAGCACCAATATTTCTGCAGTTTATTGCCAGGATGAATTGAAGTCTTGGCCCTATTAAGCTGATAACAGGGCCAGGGTGTGCATGGAAATATCTGCAGGAATAACCTGTGATGGTTTGGGATCTTGGTCTTTTATAACGTGGGGAAGCCACGACCTCTGGGATGAGCAAACTCAGCCTGTGGGAGAATAAATAGTCTCAGATCCACCAAATTCTCCTTGGTGCAAGGGAGACGAGGCTTGAAAACTGCTGTGGAAGTTTCCCTGCATCCTCTACATTGTTATGGGGTGGGGATGTATGTCTGGGTCCCCAAGGCACCTCTTCTGTCACCCCTCCAGCCCTCTCCCCCCTCCCGTGTGGCTCTAATCATCCTCCCCAAGCTGCTCCCTAAATCCATGTCCACCACGGCGTGGGGAGGGAGCAGCCAACTTCCAACTCCTTCTGCTTCCAAGAGTGCTGGGAAGGTTTGGGAAGGTTTGGGAAGGGAAGGGAAGGGAAGGGAAGGGAAGGGAAGGGGAGGGAAGGGAAGGGAAGGGAAGGGGAGGGAAGGGAAGGGAAGGGAAGGGGAGGGAAGGGAAGGGAAGGGAAGGGGAGGGAAGGGAAGGGAAGGGAAGGGGAGGGAAGGGAAGGGAAGGGAAGGGGAGGGAAGGGAAGGGAAGGGAAGGGGAGGGAAGGGAAGGGAAGGGAAGGGGAGGGAAGGGAAGGGAAGGGAAGGGGAGGGAAGGGAAGGGAAGGGAAGGGGAGGGAAGGGAAGGGAAGGGAAGGGGAGGGAAGGGAAGGGAAGGGAAGGGGAGGGAAGGGAAGGGAAGGGAAGGGGAGGGAAGGGAAGGGAAGGGAAGGGGAGGGAAGGGAAGGGAAGGGAAGGGGAGGGAAGGGAAGGGAAGGGAAGGGGAGGGAAGGGAAGGGAAGGGAAGGGGAGGGAAGGGAAGGGAAGGGAAGGGGAGGGAAGGGAAGGGAAGGGAAGGGGAGGGAAGGGAAGGGAAGGGAAGGGGAGGGAAGGGAAGGGAAGGGAAGGGGAGGGAAGGGAAGGGAAGGGAAGGGGAGGGAAGGGAAGGGAAGGGAAGGGGAGGGAAGGGAAGGGAAGGGAAGGGGAGGGAAGGGAAGGGAAGGGAAGGGGAGGGAAGGGAAGGGAAGGGAAGGGGAGGGAAGGGAAGGGAAGGGAAGGGGAGGGAAGGGAAGGGAAGGGAAGGGGAGGGAAGGGAAGGGAAGGGAAGGGGAGGGAAGGGAAGGGAAGGGAAGGGGAGGGAAGGGAAGGGAAGGGAAGGGGAGGGAAGGGAAGGGAAGGGAAGGGGAGGGAAGGGAAGGGAAGGGAAGGGGAGGGAAGGGAAGGGAAGGGAAGGGGAGGGAAGGGAAGGGAAGGGAAGGGAGCTCATTTGGCAGGTGCAGGCAGCCAGCGGAAGAGCTGCTGCCATCTGCTCCCGCTGGAATTCCTGGGTGTGTCTGCAGGACGTGGGCAATGCTCAGAACCCGCCAGCCGCAGAATATGGAAATAAAAATTGTCCTCTCTGTGGTCTCCTGCTCTGTCCAGCAGGGATTTTGCAGGGTTTTCCAGCCTCATTCCTGTTCCTGGTGGTTTGCAGGGTATCCATCTCTGCTGGCTTCCCACCAGCAGGGGCTTCCCATCAGGATTTGGGAACAGGTGTGGGCAATTCCAGATGTGTCGTTAGAGGACACAAGAAAGGAAGCTCTCACACCTGCTAGGTTTAGTAGAAAGAGGAAAGAGAATAAACTTTATTTACACTTCTCGTATTTTATAGGTTTCTCAATTCCACAAGGGATTGGAGGACATGGCACTTCCTCCTCAATCCCACTGGAGAAAAAGGATGCTCATCAAACTTTCTCTTATCACAAAAGGAATGAAAAACAGAATAGACAGTTAAATAAACATTGGCTATTATTTACATGAAAATCCGTGAGAAAATCATCTGACTCCAAGTTAAAATAGAAGGCTTTAGCAAAACAGGACAACACCAGACAAAATCTGGGGATGGGCCAGAAGGTCTGTCGTGGACTGTGGCAGTTTCCCCGCCTGTGGTGCTGCCATGGGGATCCCACACTCACATCAATCACAGTCGTGGGTGGGAAGGGACCTTGAATCCCATCTCATTCCACCCCTTGCCATGGGCACCTTCCACTACCCCAGATGGCTCCAAAGCACATCCAGCCTGGCCTTGAACTCCTCCAGGGATGGGACATCCTCACCATCTCTGTGCAGCCTTTTCCAAACGCCACCAGGGATCAGAACACGGTGACATTTTGGTGCTCACTGGAGCCACATCTGCAAACCTCTGACCCAAAGTGCTGCATTTCAGGACAGAAAACTGAAGGGAACCAAACCCAGCAGGAAAATCTCTCAGGTTTGGTTTGCTCAAACAGCAAAGCAGTGGCTGGTGGAAAAGGTGTCTCAGAGAGAGCTGAACAGGTCAGGAATTGTCTTCCTGATTCCCTCTCTGGCAACCTGGGGATGATGTTGGGATGTGTGGAGCTCCTGCACTGCTACAGGGGTAACAAAAGCCATCTTGAGTAGGAACCACCTTGATTTTTTGTACTGGAAGAGGTAAAAATGCACATCCATTAGAAAATGAGTGCTGTGGGCAACTTATCCCTGTGGAATGCGAGATCAAGCTCCTTGTGGAGAGAGATGAAATGCCCCAAATTGATGGAAACCTGTTGGCATAGATGCAAATTTCACAGGTACAGGAATAAATCCCCGGCAGCCACGGAAGTGCAAGATCAGATTTGTCTGATAACAATCTTCAGAACACCCAAAACCAGGATTTCTTCCCCTGGATGATGGAAAAGGGCAGGATTTTGACAGGGTGGGTCCCCACTGAGGGTGATACCCAAATCCTGGCCATCCTGACCAAAACACACGTGGGAGGGACAAGGACACAGCACAATAAATTTCTTCCTTTCCATGTGGGCTCTTGCTTTGACTTGAATTCTGAAAACCCTCCGGAAGGCAGGGCAGAAAGAAAGGCACCGTTTCTGATAAGCCAGGTTCAAAGGGAAGCATGAAATTCGGGTGGATGTGGAGCCAGAGCAGCCCAGCCTCAGCTGGAAACCAGCAAACGCCTGCAATATAGATTTCATTTAGATTGAAGGATTTGTTTCGTGTGCATTTTAGAAAACACTGCCCTTATTAATTCTCTTCCTTTTGGGATCTTTCCCCGTTTGTTTGGGTGTTTTTTGAAGCAAACAATTTCAAAGTCGATTGAATCCTGGGGGAAGGTGTTGGCTTGACAGGTTTTAAGCTCAAATTTCTTCATTTGCATGCAGAGATAGCACGAGATTGGGAAGGGTAAACTTTCCATCTGCTCTAATAGGCATGGGTTGGGAATAGGAGGAAGGAGAAGTGCATCTGCAGCTCTTCAAATTTTAGTAGAGGTATAAGCCGTGGATCAGGCACCACCAAACTCAGTCTATTTGGAGTTTTCCTAAAATAAACAGCACCTGGACTCAGGTGAATGGGAATAAATCTCCCGCCTATTTTTTATTTCCATTTTCTGCGAGTTTTCAGACTCACATGTGCAAAATGGGGTCGAATTTGGGTGTAGGGACCCAAGAGGTGCCTGCTGGGGCTGCCCCAGTGGGATTTTCCCTCCCCGCAGTTGGACAGTGCTCCTTGCTGCTGGCAGTGGGGGAGTTGGATGGAGCCCAGCACATCTCCTCTCACCTCAGGTAGGTCACCCAGCGCAGGCAGATGGGCTTGTCGTGGAGCTGGACTCTAATTCCATCATCCCTTCCATCAGACACACCCCCGGACAGACGGACGCTGCGGCTCCAGCAGCCACCGGGGCAAGAGGTGTCAAAAATAAACTCCTTCTTCCATCAATATTTAAAGTTTCTTGGAACTCTGAGGGAGATTCACTGAGGGATGATCCAAGGTATTGCAAATTGGGAAAAAAAGGGGGACTAAAGTGTGGTTTTTATCCCTGCTTGTGGCAGGGGTTGGATCTAGAGGATCTTTAAGATCCCTTCCAGCCCAACCTTCCCATGATTCCATGATTTTTAAGCTTTTTTATCAAAAAATGTGAGTTTTAACACAGAGTTAAAAATGTATTTCAGAAGAAGCTAAAATGAAATATCCCTAAATAACAACTTTCAGCCTCCTCCCCTCCACTGCCAATTACAAAAGCTGCTGAAAACAGATGATGTTTGGGGTCTGATTGTGTTTTCTCCTTTATCTCCTGGTTTGGGGGCTCCTTGGAGGTTCTCCCATGTTCCCTACACTGCAAGGAGGGCAAAGGCCGTGCCCTCCTGTGTTAACACACAGCCCAAACCTCAGGAAGGATTTTCAGAGGCAGAAAATCCCCTTTAAGGGTCGTTTTTGCTGAATTTGACCCTGCCCTGACCTTCTCCCAGCCTCTTGCAGGAGCTGAGGTCACTCAGCTGGGAGCTGCGTTTGGGTTCTAGGAGAGGAAAGAAAGGCCAAAGACACGTTCCTGGCTTCCCCCTCTCTCCCTCCTTCCCTCTGATCTCCTCAGCCCCTGCGGGTTGCTCTGCAAGGAACTCTTTGGATATAAATAAACACAAACCCCCTCGGGATGCCCGTCACTGACAGCTCCAGCGCAGAGAAGCTCCCAAAGTTCAGAGTTTAATGCAAAAGCCTGAAGTGACCACAATTTACTCCAAATTGCTTCGCTTGATCCCACGACCTCGGGAAATCATCGCTGGCGGAGCCGGGGATCGGTGGCCGGGAGCGCGGGTGGGAGAGTGCCCTGCCAGGGAGCTCTGCTGCAAGGAGCAGGGCCCGGCAAGGCTTGGGATCTCAAAGAGCCTTGGAGAGAGGTTTTGCTCTGCAGAGCGCGGAGATTTGAAGGCCGTGTGAGCAATGAAGGTCAAGCACCCCGCGGGAGCCCGGCAGGGATCAGCAGGGACTGGGCTCCTCCAGCTGTGCTGGCCCTGTGGCATTTGCCCTGCAGAATGGTGCCAGGGATGGGGGCATTTGGACTGGACTCCCTGGCTCCCTGCCCAGGGTGTGTCTCGGTTTAAAAGACAGGTGTCTGCTTANGTCCCTCTCTGGAGGTCTGGTGCTGGCCAGGGAGCTCTGGTCCTCTGGGAATCCAGTGGTAGTGCTGTTCCTCTGGGAGTCCAGTGGGAAAAAAGCTCTGCCTTTGCTGCTCCAAAACCCAGACTTTATCCTGGTGGGAATGCTTGGGTCCTTCCCCCTGGGCGGAGCCTCTCCCAGTGGGATGGGGAGTGATGGGCAAGGCCTTGATGGGCCATGAACAGGAGATAATCAGGAGCCACTTATCTGTGAGCCATGCACGAAGGCCTTGATGGGCCCATTAACAGAAAATAGTCCAGAGGGAGGAGGCAGGGAGCACCACCCCACCTGGTCTCAGCAGCTCATGAAAATGGTAAAAGAATATTTCTGGGGGCCTATCTTACACTATAAGCTATGACAGGGTGTTTGGAGCCGAGTTCCCTCCACGCTGCTGCAGGGCACCAGCACTGGGAGCAGCTGGGAGTGCCCGATGGGTTCTCAGCACAGTGAGGTCCCGAGGGAGGCTCTGTGAGCATTGCCTGGGCTAAAAACCCAGTAATAGCCCAGTGGCCAGGGGTCCTCAGAGCCAGAACAGTCTGGATTCCAACAGACACACTCACGGATGTACTGGGATGTACTGGGATGTACTGGGATGGTCCCGTGCCTGGTTGTGCCCCTGACAAGCCACAGCCCGATGCTGGGCGTAGGGTCAGGGTTTATTCTCCTGCCTTTTATTTCACTCTTGGTTTTGCTAATTGAGCTCTGGAGGGGGCCAAGGTTGCCTTGACCTCAGCTGTGGCTCCAGGGACAAATCCTGTGTCTGTCTGGGCTGGGCTTTGTGATCTCTGCCCGGTCCCTTCACATCAGGGCAGCCTTTTGCTTCTGCTAAATAATCCAAATGGATTTCAAACCCCCGAAGCCTTGAGGCAGCAGTATTTAGGATTCCTGTGTGTGCTGGGGAATGCTGGAAGTGGCAGCTTCTTTGAGGCAGAATCAATTGACAGAAAAGCACTGATTTCACCGAGCTCCCAAACCCTCCTGGGTCAATACAAGAAAATGAGACACTCAGATGAAGCTGTGAGTGGTTTGTGCAGAGCCTCCTGGCTTTGTGACAGGGTTGGAAAAGGGAGTCGTAGGTTTTCGGGAAACCTGACTCTCATTCCTGGTCATTTCTCATAACAGCCCCTTCTTTTTTCTGCCTTCTCCAATCACGCTGATGGGACAAGGACAGTCCCTGCCAAGATCCACACGTGGGTGGGGATGGAGCATCACATCCCTCCAGTCCCCAGGATGTGCTGGGATCTGGCAGGGACACAGCCCAGAAACCTCCACCAGGTGAAATCAGAGCCTCCAGGGAGCCAGATGATGGAAATCCTGGTTGTGTCAGACGGGATTTGAGGGAGACAAACCCTCCTCTTGATCTAAAGCCACCAGTGGGAGTGGCATTCCCAGCTGGCACCAGGCNCTGACTCTCATTCCTGGTCATTTCTCATAACAGCCCCTTCTTTTTTCTGCCTTCTCCAATCACGCTGATGGGACAAGGACAGTCCCTGCCAAGAGCCACACGCGGGTGGGGATGGAGCATTGCATCCCTCCAGTCCCCAGGATGTGCTGGGATCTGGCAGCGACACAGCCCAGAAACCTCCACCAGGTGAAATCAGAGCCTCCAGGGAGCCAGATGATGGAAATCCTGGTTGTGTCAGACGGGATTTGAGGGAGACAAACCCTCCTCTTGATCTAAAGCCACCAGTGGGAGTGGCATTCCCAGCTGGCACCAGGCAGCTGTTCCCACTGGTCACGGCACTCACAGAAGTCGTTTTTCAGTCCATTTTGGGGAGGAAAGGGTTACAAATAAGTTACTGCAATTCCTCTTGCCTTCCAAACCCTCTGCAACCTGTCTGCAGCAATACCCTGGAGCAGGAGAGCCCAGGAGTGAGGGGCAGGGATCGAGCTGGGGAAGGTGATCCCACTCCAGAACAGCAGGGAAGGGAGATTGGGGTGGGAGTTGGTGCCCAGTTCCCTCGAGCCCTTCCTCCACCCTTGCTGTCCTTGGAGGTCCAAAAGAAAGTTCTCTAAACCTAATGTTGGGACAGTGCTCTCAGGCACAGGGTGGGATTTTGGGGGTTATCCTGGGCAGAGACTGGAGTCTTGGATGATCCTTGTGGTTCCTTCCCAACTCAGGAGATTCCGTGATTCCATGATTTTAATGTACTCATTTACCTTTTTTTCCAGAGCAGAACAGGAGCATTTTGGGGACATTGTTTTCCCTACCTGGAAGTCTCTTTGTCTCTCTCTTACCTGGGTGAGCCTCAGCACAGCAAACAAGAATGATCGTGGAATGGTGGAATCACGGAATCATTAGAGATCACATCAACCCTTAGAGATCACAGAGTCCAACTGTTAACCAGCACTGTCACGACCACCACTGAACCATGTCCCTAAGTGCCACATCTGCACGTCTGTGGATACAGATTTGCTGCTTGCAAGAACTTTTCTTTCTTCCTTTCTATCCCGTGGGGGATTCCTCCCTCTCACAGAAGTTGTCTGTACAGTTTTTGTAAACTATGGACACCTGCTAATTGTTTATATTACTAGTAGAGAAATGTTTTGAATATAGTTGACCAATCACCCCTCCGGGGTGGTTAAAGAATTGACCAATTAAGCCATGAGAAAATTATCCTGTAAAAGAGCTGTAAATAATTAAATAAATCAAAATCCTGCTGCACCTCCCTGCCTGCTGCATCACTCTCTCTCTGCTCCGCTCCAGGACACACGATAAGCAAACCATACCCATCTTTTAGCTCCTTCCAGGGAGGGGACTCCAGCAGTTCCCTGGGAAACCTGTGCCAGCGCTGGAAGTCTTTGAAATCCCGCTCCTCAGAAGATTCCCCCTTGCACCATTCCAACTCCTTGCACCTTGAGAAAGCAGCACGAGGCCTTCAAATCCCTGCCCACACCATCCAACCCCGGCTCTGAACTGCTCACCTCCCCCTCTCCCCCTCTCTGGCACTGCTCAGCACTCGGATCTTTCCCAGAGGGCAGATGCCGGTGCCATTACCCCGAGCCGTATCCCGCTCCACGGGAAGCCCATCACGACTCCAGTGCTGCTCCTTATGGTACCCAGGGCTCTCCATCCGCACGGAAATCGCTGCCTGGCTGCGTTTAATGCCCAAATAAAGCAGCTCCTTCCCTGCTGGAGCCGCGCGCTGTTCCCGCAGTCAGATTTCCCCAAGCACGGATCCCGGAGCGCTCCGGGGAGCAGTGCTGGAGGGGAGGATATTCCAGAGTCACCCATGGGCCGCTCTCTAATTAGACTTAAATGAAGCTGTTGGATAAGGAAATGCCTTTCCCAGCATTAGGAGCACGGCTGTGGAGAACAACACCAGCTGTGCAATAGCACCCGTCTCAGCCCAGCAGAGATCAGTGCTGAGGCTAAATTGCATCCTGGCCCAGGAGCAGGGGGACTCTTGTCCCAGCACAGCCTTTAGATGAGGAAATCAGCAGCGGGAGGTGTCTCTTAATTTGCAGATAACAGGAATGTGAGCGGCGGCTCGGGCGCTCCCGGTGACGTTGGCGGGGTTCGGGAGGATTTGGGCAGCCGTTGGGTAGCAGATGGCACTTCCACATCTCCCATCAAAATGCAAAGTTCCTTAATGGATTTCTGACACGGAGTAGCACGGCGGGAACGGCTCGGGCTGGAGGCGAGCAGAAGAAACAGGAATGAGCGGAATCAGAGGGACAGAGGGCGGCTCGTCCCTGTGCCAAGGCTTCCAAAGGCAGGGCTGGGCTGCAGCAGGGACGAAGGTTCTGTCAAGGGCAGGCCTGCCAGCTGCTCGTTCCAAAGGCAATTCCCTTTAGTGCCCGCTGGCTCCGACAGGGCTCCCTTATCTGGGGCAGGTGGCCGTCTCCAATGGGTGATAACGGGAGCGCTTTAGAACTGTGCAAAGAACAATTCTCCATTTGCCAGCTGACCTGGAATATCAAGGGAGATGGGGAAGAAAAAGATTATTGATCTAAAATAGCCCCCTTTTGGTCTATTTTATATCAGTTGGAAGGAGAAAAAAAAATCTGCGAGAGCTCCCAGTTCAATGAATGACAAGGGAGTGGGATTTATTATCCCAATTCATTCCTTTCTGAATGAGGGCAGGTGTTTTTCAAATGGAACACTTTCCCCAGATGAGCAGAACAAAAAGGGTTTAAAAACACAAAGGAAGCTGTGGCTCTTCCAGCTGATGGAGATTTGTTTTAGGTATCACTCAGCACTTTGTTTTAGAGGGCAGGGAAAATTTTCATGGACCTTTTTCTGAATGTCTCTTATTGGAATTCAGGATTTAAGGAGTTAATTCCCACCTTCCCCTTCCAAACTCCAGTTCATTTAATTTAATAGCAGGAAAAGGAAGAGAGTGACACGTTATTGAGTTTACATGACAGTCCAAAGACGTTACAGTGATGGGATTATGTGCTCTGGAGTAGCCTTATCATCCAAACTCCCACACGCAGGCAGGAGCAGGAGAAATTCTTCACTCAGTCCTTAGCACTGCTTGTCAGAACGAGGATGGTTAATTAACATGACCTTTCTTGCTTTAAAGGGAAAACCCAGAAAATTCCATCTTTCTTACTTTTGTTTGTAAAGAAATGAAATAAATCCTAAAATACACTGATCAATGAAGGCAACGGAGGATATTCAGGAGCCTTCTTTTAACTCCCAGCTCTACAGGTCAGAGGAAAACAGGTGTGAAAAGAAAGTCTCTGGTAAATAGAGCACTGCTCTAAATAAAACAGGAGATATCAAGGGTGGTCTCAAGTCCAGCAGTCTCAGCTGTGATCATTTGGCTTCCACGAGCAAGAAATCTTGAGGGAGACCCTCAGAAAGTGTGAGCCTGGCTTTAACAGAGGGCTGGAGAAAGGAGCTGGGAGCAGCCGGGTCAATGAACATGGGCTCATCCAGAAACCTCCAAATGTATGCAAAAAAGGGCAAAAAGCAGGAAAAAAATGCACTGGAGAACCACACATGAGTGCAGCTTATGGACCATCCCATTCCAGCCAAGGGAAAGGAAGGGGAAATTTTCAGCTGTGTTGAGTCACCGCTGACTCCAGGATCTTTCCCAACCACCCCTACTCCACAGCATCAACCTCTTGATTCCTTCTCTCCAGGGACTGAAGCTGCCATCCAGAGCTGCAGGCTCAGGGTTGGGCTGGCAGAGCAGCGATGTCCAGCCCCTCTCCGGGGAGGCTCCACACGAATTCCTTCATCAGGCACCGGCCAAGCGCAGGTACTGCTGCTCTGAGACGCAGCACTTCATCTTTCTTTTATGTTTAATCTCCTTTTTCCACCCCCACAGGTTGAAAACATTTCCTCCAGGACTCTTCAGGCTGCAAAGAGAGTTCCTCAGTGTCAAAGCTGGGGGAGGCTCGGTCGTTGTTTCCCGTGAGGATGAAGTCGGGTGAGGCGCTGGGAAGAGCCTGGAGAGCAGAGGAGGAGCAGGGGCACCCCGGGAGCCTCCATCCCCTCTCCACCCCGGGGGCCAGGGGCAGGGGTGGCCGTGGGGAGCCCACGTGTGTGATTGCAGCAGCACTCGGAGCCGCCGCTCCCGTCCCAGGTGGCTGAACGCTCTGTTTAACTCATCTCTAAATAGACCTTGCCCAGCCAGCGCCTGGCAGTGGCTCAGCTCCTGACCACAGGCAAGTTATATAAAATTGTCACCTCGGCTTCTCTCCCTCAGCTCGGCAGAGCCCGGGCAGCCTCTGCTGTCCTGCAGCTCCCAGCTCAACTCATAAAAGCCAATAAAAACATTGAGAATGAGATCTGGAGGTTTTTACCTTCCAGACAGGAGTGGATTTACTCAGAAATGTCCTCTTGGGTGTCTCAAACCCTGACTTATCCTGAATTCCACTGCAGCCTTACAGACAAAAACAGTGCAAGGAAGACATCAACCACCTCGGAGGGACACGTTTTTGCACTGTTAAAATGTGGCTTCTGCCTGTTTGGTTTGCAGCTTTATCACCTCACTTCAGACCAGATGGAAATGGGAGCAGAGGAAAAATTTTTGAAAAGGTTCACCCCTTTCACCCCAGATTTACTGGGAATTCAGGAAGAGACAACTTCTCTTTGTCCTGGCCTGAGCTGAACCATTTTTCCATGCTTTTTTTTTCCCTCTGGAAGAGGAATCCCAGGCTCTGTGAGCCTCTTGCCCTTGGCAGGAGTGGGGAAAGGCTGCTGGAGGTGGTCAGGTCCTCTCAGCAGAGCAGCTGAGACACTCAGCAGTGGCGGGTGGTGGATCCCAGTTTCCTTAACTGCTCCCACTATCCACATGCACGAGGCTATAAATGGAATAAACTTCTTGGATCCTTTCTGATATCGTCAGAAATCACTTCAGCATCCCCATAACAACCACAATCACACAAATCAGATGTCCAGGGAATGAATCCTTCTGTGCTGGGAAGTGCAGACACTTCAGGGAGTGCAAAGCCTTGGCCAAAGCATCTCAAGGGACACGATGTTCATCCTCTCCCTGAGCAGATTTGCACCAAAGCTTCAAACTGATCGTCCAAGCAGGGTGTAAGGACCTCACTGGATTTGCCTGTGTGGGTTTTGTCTTCCTTGTTTTCTCTGGAGAGGATGAAGGCAGCTGTAGGAAGTGTTATCCAGAACAGAGGAATTCTAACGCTGCCTTGCCTAAAGCTGATGGTGCTCAGGTCAGGGACAAGAGCTCATCCCATCTGAAATCCCACTTTTCTCTGTTTCCTTTATGTCCTAGTGGGCTTTGGAGGTGTATGAACCATTGGAATGCTGATGGATGTTAGGAAGAAGGTCTGCCCTGGGAGGGTGGGCAGGCCCTGGCCCAGGGTGCCCAGAGCAGCTGTGGCTGCCCCTGGATCCCTGGCAGTGCCCAAGGCCAGGCTGGACACTGGGGCTGGGAGCAGCCTGGGACAGTGGAAGGTGATGGAAANAACTCCAGAGGAGATGCTGAGGAGCTGCAGGGGACAGGCTGTTCAGGGCCCCTCTCCGAGGTTCCTGAGTGAGTTTTTCCACGTGCGGGACCTTCTGGACTGGAGATGAGCAATGCCTTGGGCCAGCTCTGCCCCACCAGCAGCAGATGCCAGCCTCTGCCATCGGCTGCACCCAAGTGGATGAGCTGAAGGTTTCCCAGCTCATGGAACACGAGCTGTAGCCTTGGACCAGAGGGAAAAGAGGCCATGGAAAGCAGGGACTGGTTTACACAGAACCAGGGGAGAGGGAGGCAGGGAGAGGAGGGCATGGCAATGGTCACCAGGAGCTGGGAAAGAGGAAAAATGGGATTTTAATGCTTCTCAGGAGAGGAATCCAGCACACTGGGGTCAGAGAGCTTCAGAGGACAAAGGGTTGGTGGCTGTATCAGACACTGCCCTGAGACTCAGGCTTTGCTGGTGTTTCTGAGAACCCAGCTGGGCTGGATCCATGGATTATTCCTCCCTCAGCCCCTCAGTCCATGGCCACACCTTCCATGAACCTGAATCCCGTGTGCTCTCCTGAGCTGCTGAGCCCTGCAGGGCA
>VYXC01004178.1:9336-22502 GCA_013397175.1 Platysteira castanea | reverse complement strand
GTGGGATTGGATGGGCTTTAAGGTCCCTTCCAACCCAAGCCTTTCTCCAATTCCATGATTTTATGAAATATGGCTCCAACATGAAAATGTTCTCACCTGACTCTTGAATTCTTAAAACCAGACCAGATTTTAAGNCATCGGCTGCACCCAAGTGGATGAGCTGAAGGTTTCCCAGCTCATGGAACACGAGCTGTAGCCTTGGACCAGAGGGAAAAGAGGCCATGGAAAGCAGGGACTGGTTTACACAGAACCAGGGGAGAGGGAGGCAGGGAGAGGAGGGCATGGCAATGGTCACCAGGAGCTGGGAAAGAGGAAAAATGGGATTTTAATGCTTCTCAGGAGAGGAATCCAGCACACTGGGGTCAGAGAGCTTCAGAGGACAAAGGGTTGGTGGCTGTATCAGACACTGCCCTGAGACTCAGGCTTTGCTGGTGTTTCTGAGAACCCAGCTGGGCTGGATCCATGGATTATTCCTCCCTCAGCCCCTCAGTCCATGGCCACACCTTCCATGAACCTGAATCCCGTGTGCTCTCCTGAGCTGCTGAGCCCTGCAGGGCATCCTGATGTGAAGAGAGGCTTCCAAGGTTCCTCAGAACCTTCAGAAGAGATCTGGCATAATTAGTCTTAATTTATCCTCAGTAATTGCCTGCGGCACCCGTCAGCAAAGGGAGGGTTGGAAGTGCAGGAGGAGAGATCCTTTATTTTTCATTATTTATTTTCCTTGACACAGAGCAGTGTTCTTTCTGCAGGGAAGCTGCTCAGCTGAACTCGAGCAATAAATAAACAACACCAAAAGTTTCTGGGGAGGGTCCTGATTTGATTACTCTTGCCACGAGGAACTTCTAAATGGGGGAAAAAAATTCAAATCTGCAACCACCAAAGTAATTTTCATTTTAAAGTTTAGACCCTTTGCATTTTTCACAGAGCTCTTCCTACCTTGGGAAGAGCAAAGAATGCTCCTGCATGGATCAGCTGTTACTGGACCCCAGAAAATCTCTCCTCCACCCACACTCAACGAAGAACTCGTGGATCTTCCTCCTCTCAGATCCTCGCTGCAGTTGGAAGATGTTAAAAATACGGACGCACCCCCAAAAGCCGGATGGGGACTGGTGGTTGTTAGCTGGGGGCAGGGAATAAGATTTCCCCCCAGCTCCAGAGATGTTCCTCACAGGATGACAGCTCCCTATTTTTTAACTCACAGCTCTTCCCTCTGGTAATGCTCATATTTTGGGACATGAAGTCGCTGCTTGAAGCGTGAGATCCCTGAGTGAGCTTTTCCACGTGTGGGATCCTCCGGGCTGGGTACAAACGGCTCCTGGGATCAGCTCTGCCCCAGGCAGGGCTTCTTGTCAGGCTGCCCCCGGGCAGAACCCTGCTTCCTGCACTGCTCGTTGCCTTTGGATCTTGGGGAATTCCTTTACAACATCTTCCCATCTGGATGCTCCCGGGAGCGCCGCTGCTGCCAGCTGGGTGTGCTGAGCGGTGAATGAGGGGCCCTCGGAGCTGGGGCCTCGTGATCTCCGTGAATCTTTGATGGAGGGCTGGGAAACAAAACAGGGGGGAGTCCTGCAAAGGAGGAAGGGAATTCTGCGTCTTCACTGAGCTGCTGAATCCAGCACGGGTGGCAAGGTCTGAAATCCAGCAGTGCCAGGGGTTAGGTTTGCCCTAAAACACGTGGGAAGGGGCACGGGAACGCATTTAGAAATGCCTAATCTGGCATTTTTATTTTCCCCCAAGGCAGGCAGTGCAGAAATTTTCCAGGGGACAAAGTGTTTCAGGTGATCAGGAATTCCTGGGGCTGCGTGGAGCTGCCTAAGATGCAGTGGAGCTTCAGCCAGCGTGGCTCCAGGGGATAAAACCCCATCCCCATCCCTTGGCACCGCCCCAGGCCGAGCCTTTGCACTTCACTGAGTCACTGCTGGAGAATCCCTTCAGCTGCATCGGTTCCCATTTAAATCACAGCAGCTTCCAGTTGCATTTCCAGGGGCAGGTGGGAGCAGCAGCCGAAATTTGCTGCTGCCTGAGAGCTCCCGGTGCCAGCAGAGGTGGCACTGCCATCCCCGGGCTCTCTGCAGGGAGCAGTGCCACTGCCACCACGGGCTGTCCCCACTGCCCAAACCCAAACCCAAACCCAAACCCAAACCCAAACCCAGCCCAGCTCCTGCCCCAGGCCCAGGCCCAGGCCCAGGCCCAGGCCCAGGCCCAGGGATTGGGTTAAAGTGGTGCAAAAGCACCGATATTTCACCAAAATTGACTTTTTCCCACTTATTCTCTCTTTTTAGCAGCTCCCACACACACAGTCAGCAGCCACACGGCCCTTGGAAAAAAAAAGTGCTAGAATTGACAGCAGAGTAACAGAAAAACTAAAACATTTTCACAGCCTTGTCTGCTGGTTTTAAGTGCATTTCACCACAGCTCAAAATTACATTATTTAGTATCAATTATCCTTCGATTGAAGCTCGGAGAGGTGGCAAGGCGAGCGTTTTTATCTCATTAGCATGTCTTGCCTGCTAACCATTCGCTGTGTTCCCTCCCTTTGATCCTGTCTTTGATTATATTGTGTGACAAAAGCCCGTGTAATCTACCATTATTTCCATTAAGAGCAGAGCTGCCCTCCTCTTTGACAAGGCAATTTATTCCCGTCGCGGCGCCTTTGTGCCGCCTGGCCGGGCTGCCACCCTGTCCCCTCCCTGGCAGGGTGGGATTGGCAGTGTTGGTGCAGCCTGGGTGCCACGGGCACCTCGGGGTGGCACCGGGGGCCAACGGTGACATTTTAATGGCAAGCGGGAGAGGAGGAGCTGCTCACAGCTCGGGCGGCTCTGCTCTCTGCCCCGGAGAGAGGCGAGGGATGGAGATGCAGGAAAGGTCCTCGAGGGGCTGAGAGCCATCAGCGACCTGCCAACGTGAACAGCTCGTGTCTGAGCCCTGGACGAGCTGCAGCTGCCCCATTTCTGGTGCCCTGCTTGGTGGCCGGACCCAAATCTGATTTAGAGCAAGAATCCTGTGATCTCCGTCCGTCTTTCCAAAGTCACTTTGAGAAGCCAAGTTGTTTATTTAGAAATATCCTTCTTACTGGCGCTTTTTTCCCACACGATTTTGCAGCCACAAGCTGGTGCTGAAGCCAGGGTAGATCTGCCCAGCTCAACTTTAGCAAACTAAATCAGGCCTTATGAAATAATCAGGTGTTATGAAACCAGCTTGGGTAATTTTGACCATTATTTGACTAATCCTGAGCCGTTCTTTAATCTCAGCTTTAAGAGTGACGCTCCCATGGCCAGGACTCCGTGGCTTTGAACGGGGTGCCCGCACGAGGCCAGAGCCCAGCATTTTTCCAGGGAGATTAAGCAGCCCTGGCTGCTTCTCTCCACCTCCTGCAAGTGTAAACACCTATTTCTGCCCTCAGAAGTGATGCACTTAAAAACCCCCTCAGGTGGAGTGAAAACACCAACTCGGGCACTCTAAAAGGACAATCACAGTCCTTAACTTGAACACAGGGCTCTGAGTGCTCATTATTTTCCCTTGCCCTTCTGGTCTAAGAAAGGCAGAGGGAGATGAGTCCTGCCTGGAGGGTGCAGAGGGCTTTGGTGGGATCAGCTGTCCACGGCGTCGTGGGAGCCATCGAGAGGAGGAGTGGGAATCACCTGGCAGGGAAATCTCCTGGGGGAGCCACGAGAGATTCAGGCCCAGGTATCAAACGCTGCCTCCCCTCCTCCCTTTTCATTAAAATTTATTCTTCTGCCTTCAAATTAAGAGCAAGCGAGTGGCCCAAGGTACTGAGCTCCCCTCCGAGGCAGGTGGGGCCTGACATCCCAGAGTTTGTCCTGAGTTACCCTGGGTCTCGGGGCCATGGACAGGGTTTGCTGGCGTGGGTTCCAGGCTGGCTGCACTCTCAGAACCTCCTGTGGATTTTCTGGCCCTAATCTGGGGAGGTACCAAGTCCCCTCAGCATCCTTGTGGAGGTCGGGATGCACATAAAGGATGAGGAAAGAGTCCCATGCAGAGCATCCCCCTGTGCCTCAGCTCAACACCAACAGCTCCTTCAGCTGAGGGAATGGAAATGTGAGACAGCAAAAACCCCAGAGCCTCCAGCACTAAAACCTGCAGGAGATGGCTTTTATCCCTTAAAACTCTCTGATTTTTAAAGATTATTTTAATGTTTAAAAAAATTGAATATTTCTAATTATTTTCTCATGAGTTCCACAGACTGATTTGTCTCAGCAAAGTCCAGATCTGATTTAATTTATGAGATAAACTAAGCACAAACTCTGCTTACTTGTGGCATTTTCTCACCTTTCAGGGTGATCCTCAACACTGTAAAAAAATCTGAAAAGAGGGTTAGGAATTATCTCTGAGCTGCAAAGTCCAGGTGTAATTAACAAACCCGGGAGCAAGACCTCCCTGAAGGGCAAAGCCCTCGTGTCCTGCTCCCAGCATGGATAAAACCAAACTCCTTGGAGAACCCTGCTGAGAAGAGGAGGCACCTGCTGCAGGAGATGCTCCAGGCTCAGGGAAAACCTTCCCCTGCTGCTTTGGAGCTCTGCGTGCCGGGATTTTTTTCTGAACACTGAGATTTAATGAACATTAGAGAATTCAAAGTACAAAAGCTTTTCTAGACCCAACTGCAGAAGAGTTTTGTAGAGAAAAACAGAAGTTTGCCATTCTCCTCAGTTCTGACTTGGGTAAAATAAAAGAAAATTAGAAATAAAGGGGTAAAAAACCCCAAAAGAAGGGTTTTTGGGCTGAGAAGTGTCCACACGAGGGTTTCCAGGCCCGTGTGTGTGGAGAAGCCCTTTGGAGAATGGTTGGGCTGCGGGCCCAGAGCTCCTCAGCTCTGGTGGAGCAGCTCCTCCCTGGACCCAGCACTGGGAGGCAGAAGGTCAGGTTCCATTATCCCCAAATCCCCCTGGATTTCCAAATCTATGCATGTTAACTGCTTCTTTCTCTCCTGCTTTTATTAATTCATAAATAAATGAACGGAGTGGGTTGATCCTTCTACTTCTTTTTTTTTTTTTCTTTTTAATCTTTGAAGTGTTTTTGAAGAAAAATAATTGGCGAAGAACCTGTCCCTTTCCCCAGCAGCTCTGTGGATTCATTTAAGTTTTATAAGTGCTCTTTCTCCTAGAATAAATCTTTATTAAAAATTACTGTAATGACCTCATCTGGACAGGAGCACCACAGCCCCGAATCCCACTCTTTCCACTGAGAGCTTTACCCTTTAAAGCACAGGGATTCATCTCCAGGGGGACTCAAACAGCTCGAAATCACCCCAAAAAGACAACACCAAATGAGTGTTTCGGAGCACACTGCTGATCCCTGCCCTCTGGAGAAGCCCTCCCTTCCCTCGGGCAGTGGGAACAGGAGGTGTTTGGGGTGGAGGAACAGACACAGCAGCTGAGCTTCAGCCACCCCTGAAGGGTTTGGGTCCTCGCTGGGACACTGGCGTGGTTTTTGGAGTGGGGAAGGCAGAAAACATGGAATGGTGATGATGAGGAGATGGGGCTGGATGAAGGCGCCCAAGGGAGGCGTTGAGTTTTGCTCTTAGCACATGGATAAACGCAGGAGACTCCCATGAATGGTTAATCCCTGGTTTTCAGCCAAAAACCCCAGTTCTGTCTCCCCAGCAAAGTCCCCCAGGCAGAGGAGAGCCCGTCCCTGCCAGGGGCTGCCTCCAGCTCCCAGTTTCTCCCAAACTGTTTGGCCTTACCAAATCCCATTAATTGCTTTTCTCCCTCCCCACCCACCCTCTCCTCCTGATCCAAAGCCTGGCTGGAAAATCCTGCTCGTGGGGGAAACCAGAACTCCAGGAAAGCCTCGATTTTCGTTCCCAGAGGAAGGACTTGCTGACAATTCCATGATCTGGGCATTATTTTTACCACCAGTTACGATCCTCAGGTCATTTTCTGCTGCTCTGAGCAGGTAGAGCAGGGTCTGCAGGAGCAGGAGGAGGCTCCAGGGCTCTTCCAGAGCGAATTGAAATGGAAACCCAGGTGACTGAGGGAGCCTTGTTATCTCTGGGAGAGACACTTCCAGGGGGGGTGTGGAAAATGAACCACCCCAGAGCCACACAGGACCCAGTGCCTCCCTCAAAGCCTTCACAGAGCTTTCCAAGTTATTTGTAGTGAAAAATCAGAGCTCGTCAATTGACCAATTCCATCTTTCCCTGTGTGAGAACAGGATGGGTTTGGCCCCTTTTGCAAATCTGAAGGTTTTTCATGCTTTGAGGGATCTGCACCGCGGGATCTCCTGGGTTACAGCCGCGGTGTTCCCACCTGGGCTCCAGCAGCCAGCCCAGCCTGGTTTTCTCCCAGGTTTTTCCCACTCTGTAGCCTCTGTCTCTGCCCACTGCAGCTCCAGACCAACATTCCCACCACAGAGAGGGGAGCAGAGTCCCGGGAAGGGTGGAGTGACCCCAGGCAGAAATCAAAGGGAAAACAAGCACAGAAAAAGGAGCAGGCAAAGATTGAAGGTCACTGGTCCCCATCTGGGAAAACCCAGGAACTTGACCAAAAAATCCTCTTAAAAGGCAGGAAAAGGGTTTCATTTTCTCCATTTTTGTTGTTGTTGTTCCCAGATAACTCTTGCAGGTAAGAGAGCTTAGAGCCAGCCCTCTGTGCTCTGCCAAGCATGTTTCTATCCCGGGAAACAAATCATCTGGGGCAAAATATCTTGGAATTACACACCAGAAAAGAAAAAAAAAACAAACGAAAAAGGGGGCAACTCCCAATACTCTGTTCAGCCATGAGAGGCCTAAACAAATGTAGTTTTAACATTTAAAAAAAAAGTTCCTTTTTTTTTCCTTTTATGAAATGGAAATTTGATAAAAATTACACACCAGGGGGAGTGATTGGAGTGAATTCCCAGAAAACAAAGAGTGAAGAGGAATTATTCAGGGTGTCCCATTTCAGCCTGGCTGGGAGCAGAGGGGCTGCAGCAGCTCCCCAGAATTGATCAAATACTTTCAGACCAGACAAGTGGTGACAGAGTTTAAGGGAAAAAAATCATCAAATTAAGCGAGCAAAGCTTCAAGCAAAACAAATGGGAAAAAACCCCAGGGAAATAAAATAAAAGGGAAATGTAAGTTAATGGGAGCTTCAATTCTGAGGCAGCAGGAGCCACGGGGGCTGTCCCAGGGCCAGCTCCCACTCAGGGCTGGCAGAATTGTGCTCTGGAGAGCGGGGCTGGGGGCACTGGGATGTGCTGGGGGTGCCGGGGGTGGAGGGCTTGTTCTGCCCTCCTGCCCAAAGCTGGGCTCTGGGCACGGGGTGTTCCTCACAGAGAACCCAATGGCAAAGTCGGTGCTGGGGTTTAGGACCTCCAAATCCTGCCTGGGGCTGTTCCCCCCTTTATGGAGGAGCTTGGGAAGCAGCCAAGGTTTTCCCCTCACTCTGGTGTGTGGCAGCCCAGAACACTCCTCGGACGGTCCAGGGGGGTCTGGAGCCCTGCCAGGCANGGCTCAGGCGCGGGACTTTTAAGATCAAGAAACAGCCATAAAAAATTCAGAGATAAACAACATGGTGGAGCTCAGTGGGCTGAGTTATCCAGGCGAGCAGGAGGCTCCGTGGATCCCCTAGGACACTAAAAACCATGGGAAAGCCTCCCTGACCCTGTGAGATCCTCGGCAGCTCCGGTTCCTCTCCCATCTCTCACACCTTTAGGAGCGGAGCTCCCGCACCTCCTCTCGTCCCAGGGTTTCCAGGGCAGCCCCAAGGAACTCCTTCACTTCCCAAACAACATTCCAGGCTTCCAGCCTCTCCTCCCCAGCACTAAAAATGGCTGAATTGGCTGTAACAGAGTCACGGATTGACCTGGAGCATCCCTAACAGGGAGTCAGCCGCATCCTCCCTCGTGGAGGAGCCTAAATCCCCACCAAGCCCAGCTCCCCAGCTCCGAGCATCCCCGTGCCCCCCGAGCTGTTTTCTGTCCCAGCCCCCCAGCCTGCAGCTCCTGCACAGCTCATCGGCACGACCTTGGCTGGAGCTCCTTTTCCCACTCCCTGATGGGTGTCTGCTCTGAAGATGAATCAGATTTTTAGGTCCCAATCAGCTCCCCTGGTTTAGGCAAAATGCATCCATCCCTCTTCCAGCTTATTAAGGGCTGGGAGAAACCTCCCCGCTAATGCCGGCTGCAAATCCAGCACCACTCGGGAGATGTCAGGCACCCAAATAATTTTTTGTTGTTTGCTAATGAAAGAATTCCTTAGGAGGAGGAAAAAGGAGGAGAAGACGGCGCCAATAAAGACACTGAGCTCCAATTAAATGAGTTTCCCTGTCTGCCTGAATTTGTCTCCAGCTCCGAATTGCTCCGGCAAGGTCAGAGCGGGGCGGGAGCTGTGCATCATCCCAGGAGCTCAGCACTGTCCTCTCCCCAAGGACTGCAGGGACCCAGAGGGTGCTGAGGCACCAAGCCTTGGTTTGGGGAGGGCAGAGCTCCACCTGTGCCAGCCCAGCTCCCTGCTGATGCTTTTGGGATGGAAAGCAAATGGAAGAGCTCGGGTTTTACCCCAAAAGAAAATTTCCTGCTGAGGACTCCCCAAAACCTGGAGAGGAGGAAGTCCTGGCACACCGTGTGTGATCTCACAGCTGGAACACCACAGTGTGAGCCCACAGAATCCCAGAATCCCGGGACAGTTTGGATCGGAAGGGACCTTAAATCTCACCCTGCTCCACCACCAGGGACTCCTTCCCCATCCCAGGGTGCTCCAAGCCTCATCCAACCCCCCCCGGGTGCAGTGATGGTGCTGGGGCTCTGCACAGCCCCCCCTCCCCGGAGCTCTGCTGCTCCTTCCCTCAGCCAGAACCCTTTTCCATCAGGATGAATCTCCCGGGAGCCTTCCCGTGTGATGAGAAGCCTTCCCCGAGGTGCAGTTGGGGAATGAAAGCCCCCAAAGCTGAAGTGCTGCTCCAGCAGCACCAGAGGGGGGAACAAAACCCTCCCTGTTCTGTTGAGCCCGTTTTTTTGTGCTTTCACAACTTCTCCCAGGAAAAAGCAAACGCTGGAGCCCTCCCCTGGCCCGGGGATGAGCTGCTGAGAAGGTGGGGATGGGCTCCTGGTGGCACGGGAGGGACGGCAGGCAGGGCAGGATGGCACCAGCCCTGGATCCCCAGGGGTGCACGGGAGCCCCTTCACCCCAATTCCTCTGGAATTCACCAAAGCACACCTGAGGGCAGCTCAGCCACCCCTTTTTAGATGCCAAAACTCCTCCTTTTCCTCCTCAGGATGCGGGAATAGCACCCAGGAGCAGCCCTGTGGAGGGGAGACGCTCGGGCTGAGGATGAGGTGTTTAATCAGCTGTGGCCTTTAAAGGGCCTGGAACCAGGGTGGCCTTCCCCGGGAGAACAAAAGAGAGATAAACTGATAAAAAGTCGTTGATTTCCTTCCAAGAGCGGAAAATCTGGAGAAACATCAGCCCCCAAAGCCAACTGCAGCCCAGTGCCGTGCCCGAGCCTGGTTCTGGGGAGGGAATTTGCTTCCCTTCCTGCCCAGCTGCAGATGCAACTGCTCTAATAGGCTGTAACTTTCCTTTCCATTTGGAAGTAATGAGATATAATCTGGTTAATTCCAGTCTTTGAGCTCTTTTGGCGGCCTTTTTCTATTCCCTTTTTAGGTTTTTTCCCTTTTTTTTTCCTCTTTAAAGGAAAACTCCACCACGAAGCGAAAGATTTTCTAATCACTGGCTCTAATTACAAAGCAGAGTAAATTGCCATAAACTTTTTGCTTCTTCTTTTTTTTTTTTTTATTTTTAATTTTTTTTTTCAGAATTGCTTTAAATATAAAGAAGAATCACTAAAAACCCATCGAGCAGCTGCAGATTGGAGTGGCTGGTGGAGGCAAGGCTGGGGAGAGAGGGGAGGTGGGAGCTGAGGCTCGCAAGGAGCTTTTGTGGAAAACCACTGAGGTGGAAATATCCTGAAGGAGCTGAGCTGGAGGTGCCCAGAATCCATGCCCAGAATCCCCATCCAAGCAGAGCGGGCTCCTTCTGGGCATTAATTGGTCCCTACGTGGGTATTTTTTTTGAGGTGCATCAATTTTTCAGGCCAGGAGAGTCCCCAAAGCAGGCAGGATTTGCCCCAGTCCTTGCAGGAAGCAACCTGCTGCCAAAAGCTGGAAGGGTTTGGTGGAAACCATCCCGATTTCCATCATCTCAGCAAACCTGGGGACCNAATTTTTTTTTTCAGAATTGCTTTAAATATAAAGAAGAATCACTAAAAATCCATCGAGCAGCTGCAGATTGGAGTGGCTGGTGGAGGCAAGGCTGGGGAGAGAGGGGAGGTGGGAGCTGAGGCTCGCAAGGAGCTTTTGTGGAAAACCACTGAGGTGGAAATATCCTGAAGGAGCTGAGCTGGAGGTGCCCAGAATCCATGCCCAGAATCCCCATCCAAGCAGAGCGGGCTCCTTCTGGGCATTAATTGGTCCCTACGTGGGTATTTTTTTGAGGTGCATCAATTTTTTCAGGCCAGGAGAGTCCCCAAAGCAGGCAGGATTTGCCCCAGTCCTTGCAGGAAGCAACCTGCTGCCAAAAGCTGGAAGGGTTTGGTGGAAACCATCCCGATTTCCATCATCTCAGCAAACCTGGGGACCTGGAGAGATGCTGGGGAGCCCTGGGCATCCAGAACTGGGGGATGTGCAGGGGCCAGAGGGGCTGGGTCTGCACAGGAGCCCCCGCTGCAAACCCAGGGTGGGATCTGCTGGAAAATATCCCAGAGCTTCCAACACGGACTGAAACCAGCCCGGGAGGGTGGGGAGGCTTCATTAGCAGCAATCAATGGTTTCCATAGCTACAAATGGAAAGCAGCGAATCCTTCAGAGGCTGGCTCAGGGGAAAAAAGGGGGAAAAGGGGGAAATCATCACCTGTGTCCAGACACGGGGACAGGGAGCTGGGAGAGGAGGTGGGTACAGAAGGGAAGAGGGATGGGCTCGGAACATCCAGGCAAGTTTTTTGCCTTATTCCTGATCTTTTTAACCTGTTGGATGTCTCCGGAAGGGCTGGAACAACTTGTCACCCCCCAGGAGTCCCCCAGCACCCGGGTGTAGGGTGCTCTAAGGCGGGAGGATAAAATTGTGTGAATACAGAAAATGCTGCTTGCAAGAACTTTCCTTGCTTCTCTCTGGCCCCTTGGGAGAGAAAAGCCTCTCCCGAGGGCTCTCAGTGGAGTTTACAAACCAGGGACACCTGCAGACCTTGCTGACCTTTGTTTATGGTACAACAGGGAAATATTTTGACAACAGGACGTTGGCCAATCACCCTAAAGAAGGTGGCTGAACCTTTAACCAATTAGGCTATGGAGGAAAAAGATGTAAAAGAACTGTAAAATAATTAAAATTACCACTATTGCTGCACCATTCCTGCCTCTTGGATCTCTCTCCTCCCTCCTACTGCTGCGGGATACAACGACAAAATTGAGGCTGCAGCTCTTGGTGCACGACCTCCACAAACCAACTCGTGAGGAGCAGCCTGGAAAAACAACTCCCGACCCTCTGCCCTCTGCCTGGAAAAGGGGAACTCGAAGCACCAGCTCCTGCAATTCCTGCCTGGGAATTGGATGCTCTGCCTTGCTCAAGTGGCTGAAGTACAGATCAGTCCCAGCTGGGGCTGTGTGGGGTTTATTACCACAATAAATCACCTGTTTCTGGTGTCAAGGTCTTCCTCAGAGCAGGGCCTCGTGTCCCTGCTGTCCCATTACCTCCCCTCTCCTCTCACTGCTTGGCAAAGCCTGAGAGGGAGCTGGGATAAACCCGGGCTGGGCAGCCCTTCCCACGAACAGAGCCCCAGGGAGAGGCTGAGCTGATTTAGGAGCTGGAGCTCCACAGGCTGTGCCTGCAGCAGAGGGAGGTGTTCTGCACGAAATGCCCCGACAGAGGTTAAACGGGCGTTAAAAAGGGTTTGACAAATCAGTGTGGAGTGAGAAAAACTCAAAGTCTCCACCCCAAAATGCTGGTGTGGCATTCAGCCAGGCTGCCCCTGCCCCCCTGCCTCAGCAGAGAGCTGGCCGAGACCCCAGGGAATTCCTGCAGGTGTCTGGAGACCCTCGCTGCTCCCTCCCGAGGAACCCGGTGAAATGTTCAGTGTGGGTGGAGGAATGAATCTCTGCCAAAAATGAGCACCAGCTTGCACACATCCCTCCAGGCCCCCCTGAATCCAGGCCCCTGACCTCAAGGAAATGTGAAAAAATTTTAGTTGGAGCAAAGCACCTGCTTCAGTTCCAGTGAAAGCCAGAGGTTTTCAGCAACTGCTGATGTGTGGAGAGTGGGTGTTTCATGAAAAACCACATTTCCAGAGGGTTTTTTTGTGCAGCCTCAGTGCTGAACGCACTTTTCTCCAGGTTTGGCCAAAAGGTCCTACTTATTTCAGGGAAAAATGGGATTTAATCTGTCTTTAAAGTGAGCTCAACCCTTATCAGACACTGGAGAATCCACAGTCACCTGTAATGTGACACCACAAGATCCCAACACAAGGGACACCTCGTGGATAACTCAGATTTTGGGGTCTGGTGATGATTTTGGGGTCTGGTGATGATTTTGGGGTCTGGTGATGATTTTGGAGACAGCTGCATCAGTCCCAGCTCCCCCCTCCACTCTCCAACAACATCCTGGAGCTGAAATTCTCTCCGTGCCTAAAAACATCAGTGTCAGGCTGGAAAGGGATTTATGGCTTTTTCCTCCACACCTGGTTACATCCCCCACCCGCCCTACCCCATCCCCTGCCCTGCAAACCTCCCTCTGCAGCAATAACCCCCCAAAACCCCCCACGGACACATGCCAGGGGAGAAAAACACCAAAACCTTCCCTTCCTGTGTCCTCAGGAGAACCGAGGGGCAGGGACAGGAGGGCACGGAGCTGTCTGTGCTCTGTCTTTTCTCCGGGGGTGGGAATCACCTGGAATTTGCCACCGGTGCCTGCCAAGCCTCCCTGAGGGTGCTGTTCTCCTGGGAACAGCCCGGGGCTGGTGCTCACTCAGCTTTGATCAACAGGGGTGCCATGGGCCTGGGGGAAATGGAATTTCGCTTGTGGCAGCCCAGAGTGTCCCTCTGAGTGTCCAGGGGGGTTTGGAGCCCCGCCAGGCAGTCTCAGAACTCGAGACAAAACCACAGAACTCTGTGTTTGACCCGTGTCCTTGGAGAAAGCTGCCGACATTGAGGGAAGAAATACAAAACGGAAAGAAAATGTG
>VYXC01004168.1:0-20897 GCA_013397175.1 Platysteira castanea | reverse complement strand
GAAACCAGTCCTGACTAAACATTTTCCTTGCCCATTTGTTTAAAATGCTTAGGGAACAAGAGATTTTACTTCTGGTAATCAGTTTAAACCAGCAGTAACCAATACAAAACAGCACCCCTCTTTCTTCAAATAGTAGACTAGATATGCTTACAAACTGTGTAAAAGACTTACTATAAGCACCAGTCTTTAAAAGTTTGGGGGTTGGGAGCTAGATTGCCAGTCATACTTTTTCAGATATAATATTCTTTAGAATGGGATAATTGAGGCAGCTTGATGCTAAAGAACTTTCTACATTACAGGACAGTAAGTATAGCTCTGAACAGCTTTTTCAACAACTGTAAATCAGGTGTTCAGTACTATAAAGAGTTGAATAAGAAGCACAATAGCTTTAGAGGAACATTTTGCTTGTGTTTTAGTCATCCTTTGTTATGCCAGTTGAATGCACACTATCAGTCTGTTCTGAATGGCCTTTAGACAGATAATTGAAATATATTGTAGCAATTTCATATCCACAAGAAGTCAATGCTGCATCATTATCTTCACCATGGGAAGAAAGCAGTAGGCTGAGTTCTATTTTGTTGTGAAAACTATGTGACATTGTTACTTTTGAAAATTTTTTACACCATTTTATTGCCCAGGGAACAGGGGTCTCAAAGGGAGATTGAATAAATGTCTGATAGAACTGTCATATGCCCCATTCAGAGCTGTCCTCTTAATCTGGGAGTGTGTTAAGTGAAAAGCAGGAGCAGCTGTCACACACAGACTGAGAGGTGACAAATGCTCTTTGGAAAGGGTCCCTGCTTCTGTCTTCTGGTTAAGAATTTTTCCAATCTGCAGATAGAAGTTTTGCATCACAGTTCTTTTTCTTTCATTACAGGGTTGATTATGTTGATTTCTTGGGCCGATCTAGGCGCTGTATGAAGAAGGATTTGCCAAGTCTACTTAAAATGGATCAGGAACTTCAAGGGAAAAGGTGTGGTTTCTCTAATGGAGCTGCATGTTCCTCTCAGTTTTTAACATATATTTTTTTAATGAGAAGGAAGAGAGGCTGTGCTTTGTCACCCCATTCTCAATCCAGAGTTGATGTTACTGCTTTCTCTAGATTTGTATGGTTTGCAGAGAAAGGTTTTAATAAACTGATGTAACAATCTCAGATACTTGTCGCATCTTTTAAAACTGGGGTCCTTGTACGGAAATTGTATTTCATTATAGATTCCATTAAATGCCAGGAAAGTGATTCCTGGTTCTGTTTAACCTGGAAAATGATGATAGTCAATTCTAAATTCCTCATTATGTTCAAAGTGAATTTATTAGACCTCCATTTGTTTGGTTTTGTTCTTCTGTTAAACAACTGTTTAATAGCTCATCTGTTAAAATTACTTCCTTATTAATATTTGAATATTAATATTTTGCATGGATCTCATGGGTAAATGCCTAGCTTTTTATTACTTCAAATACCTTTCACTTTCTTATGTTAAATCTGAAATGTTCCTATATGTGATTGCTAGAATCCCCATAGATGCCAATAACTGATTATTTCATCTCCCATTCTGTGATTTGATAATTATTTCATAAAGTTTCTGAAAAAGGATATGATTTTATTTGTCTTTTAATAACACGTTCTACCAGTACCTTGTTTTAGAGGTAGCTTTGTATTTCTGTCTTGACCATGTACCATAGCCATCAACGTTGTATCACTAACTAGTGTCTACAATGATCTGTGTTTTGTGAAAACCCAAATAGTGGATCATACCCAATCATACTTGCACTGTTTGGTACTGCAAAACTGGTAAATTCTGCTCTGTAATCCCTAGTTTTTTTTATTTAGACAAGAACCTGATGGGAATACTCTGCTATCTGAAGACATGAAAAGAGAACTTCAGAGGCAGCAGTGGGAAAAGGAAGAAGAAGCAGCCCTCAGAAGACCCATGGGACCCATACATTATGAGGACATTCGAGAAAATGGTACAATTCCATACTTTATATCACTTACTTTTGTATCACCAAAGAGATCAGTTGTAGAGGGAGCAAGGGAAAGTTACTTCCTGTGCCTGTATGGCAAAGTGTAGGTATGTGTTAAGCCACGTGTGTAAAAACTCTTGAAAGATACCAGTACATAAATCTAGATTTATTTTTTCTTCAAATTGTATTTTTCTCAAATGTTTCTCTACCACCCCCTGTGTTGTCCTTCAGGAAGCTTCACTTTATGTATCATCTTAAACAAGCCTTTTTTAGCCATCTAAAACTAATGGAGCGTTGGGAATAATTCTGTGCCTGAAAGCAGGGTGCCTGGAGCATGTAGTTATTGTCAATTATAAACTGAATCTAACTTAAACCTATTGTTTTTCTCCTTTTCAGAGGCCAGGCAGCTCGGTGTTGGTTACTTTGCCTTTTCTCGGGACCAAGAACTCAGGCATAAACAACGGGCAACCCTGGATATGCTGAGGGAGCAGGTATGAGAGTAAAGAGCAGACTGGGCTACGAGGGCAGTTGTGGTTTCAGTGGTTACTGTCTTTGATTTGTTGTTTAAGTCCTATATTAGGTGATGCCTGCAACTGACTCCAAAGAAATCTTGCTTCTTTTTTCCTGTTGAAACCTGGTGCTTGATTAGGATTGAGTTTAGTTGTTTTTTGAAGGAAGATATGTACTTGTTTATAATAATGAAGGAAGATTAATTCATGTTTTTCTTTGCTGTTAAGACACTTGATCAGAGAAATAAACGTGAACAGCTGAAGGAGAAGAGGAAGGCAGCTCTAGATACAAGGCTGTCCAAACTTCGAGCACGGAAGATTAAAAAGTTAAGGGAAGCTGGATTAGAGGAAGAGGCAGAAAAACTGGAGAATGGAGGTGTGATCTGCTGCCTTTTTAAGTTAAATACTTGCTATTTCACCTTGTTCTTGATCTATGGACAGACAGATTCTAATTTATATTTGTTTAGGTATTCAATATGTTGGTATGGTGTGTTCTATATTTACAATTAGCATAACTGTTAGGATAGTGAGAGTTGATGTTATTGTGTGTAGATATAAAATCATGCCAGAAATAGCGTAATAATGCAGGTAGAAATATGGTATGTAGATTGTAGCCTTTTTTTTGATTCACACCTGACAGCAGGAATTACATGGGTTAATTATGCAGGTTGAGGTTAGAGCTGCTGACACTGTACTGGCTTTTTCTTCTATTAAGGTGAGATAGAATAAGAAGTAGTAACAAGTCAATTTTGAGATCATACAATATACACTGTGACAGTTTCAGTGCAGTCTGTGAATTGGAGATAGAGCTGACTCTAGGATTTAGGATAATGATTTTGAATTGTAATCCTGTCTCTGTGCTGTCTTCCTTACAAAACTGATAGTCAACTTGTACTGTCTGTCTCCCACTGTAAAATGTACCTAATATTTCACTGCGTCAGAATTCCATGCAAGTGATGAACTGTGAAGTGTTCTGGAAAAGAAGAACAGCAGTGTGCCATTGCTCACTATTATGGTTGTTCAGGAGAATAAAAAGGCAAATTGTTTTCTCCACTAAGTGAAATGGAGATGCTGTTCTTATTGGAGATATATGGAAGTAAATGTTCTTGTTTTTCTGCCTGTGAGGTTCACAGAGATTTTATTCTGTAACTGACAATCTCTACTATCTTCCTGTAACACAGAGGTGAAAGGTGCTGCTGAGGAACCAGAGCCTCCAAGAGTTACTGCAGCGAGTAGGAAGGTAGAAGTTGTCATCCAGGAGAGAAGAGATACAAAGCCTGGAGTGCCTTATGTCCGAGAGTGGGATAAAGGCAAAGGTAAGGAAATAGAGATTCAGGAACATTGTTGGGAAAGAGCGTGCACGCTGTTACTTTCATTTCTGTTTTGTGACAAAGTATGGTAAGACTGAGAAGCACTGAAGTCCTTTCTGCCTTGGTACTGATGACTCTCCAGTGTCCAGGGCAGCAACTGACAAGGATGCCTTAGTGCCAGTGCTACAATGTCCTCATAAGTTTTTCTTCTATATGAGTTATTGCATTTCTGGATGATCCAGACAGGTTGACAGAATGACAAATTCTGTAGTTCATAAGATGTACAGTGTGATATTTTCTTGATATATTCCTGTGGTTTGTGCTACCTGATAGCAGGATGTATCACACAAACAGGTACAGCAAGATACTAAACTATGATGCAAGCAGAGACCACTTCAGTGCCTGTATCCCATTTTGAAGTATCTTCCTTGTCACAAAGTGATGGCTGTCTTGTAGATCCTTCCCAAATCCACTGATTCTGCATTATTAATCTAAGCTCATGAACATTCTTCTAGTCTGATGCCCGACTTCTAAGTAAAAGCAAATACAAGAGTAGGCAAAGCTCACTGTCAGTAAACAGAAAACCCAACTCTCAGTCTGGCGCTACAGAGGAGGCTGCTATCACCTAAAGCTGCTTCAGTCCTGCTTGTTTTCTGGGTAGCACTGCTCTGGTCTCTCTTCTGTGTCACTTGCATACTTTCTCAGTAGTAGTCATCATCTCGAGTCCTCTCCTCTCCTCTTTCTTGTGGGTTACCTCCCACAGGGTCAGCTGGCCTCTGGTCCTTAGTAGAAACACAGCTGTAACTGTGGTTCAACACAGCTGTAACTCATCAAGGTCAAAACTGCCTACAGCCCATTCTTGTGCTCCTACAGTTTGGCTGGGGCACACTATCGCCATTCAAATACATTACAACAGCTCACCTTCTTTAGTACTATAACAGCACTATTCCTCTTCTGTGCAATACTGGTATTTCTAGATTCTTCCTACTTTTCAGAGTCTTTATGTTCCATTAATGAACATAACTGTGAGGGGAAACTTCGTTATTCCATTACAACCCCAAACTTTCAGATCCTATGTCTTAAATCTTTATCCTGCCCAACACTTCTTTTCCTACCTCTGAGGAATCCTGGTATCTCACTAACACCCAGGCAGCACTGCAGCAAATACTACACTCAGCAGAGGACAGCTTACTCTAAAAACTAACCGTGATTCACTGAAGGAATCTGCACTAGATTCTTGCATTTCCATGTAGTATGAGGTGGAAAAGGAACTTCAGGTGGCTTTACAGAGTTGCATCTTCTTTGTTTGCCAGTTTGTTTTCCCTCCTGTCTGACTGACCTTCAGACCATGAAATCTATGCTAAATCTACCATTTTCCTGTTTCTAACAGAACTGATGTTTGGACAATGGGAAAAGAAACAGGAAGAACTTAGAGATGAGCGAGACCCAGAATTTGCACCACCTTCTGATTACTTTTTGGGACAAAAGAAAGATGATTATTACCGAAGTCGGAATTTGAACAGTTCTGAAACCTCCTCTGAAAAACTGGAAACGGAGAGAGCACAAAACCAACAGATGCCATTGGTGCAGGGCGGCAGCAGCAGCGCTGGAGATGTGCCACCGTCAGCACAGGCTTCCAACAGCAACATTCCAGATAAGCCAGCGTCAGCAGAGCCCAGTGGCCGTGACACTCGGGGGGTGTCATCAGCAGAGGATGACAGCAGCGACGATGAGGACATGCTACCACCAGCACAGGCTTATGGCTACAGTGCCCTGGGTGTGCCACCACCACTGCAGGGTTACGGCTACAGCACCCGAGGCGTGCCACCACCCATGCCAGCCTATGGCTATGGCGCTCCCGAAGTGCCATTCCCAGTGGAGGCTTACAGCTATGGAGCACCAGGAATGGTGCCACCAATGCACGGGTACGGCTACGGCACTCCCGAGATGCCCTTTGCAATGCAGGCTTATGGCTACAGCACCCAGGATGTGCCACCAGGAATGCAGACCTGTGGATGCAGCACCCAAGGTGTCCCACCAGGAATGCAGACCTGTGGCTGCAGTGCCCAGGATGTGCCACCAGGAACACAGGTCTGTGACCTCAGCAGCCAAGATGTGCCACCAGGAATACACACTTGTGGATGCAGCAGCCAAGATGTTCCACCAGGAACACACGCCTGTGGCTGCAGCACCCAAGAGATGCCACCAGGAACAGACACCTGTGGCAGCAGCACCCAGGATGTGCCACCAGGAACACAGGCCAGTGGCTGCAGCACTCAGGATGTGGCACCTCCAGTGCAGGCCGACAGCAGTGACACTCCAAATCAGGAACCACTTTACCAAAGTTTAGACGATATGCTCTCTTATTATAGACAAGTGACTTGAGCTGAGCAAAAAGATAAACAAGAACCATGATCTAAAGAACTGAAATATAATTATGTGCTCAGCAGAATATTATTTTCCCACATATGGGAAAAATAAGTTTCTGTAAGTAGATCAAAATAAATCTCCTGGACACCTAAGCTGTTTCACATCACAGCTATATTTTGCCCTGTTGGGTTTTTTAATTCTTAACTCTTTACTAAAATTTAACTCTTTGACACTTGCACCTGAACTTCAGGGTATATCAATTACTTGCTTTCATGAGATAAACTCCTTTAGTTGGTTGCTCCCAGCTGGCTTCTGGTTTGGAGGTACTACAAGTTCAGTGACATCCATAGAAACAGTATGGAAATGGTAGGTCCTCTGCTGCCAAATACAGAATGATTTTGTTCCTTACTTAATCTCCTGCCTTTTGGAAGTGCAGAGTATTATCTAGTGAACAGTAGTGGTTCACATGGCCTCTGCATTCCTGAGGTCCATATATATATAGCTCATAATTCTGTGCAGCATTTTAGAGTGGAGGCATTGCAGAAATCGATAAATAATGATGGGTAGGCTAAAAATAAACACATCACTGAAGCAGAAGCCTTGACACCTGAAATTACTGTCTTATTGGTTTAGAAAATCCTGTCATAATTCTCCAAGTGTGTTTTTCTTGCATAAGGAGTTACATATGTGGCTTTATTATTTTTTTTTCCAAAAACTGTGATACAGGAGTCATTAAATACAAAAGCAGACGAACCTCTACCAAACAAACTTTTATTTCAGAATCTTAGTAAATGAGAATACTTACTTGCCATGTAGAAGATTTTTATTTCTGAAGGTAATTTAGATCACTCCACTTGTTTTTTAAAAGCTCATACAAGGATAGAAAAGCAGGTTAGAATGGGCAGTTGTATAGATTGTTATATGGCAGAGATAAAGTCAAAATAGTGGACATTTAAATGCAGCAGTGAACTGGCCAAAGAGACAAAGTTGAGATGCTCCTCTTGAGTGCTTCAGTTAGATCTCAGGCTGCTCTGCAAGCCCAGTGAACAGCAAGATGTTCAGTGTGACTGAAGGACATGCAGAAAAACACATTCTCTGTCCTCAAATTCTGATTTAGTCTCAGCTCCTACATCACTGGCTTTTGCACTTCAATTTGCAGAGCAGGAACAGTACATTACAATTATTTATTAATTTAACCTCAGAATACTATTCTGAAGTAAGATAATACCACTATCCCAGTTTTTAAGAAAACAAGAATAGAAAACGTCTTAGAGAAGGTCACACCCAGTTTTCCAGGCTGGCTGATTTGTACTAGAGAAGTTTCCTCTTCTAAGACCTCACAAAATCAGTATCTGGAAGCCATTCAGAGCAGAGTATAATTTCCTTGGAGCTGAACTAACTAAAGAGTGGGCAAAGTCTTTTCAAACAGTAGAGCTTGACTTGAATTTATTATGGCAATTGTATCCTTCTATGGATTTCCCTACAAAGAGTATTTGGGTCTATTTTGCTGCTATTTTAAGGACATCCATTTCCTACTGACTTTTGGAGTCTTTTTTTCTGTGCCCTTCAGACTGATAATTTTATGTATATCTATGATTTGGGAGTTATATTGTCTTTGCATTAGTTTCACATTGAGCTGGAGCTGCAGTAAGGAATGAAATGCCATTTATTACATAGTGTTATGTAAAAAGATACAGTCAAAGTGTTCCTTTGTTTAGCTTCATTTCCACAGCCTAATATTAAACAGGAGGGCTCTTGGCCAGGAGGGCGGTTCAGTGCCTACATTAAAGTTAAGCCTATTGAGAACAGTTCTCCCACTGCAGTGATCTGTCACTTTGCCATTTGGTCTCCTTCCCTCTTGTCTTGCTTTTTGGCTGAAATGCTTTTTGCACATTGTCTCATGCTGAAGAGCACACATCTCTTTTCACTGTCCTCCCGTCAGACCACCTCAAGTTAGCTTGGCTGGGATCAGCAACCTCATTCATTTCATTCAGTTTGTCCCCTCATTCCTGGGGCAAACAATTCCTTATTGATATGCTGACAAAGTTTTATTTCTCTCATATTTTGGAGGATGTTGTCTCCCTGTCCCTCTTCCTCCTCCTTTACACCACCCTCCAGGTTACCTACTTTGACACCAGTGGAAATGGGGGTGCAGGTGGGCGATGTGGGTAAGGATCTGCCACCATCAGTGTGTGACTGATCAAAGTGAAGTACAGCCAGCTTGTGCTCTCACTGGGCATGCAGAACTGTGAGCACACTGTCTGTGGTTGTTTCATGGGTTGGAGCTCTTCCCCAAGATGTACCAGTGGTGGCTTGTGTTGCCTGCAGTGTTCTGCCCAGATGCAGGGGCAGTCCCTGCTCTGTATCTAAGGCAGCTTTGTCCTGCATTTTTGTGTGAGTATTTTTCTGATACCAAAGGTACCTTTCTCCAAAATGCAAGAATGATGCAATCTTGAATTTCAGCCTTCACAGGCTTGATCTGGCTTGCAGGACTCAGTCTGATCTCCAGAAAAGTACCTTTAGAGAAGACAATTTTGTGTCACCAAAGGCTGATTTATCCCCTCTTGTAGGACAGGGATCTGATCTGCCAATGAACCATTGGCACGTGAGATGAGGCTGATACACGGTAAAAACTACGTGGCTGCAGCTCTGTCAGCTCAGGGGCCGATGCCGCATCGCTCGCTGGCTCCTCAGGGCTCGGGCACAGGCAGCCCNCCCGATCCCGGTCCTGGTCCCGTGGCAGGGGCGCTGCCGGCGGCACTCGGCACGGGCTGATGGCAGGACAAGGCTTGCCCTGCCCGCTCCCAGGCGTCCAGGGCAGCCGCCATTCCCGCGGAGCCTCGCGTTTCAGGAGGAAGAAGTAACGCCTCTAGCTCTCTAAAAATGGCTTTTTAAGAAGGAAACCCTCTTAGCAGTATGCTGTGCACTGACAGCCAACACCTGCGGTCTCCTCCTTAGCAGATTGTACGAGCTCAGATTTCCCATGTAACTCCCCCCGCGCCGTTGCAGCCCCAGAGTCTCGCTGTTCACAGAAGCCATTCCCTCCCTGAAGCATCAGCGGCCTTGCCTGACAGCAGGAGCAGTCTCTGTCGCACCATTTCTCTTCAGTAAAAAGGCCTTTGCACACTGATTCTTTCCCCTGTAGCTCCCACCTTGGGAACAGCATATTCCTTCCTTCAAGTCTCCATAACCAGTGTGCAATCACTGCCATTCATTTCAAGAATTAAGTTACAGTCTCAAAAGCACTGCTCCCCTTCCCTCTCCATCCCACAGGCATTCCACAAGTGTAAAGGAGCTGTGATGTCAATATGTAGTTCAGGAAAACGGTTTAACGACAATTTGCAGGACAAAGGCAAGTGAATGTTCAGCAGGCAGTGGGACTATAGGGCACTGCAGTGTTCTTAAGTAGGAACACAGAAAGGAGTCTTGTTTCGGAGTAGCTGACCCCAGCGTGCTGGTGATGAAAGTATAACTCAACTTTTGTTTAGGGAAAACTTGGAGCTCGTAGAAAGCACAGACTGCTATAGCCACCTCTCAGACAAGCGCAGCTAAANTCTCCAGAAAAGTACCTTTAGAGAAGACAATTTTGTGTCACCAAAGGCTGATTTATCCCCTCTTGTAGGACAGGGATCTGATCTGCCAATGAACCATTGGCACGTGAGATGAGGCTGATACACGGTAAAAACTACGTGGCTGCAGCTCTGTCAGCTCAGGGGCCGATGCCGCGTCGCTCGCTGGCTCCTCAGGGCTCGGGCACAGGCAGCCCGGGAATACAAGCCGAGGCCGTCCGGGCCAGAGCCTCCCGTGCCGCGCCGCAGCACGGCGGGAGCTGCCGGGGCTGCGCTCTGGGGCCTCGCCGGGGCCGGGAGCGCCCGCGGCGGGAAGCGGCCGGCGGAAAGCGCTGCGCNAATCACTGCCATTCATTTCAAGAATTAAGTTACAGTCTCAAAAGCACTGCTCCCCTTCCCTCTCCATCCCACAGGCATTCCACAAGTGTAAAGGAGCTGTGATGTCAATATGTAGTTCAGGAAAACGGTTTAACGACAATTTGCAGGACAAAGGCAAGTGAATGTTCAGCAGGCAGTGGGACTATAGGGCACTGCAGTGTTCTTAAGTAGGAACACAGAAAGGAGTCTTGTTTCGGAGTAGCTGACCCCAGCGTGCTGGTGATGAAAGTATAACTCAACCTTTGTTTAGGGAAAACTTGGAGCTCGTAGAAAGCACAGACTGCTATAGCCACCTCTCAGACAAGCGCAGCTAAACCTAAGTCTCCGGATTAAAACTCTGCAGATTTTAACACTCGGGCCCTGACTCCTCTGTCAAAAGAGAGGAGAAGTTGAAATTTATTCTCACAAATGACTACCAAACCAGCAGATGCACTCAGGCTGCACAAGGGCACACATGGTCTTCAGTAGAAGTTTCATTTCTGGTATAAAACAGTAAAGCCATTTTTAAACAAAACCTACAGGTAAAGAGAAAATATCACATCTTAACAAAAAGGATTTATTCTGACTAAACAAAATGTACAATGTTTCCCAAATGACAGAGTGTTTTCAAGACTCTCTGAAGTCTGCAGGTCCATTGAGTAACTTGATCCCTTCTTACCCTGGAGTGTGATCAAGCTACTTTTTGCCAGACTTCTTTATTCCACCACTGGCTGCCAAAAGAAACAACACAGCTGGTTAGGTGACTGTGACAGAGCTTAGCTACAAATGCAGTTCCTCATAAAGCTGAATCCCCCCATTAGACAGCCTATATAGCCCAGGTCCCCACTGGTGAATTGTTTCTGCATGTGTGACTACCCTCTGTGGTTTTGATCTCACACACCTTACTCTGAACGGTGACTTATTTAACATTAGAAATTAAGTTTCTCCTGGAACCAAATATGCCCTATGATTCTACAACGGAACTAAATATTCCAACAGTTACTTTGTTTCTCCATTGATTATTTCTTATATAGCAGGAGTACAGTCTGGTCAAATCAAAATCAAGGCTAAGGGAATAAAAGCACTGGTAGATCTACACCACCAGCTGGGATCAAAGCTCTACAGCAGCAGGTACTGGAATTCCCTGCAAAGTCGATCACTGAAGACACTAAAGTGAAAGAACACCAGGTATTGACACAGCAAGTGTGGCATTTGTTGTAAATGCTGTTTTTCTCCAGTTCTGTCAGGTATGACCAGTGGCAAGGAAAGAGAACAGCAAGGCTGCACCAAGACAGGATGCAAGGGTCAAGGGTCAGCAAACAGACTCTGCATTGCAACTTGATTCCAACAGCATTGCCCTGCTAAGGCACTTGGAAATAGGCTGACCCTGCCACAGTAACACAGCAATCGTTACCTACTTTGGTAAGCATCACACAAGGGCCAGATGACTGAGGCCAAGTCTAGAAAAGGACAGAGTAATAATGGCAGGAGAGAACTCTGAAGAGATCTGTGAGCTGAAGAGCCCTACACAGAATGAGTTTAGGATGGTAAGGACAGAACAGAGGCTCAATGAATTCTTCTGCATCTGTCTGAAACACCAAAGACACTCCAAGTCTCACACCCAGCACATTTTTTGTACACGGATAAAAGAGAGGAGTTAGATCAGTCCGAGATGAATAAACAATATTCAAAGTCAGTGGGACTGGATGGCACTTCCTTCAAGAGTACCCAACAAGCTGCAATGTGAAAATGCAGATCCGCTGGCTAAGATTTAAAACATCAATACAGACGCTATGTCAGAGGACTCACAGACTGCCAGCAAAGCTCCCAGACAGGGAATGGGTTCCATGAAGAACTGGGCAACTACAGAGCAGTGAATGTGAGCTCAATCTCTGAGAAGTTAACAGCAAAGCAAATGGATGACCAGTCTTGTGAAAGTAAAGTGGATTTCCGTAAAGAGTAAATCCTCCCTCACTGACCTGCTGGGACCCTGAGGTTATCAGGAAATGTCCAAATAAAGTGAACTCAGGGGACTTCATCTTTTCACACAGTACCTGACAAAGATTCCATAGCAAAGGTTGTTAGTGAAACTATTTTGCTATGGGATTGTTGGAAAGGTCTTTCAAGACTAAAAGTTTACTGAAGAACAGGAAGCAAAGTGTGAAGTTAATGGTCTTCACAGAATGGAAAAGTGGTAACATTAATGGGCCACAGGTCAGAAACACCTGGCAGAAGCAGGCAGGGTCCACCCCGAACATCTCTGATCGGATCATGGCAAACGCTGGAGGAGCAGAAGGCGAGTGCAGACTCACATGGAACACTCTCTGACTGTCACTGAGACAGAGACTAGGCTCCATGGGCCACCAAGACACACCCTGTGAACTCACTTCAGTGACATCACGTATTTTACAGTCACTCGGGCAAAGAAGTTGAAGCCAGACTGGTTTCCAGTCACTTTTTTTTTTTTCCCCTGCCAAGAATCTCCTGCTCTTGAAGAAATTCATCCTCTCAGAGAACAAGCACCGCATTTGTTAAACTTGGTGGACTGTGGCAAAGCCTACATGTAATACATCTGGGAAGAAAAGACTGGTGTGCTTAAAAAAAGAGTTCAAATGTCCCTGCATATACCAGTGGAATAGGTCAGCATGCCAGGCACAGTGAATGCCATGCACAGGCCTGCTGAACCAGAACCTGCATCACTTGGGGATGAAATGGCATAGAAAACGAAAAAAAAAATTTAAAATAGCCTCTATTTGTTCCATATCATCTGTACCTGCCATCAACTTACTTATCTATGTCAAATAACCCAGAGGCCTTTTTATTTTTGTCAAGCAAAAACATTAAATTTTTGAAGCCAGCAAGACCCCCATTTCTCCTGCCAGGTTGGCACCTCACTTACCCAGGGGCCCTTTTCCAGCAGCTTTTGCTTTCATCTCCTCAAGTTTCTTTTGCTCCTCCTTCTGTTTTTGTTTGAATGCCAGATCCGTCTAAAGGAAAGAATAGCAACAGTTTTTAACACTTCTTCCACAGAAAAATTCAAAAACAACTGAGAAGCAATGAGAAACAAATGTAGTATTTCTCCACCTGACCGGACTGAGGCAGGATGACTGAATAATGCTAACTGTGCAGAACATTGCACAACTATCACCAAAGTTTTTGCTGTACCACAAACTAAACTTCAACTCTGTATGTTTGGTCTTTCTGGAATTATTTCCCATGGCATAATCTCATTCTGAGATTATGATTCCTCTGACTGATAGATGTTTGCACTAACATCATTCATTAACATGCCCTCAGTGACACATGAAGCCGAGCACACAGGCACAAACAAAAACATTTAGACTATAATGAATGTAAATAAAATAAGGCTGCTTTCACCTATAAAAAAGCAGAAATTTTTAAAAAATCCTTCCATGCATATGTTATTTTTGCAGGGTTTAACAAATTCGTATTAATTCCAAGAAATCTAATGAGACTGCTGACAAATTGTACAGGCAAGGCAGCTACTGAGCATCCTTGCCAGACCAGCCTCCAAATCCAGGAGAAGTCAGACATACTCTGTCCCTTAGATACATATTCTTCACAGACACCAAGGCTGAAAAGGACCCCAGATGTTTAACTTGGCACTCAGGACTTTGGGACAATTGAACTGAGGACCTTGACAACTCAGATTCCACAGACTCTTCACCAATCTAGTCTATGGCTCATCTTTACAACTGCAAAGCTTTCCTCTTCTTTCAGTTAAAGCCTACCTTACTGCAGTGTAACCACATTACTTCCCCTACCTACCCCTCACAGAACAGAATACTCTGTTTCTCTCTCTGGGTTTTCCTGTCTCCTGTAGGCTAATGTGTCTTTCCTAGTAAATCAATCCCTCACATTTATCCACTCCTGTGGGCTTTTTTTTTGCAATGTGTTGCCCACAAGTGCTCACAGTATTGCAGGGCTGAGAGGAAAAAAACATCACATCATTTGACACACAAATGTTTATAACTTGGATTCTTGTAAGCACTTAATTAGTTCTATCGTTTCTTTAACAATAAAGCTTATTTAGAAAGTTATGGTTTTTTTTCCTTTTTCAAAGAGACACTGTATTTGCCTTTTTCCAAACAGTGACACCTCATCCATTGTCCACTATTCTCAGAAACAGCAGCTGACACCCAATACTTAAACGTAAGGGTTCAGAGTATCTCTAACATGCAATTTACTTCTACTTAATTTATCCAAATTGCACAATAATCTCAGGGTTTGTGCCTATCCCAGGCTCCTGGGACCGCAGTGATTGATCGACTTCAGATCGCAGCCCGCTGCTTTGGCAAGGGCATTCCAAGTTCCTCCGTTAGCTAGCACTGCTGCATCCATCAGCATGGTGGAACACGGGCGGGATGTCGTCATGGAATCAGAGAAATTCAGAATGGTTTCGGCTGGAAGGGACCTTAAAGATCATCTCGTTCCAAACCCCTGCCAGAGGCAGGGATACCTTCTACGAGCCCAGGTTACTCCAAGTTTCGTCCAACCCGGCCTTGAACACTCCCAGGAATAAGGCAGGCACAGCTTCTCTGGGCAACGTGTGCCAGGGACTCACCACCCTCACAAACAAGATTTTCTTCCTAGTATCTAATCTTAACAACCTCTCTTTCACTTTGAGCCCATTCCCCCTCGTCCTGTCTCTACCTGCTCCCGTAAATGTCAGCAGGAACTCCCCGGGCAGCCTGGCCCGCCGGCTCACTCACGGCCGGGGCTGAGCCCCCACCGCGCCCCGGGGTTCTCCCGCCGCCCTACCTCATCCAGGTCCTTCGTCTGCTTCTTCGGCTGCTTCAGCGGCTTCTTCTTGCCGCCTGCAAAGANGCGGAAGAAGCCGGCTGCGGGATGTGGGTGCGCGGTGGCGCCTCGGGAATGCCGGGTTGCGTTTGGTCGCGGCACGGGACCGCTGCGGGAGGTGGGACCCGTGGAAACGAGTCCCGCTCGCCACCGGCTCTGTGTGTGCGGCAGCTTTTGAGACTTATGTTTGTCAATGACTGCAGGGAAAGCAAGAGAGGAACCAGGCACGTCATCTCAGATTAAGCTTTCACAGCTTTTTTGTGTCCTCTGAGCTCAGACTGAGATCACGTTCATCACAGTCTGTGACTGTCTGCGTAGAAATTCTTCTTCAAGTCTCAACTTTCGCTCTCTTTTTTTTCTATAGTCAAGTAGCCTAAATATTTGGTTAAATTCTTCAGGTAGTGATACAGTTAAGAGAGGGGAATTTTGCAGTCTGGGACAGACAAAATTGAGCTGATGTTTATGTGGCCTGCAATGTAGAGTAGGTGTTTAACACTGCTGTTGACAGTAGATGTGTGAGTGATGCTGGCAGGAGAGAACTTCCTTCATTTCCATGCTCTTGTGGGTTTGATCTTCCATGTTGTTATGCATGTAAAACAACTGGTAAGATTTTCATAATGCCACTTGGTGTTATTATTACCTGTTAGAAATGGTCAGCAGGGAATGAACCAATGGTGGTCAGAATTTTTCCAGCTAGTACAATACTTTTCTGTGGAGATGCCTGTATTAACCACCTAAAATGAACAAGGAAAGCTGTTTTAAAATAATTAAAAATAGTATGCAGCAGCTATCAAGTTTTCTCAATACTTCGTGTTTTGATATTATATTAGTCAAAACCTAATATAGTCATGCTCAAATTTCATATAAAACCTGACTGAAAAGTTTTCTTGTTTCCAGTTTTTAGAGGAATGTGCCTCAGTCGAACTCTAAGATCATATTTCAAATCAGTAGATAATAAACCATAACTAGCAGCCTGCTTTTGCAGGGTAAGCAAGAATTTTAAGCTCATTTTAAAATGCAGCCCTGTTTGTTAGAATGCTCTGTGTTCCCTGCCTGAGATTTTTCTATTCTTGTGGCTCGTCCTGGTTTATTACTTTTGTAGGCAGTCTCATGGGAATACTTGGATTCGGTTCAGCAATTCCGGGTTTTCCCTCTGTCCTTTACGTTTTTGTCTTTGCATCCTTCAACACTTCCTGTATCTGTGCAATGTAGGATAAAGAGAATGCTCAAGCCACGCTTCTTTTTTTATGATTTTGTTCCCTCTCTGCCTTTTTTCCTTTTCTGTTCTTTTGCAGAGTTGTGAGTACCTGTGGCACAAACCACGTGTGCAATCACTGCTCTGCTGAAGCACTAAATTTCTCTGAAGTTGGTCCTGCTGTTATTGGATCTGCACATGATCGCTGTTCACGCCGTGGGTGAATTAGTAATCAAGAAGCATGAAGCATGGTGGGAGTACTTCCTAACAGAAAATCAGGAATCTGTGACACAATTGCACTTTGTTGAAAATTGTAGAAAGTTCTCTAGGTAAGCAGTGGTGTAAAAGTAGCAATGGTTTAGCCATTCTTGAATTGATTGCTTTTGGCACACATGTAATTGAAGAGCTGTGAATCAAAAATACTTCAATAACATCTCTTCTTCTTCCTTGTAGCACTTTCATTTAGTAATTCAATTCAAGACATGGGGCCTATGAAATACAAATCAAGTGTGTCCTCAGTGTCCTGTGGTCTGCAGTATCACCATTCGTTGATGAAGTGGAGTCCAAAAGTGAATTTACACGTGGTAAGGACTTACTGCCCATCAGCACCCAAGAGGCCCGAAGCCAAGTCTGCGATGGAAATGGCCATGGGTCTCCTTCATCGGATCACGGAATCAGGGACTGTTATGGGAAAAAACTCCCTCCAAAAAGTGTCTGCAACATGCAGGAATTGGTGGGACAGATATGAAGAATTTGTTGGAATCAATGAAGTTCGAGAGGCTCAGGGAAAAGTGACAGAGGTAAACATGGAGATAATGTGGAATTTTAAAAATTATGAATAGAGCTATATGAAGCATAAACACTGCCTCACTGGCTGTGAGGCAGAAAAGGTTACCCAAGGAGAATTATGTCTTCTTCTGCTTTGGCTGTCTCTGCAGGTACTGTGAATGTGTTCCAGGCTATGCACGTAGTAAACAGAGCTTATCCCTTCAATTGAAATGGAGTGTGGTTTATTTTGTTGTTGGGTTTTTTCCTTCCCCCACAAAAAAAACTGTATAATTAGCAATTTAGGTCTGTATGGTAATAAGTCTCTAAAATAAATGCTCTTTTTTCTCAGGCAGAAAATGTCTTTATGATAGCTCGAGGGATAGTACGAGAGGCTCGTGAAAATGTAGAAGCCCAGCAGATTAAACTGAAGGAAATTCGGGATCGCTTAGACAGGGTCTCTCGGGATGACACCCAGTATTTAGAACTGGCTACTCTGGAACACAGGTTGCTGCAGGTAATTTGTTGGTACTTAAGCATTGTTGAATATGTTGAAAATTTGTGTGCTTTCTTTTCTTCACTAGTGATTGATTGTTTTTGTAGATGCAGTTTAGTTCTGAAATAAGTGATCAGAGTTAATTTCTTAAGATACTTGTTTTAGTTAGTTACTATCAATGGTTTGATCCCCTGTGCAAATTGTATGTGTTAAAGCTAAAACAGAGTAGTAAATTTGGAGAATAAAACTGAAGATAATGAGCCTAGAAAATTAATTGTTGTAGTGGTGACCTGTACATGAGTAGTCAAGAAAAAGCTTCCATTTAATGAATTAACCCTCCGTGGGATGAGAGAAACTCCTTTCTGGTTAATCCATGGAAACTCTCTCAGCTGCCTTCTGCTGGTGTCTGGAGAAATCAGCAGGGCTGAAACAGGGAGCATTATGGGGAGTGAAAGACCTTGCTCTCATACCTGTTCTCTATCATCATGTGGCAGATTCTCATGTACAGGATCATCAGCTGTGATTCCTGACAACCTTTTCCATTTCTCAGACTTAAAATGATGTCTCATTGACTTAAGTAGGATTAATAAAGAAGATCCCACATTCAAGGGAAAACTTCTGAAACCACTAATAGATGTTACCAGTTTCCATTCCTTCATCTGCACTGGGGTTTGGGGGTTTGTTTGGCTTTTTTTCCTTTAGTATAGACTTTATCCCTTTGTATTATACCTTCTCCTTTCATCACTGTATTTCTTGCAGGAAGAGAAGAGGTACCGAGCTGCCTACTTAAATGCAGAAGAATCTGAGAGAGAAAAATTCTCTCTCTTCTCTGCAGCTGTCAGGGAAAGCCATGAGAAAGAGCGCACAAGAGCTGAAAAAACAAAGAACTGGTCTATTATTGGCTCTGTACTGGGAGCCGTTATAGGTGTTCTTGGTTCCACCTATGTCAATCGAGTAAGACTGCAAGAATTGAAAGTCTTGGTGCTTGAAGCACAGAAGGGCCCAGTAAATTTACAGGAAGCCATCAAAGAACAGGCCTCCAGCCATTACTTGCAGCAGAAAGATCTCAGTGATGTCATAGAAGACCTAAAAAATGTGCTGCAAACAACAGCATCGCAGGGAGTGAAAGAAGAGGTTTTGTTAACTAGAGAAACCAGGAATGACTCCATAAAAATAGATTCTCTTTTAATACCTTTAAATGAACAGCTAAACTACATTAAACAAGTCAGTTCATGTCTAGGGAGTTTACAACAGCAGTTTAGCAATCTGCAGGAAAGTATCACGCAGGTGCTGTCTGAGCTGCAGAGTGTCAAACTCGCCATCCACTCCAGACCTACAGAAAGAGTGATGCCAAGGCCTTCAGGGGAGGGCAAGGGCCAGGCTGCTGCTGTGAGAGATGTGATTTTGGAATTGTGTGATACTGAGCAGAGACTGGAAGCGCAAATCAAGAGAAGTTCTATTTACAGCACTGCATTGACATGTGCTGTGTTTGCCATTACTCTGCCTGTACTCTATATCATACTGAAAGGGAACTGATCCCTAATTAATTGCCACAACTTACTAGATTAATAAAGGTACACTTGCACTCTTAAGTACCTGGAGTACAAGTCCAAATGAAGCTGCCTTAGTGTTTCTCGTTACGCCTTCTGTATATTTGAAAAACTTGAAAAGCCTTAGTCCGTTACTGCTGCAGGCTCCATGTCAAGTCTCTGTCACAATGTGCTTTTTAACAAGCAAAAGGAATGCTATGGTTTGATCTGCTGGTTTCATTCACTGTTTCACTCTTAATATCTAGTCTTGTGTATCAAGACAGCACCCAAAATGCCCCTCTCAGCTCCAAATTGCATCTCTGAGGCCCAAAATGGCCCCCTCAGACACCAAGTTGTACCCCTGGTTGCTCCCAGTGCCCCACATCACCCCACAGTGGTCCCAGTTGTTCCCATCAGGCTCTAACTCACCCCACTGGGCCCCAGTTTGCATCCCCAGTGGCCCCAGTAGCCCAGGACAGGCCGTGTAGTGTAATCAGGTACACTGGGTACCCTGACCCAAAGATCCCTGTACCCAGCCCCAAGCCACCACTCAGACCCCTTGAGGTTTTGGGGTTCAGACAGATTTATTGCTGGGACAGACAGGTTTTGGGGCCCAACCCATGTACTGATGTCCCTCCATCCCCACTGTTCCCCTTTCCCCGAGGTGTGGGCACAAGGAGGAGTCTTCTTCCAGTTCCACAGTGCCAGAACTTAAACGAGGTGATCCCGCCAAGTCCTGTGACTCCCCCAGAGCCATCAGTGTCCCCCTGTCACCACCTTCTCCCCCAGGACACCATGAGGTTCTAGTACATCTTCACCACCCCACACTGAAGCCACTACTGGACCAAGTGACAGCACCTCAGGATGCACATGATATAACTGACACAATATACAGTGATTTTCTCTGGAGCTGGATTTGTGATTTCCTGTTCCAATTATTCCTTTGCTGTGCCATTCATCTAAGTGCCTCATGTATAATTCTTTATATTTTGCTCTTTATTTCTTCGTAGTTTTGCTGTTTGTTCACACACAATACATCAGGAGTCATTTTAACAAACAGCCAGATGATAAATTTAAAATACATTGAAGTTACACATGGTAACCTTTTCCTAGGATGGTTTGTCATGAATTCTCCAAGACATTTCTGAAGCTTCAGCTCTTTGTTACTGATAGCTGCATGTCCTTCAAGGCTTGCAGGCAGGGAAAGAGGCAAAGGATTCAGATACAGAGCTGTATTAAGTATGATGATGTTTATTCTGACAATATAAGCCAATTATACTTTCTCTACAGAGTCCTTAACCCATCATTTCCAAGGTATTTCGTGGTTTTAGTAGTCATCTATGGAGCAATCACTTTCTTATCCTTGCTAGTATCTCACTGGAACTTTCTCTGGGTTTGTTGTTTTGGGTTTTTTTCTGATTTTGTCCTGCCTGGAAATTGAAATGCTACTCTAGAGCAGGTGCTTTTGAACCAGTACATTAGCAGTATTAAACACAAACTACTCTAAAATAATATTTGGAAAGAAGTGAAAGGTCCAGCTGCCTGTTTTCCCTGGAAGGATGAAAATTGGCTGATTGGGGCAAAACACTTGTCTGAACAGTTAAACATCTGTTACCTGTGTGTGGCCTCACACAAGGTTTCTGGCATGGCTCAGATAAGATATAGTTTTCTCCCTGCGATGGCAGCAGATAGGCAAATCCAGCGTGGAACTCCTGCTTCACAAGCACTTCTGTGGGACCTTTGCAGACAGAGGAGTGGCGTGCTCACTTCATGTTGTAATACCTCTGTGTAAGCAAGTCGGAATGAATCCTGTCTGGTACACAGTCTGCTGTGGTGGGCCTTTTCCTGTTTTAAGAGAATTTGAGGTTTTGGTTATAAGCTCTGCTTATAAGACTGGAAGATCTTTGGGACAGGGACATATGCGACACCAACTTCATTTGGATCACTGGGTGCTAATGACAGAATAAAGAAACAGCGTTAGGAATGATCTTTGGTGATTGTCATAGGTTATAGT
>VYXC01004141.1:0-13260 GCA_013397175.1 Platysteira castanea | reverse complement strand
TCACATTCTTATACACATCCCAACTCCACAAGGGATTGGAGAGCATGTCACTTCCTTCTCAATCCCACTGGAGAAGAAAGATGCTCATCAAAGTTCTCTTATCACAAAAGGAATGAAAAACAGAAAATACCGTTAAGTAAACATTGGCTATTATTTACATGAAACTGTGTGAAAGAATCTGACTCCAAGGTTAAAAACAGAAGGTTTAGCAAAAACCAGGGCAACAGGAACATATTTTCCTAGTGAAGATAAAGCTTGGCATTTAGGCATGCAAATTTGACTCTAGGTGTACATTGCTGTACTGCGTCTGGCTGAGATGGAGTTAACTTTCTTCATTGTAGCTGGTATGGTGCTGTGTTTTTGACCTAAACAGTGTTCTGGCTGTTGCTGAACAGTACTTGCAGAGTATCCAGTCTTTCTGTTTTTTCACTGTGGTGCACCCAATGAGTAGGTTGGGGGTAAATAAGAAGTTGTGAGGAGACATAACCTGAACTGCTGACCTGGCTTGATCAAAGTGATATTTCATGCTATATGATGTCATGCTTAGCAAAAAATCTGAGTGGATGGGTTTGGGGAAGGTAGCCATTGTTCGGAGACTGGCTGCATGTTAGTATGCTTATAGGAGGTGGCGTGTGGTTGCCTTTGCATCACATTTTTTTCTTTCTTCCTTCATCTTAGTAAACTGTTTATCTCGATCTATGAGTTTTCTTGCTTATGTCTTTCCAATTCTCTTCCTCCATTGCACTAAGGGTAGAGTGGAGTGAATGAAGGGCTGGCTGGGGGTTTAGCTGCCAGCCAGGTCCAACCCACCAAGGCTAGGAGTAGACAAAATTTAAGATGGGCATACGCTTGCAGTAAGTGAAGTCTTGAAAGCAGTTGGACAGATCTGTAGAAAAAACTTTTATAGAGTGACAGTAACACAGCATACAACTGTTGTGGTTTAAGCCCAGCTGGGAACTAAGCCTCACACAGCTGCTCCTTCACTTTCCCCTGGTAGAATGGGGGAGAGAATCAAAAGGGTAAAAGTGAGAAAACTCATGGGTTGAGATAGAGACAGTTTAATACAGAAAGTAAAAGCCACATGTGCAAGCAAAGCAAAACAAGGAATTTGGTCACTCCTTCCCATGGGCAGGCAGGTGTTCAGCCATTTCCATCATGCATAACAGTTACTTGGGAAGACAAATGCCATCACTCCAAACATCCCCCACTTCCTTCTTCTTCCCTCAGCTTTCTATGCTGAGCATGATGTCATATGGTCTGGAATATCCCTTTGGTCAGTTGGGGTCAGCTGTCCCAGCTGTGTCCCCTCCCCACTTCTTGTGCACCCCCAGCCTACTTACTGGCAGGGCGGTATGAGAAGCAGAAAAAGGCCTTGATGCTGTGTAAACCCTGCTCAGCAATAACAAAAACATCCCTGTATTTTCAACACTGTTTCAGCACAAATCCAAACCATAGCCCCATGCTAGCTACTAGGAAGAAAATTCACTATTCCAGTGAAAACCAGCACAAACTGCAAGTCAGATACCTTCCTGAAAATGGAAGAGCAAATATAGACTGGCCATAATGCTTGTTTAAGAGCATAGTAGACTAAAGCAAATTATTTATAGCCAATAGTGTACATGATATGCCTAGGAAAACATGTCATGGAAAAAGGATTTACTGGAGTATGGCTGAATTACAGTATAGGATGGCTAAGGCTGAGTCTCGTGACAGTTTAATCTGATCTGACTTGGCAATGAAATTCTTGCCTTGTCCCTTCTAACCATACAAGTGCTTTCTTAGATCTAGTAGTATTTGATACAGGGCATTAATCACTTTCCTGCACTGACCTCTACTGTAGTATAAGACAAATGCCATTCCTGTTGAAGGGGAGATGACTGCTTAGAGCCATGCAGCTGGGGGAGCTGCAGTCCTGGCCTCAACTCTTGAGGAAATACAAGCTGAGGGCATGAATTTGGCATCTCTCTTCCAGTAGTGAAGCTGATCTGACTTTCCCTCCACCACAGCTAACCATTCTCTATCCCTCCTACAAACTGTAGTTTAAAGTAGCTTTGATGTGAAAACCCAATCTCTTCTGTGTTCACTAACTTCTAGAAATAACTTCTTCTGGTGACAGGTGCAAGTCAAAACTAATGTTGAGTATTTAAAGTAAGAATAGAGATACTTCAGCAGAAAATTACCTTCAGTATGAGATAGAAATACTTTCATCTTAGAAGTAAACTTAAACTGTTGCAGCTCAAATGCATATTAAGGGGAAAAACTTCCAAAAATGAAGGATGTAGATGCTAGCATTTAATGCATCAATGAATTATAATGAAATACAAATAAAAAAATATAAACAACCAAATAGAAAGAAAATAAAATGCTATCAAAAAGCATCTACAAAATGTTCAAATTGTTATTTGACTTAACCTTATGATGCTGTCATGTTTCTGTTTTAAGTTTAAGCTAAATGTATTTAAGTATTAGCTGCTGAAACTACTTCATGAAAAATGTGGTGAGTGCTGGTCTAAACTAGATCAGATAGTCCTGGAGCACAGTTCAGAGCACAAGAATAATTTGCATAAGGACATTTAATTCTGTTGCTATATGTATAACCTTTAATTTGTATCAACTATATACAGTTGCAAAAGCTGTTTATGTATTAATCAACATTTTAAAAAAACAAGATTGGAAGTGTGAAAAGGGAAGTTTGCTGTTCCTATGATTAATTTTCCTTTTCTCTCCAATTGTGCCCCAGATGAAATTACTGAAGCAAAATCTGGGACTGCAACTCCACAGAGATCAGGTTCTGTGAGCAACTGTAGATCCTGTCAAAAAGATTCAGATGGTGATGCACAGGGAAAATCTGCAGATATATCCTTTACACCATCAGTGACCTCTTTGACTGATTCTTCTAAGGCTGAATTAACTCCAAGACCAGGGAGTCATACAATAGAATTCTTTGAGATGTGTGCAAATCTTATTAAAATACTTGCACAATAATTTTGAAAGTGGGCTTATTTCTTTTACAGCAGTAAGCATGCCTAAATCATAGTCAGATGCTTCCAGTTATAATCAAGTTAAATTAACTAAGGTGCTGAAAAAACTAGCCAACTAGCCACGGAATGCAATTTTCAGAGGGACTGGAGTGATTATAGGCTGTTATGTATATTATTTTGAAGCTGGAGTGAATTCTGATTGTCTACTGTCCAATAGCATAATACAGGTATAGGAAGTCACATGCCCTTGGGGCAGTGTTCATAACACTTTACATTGATTGCACATTAGAATTCAAATATTTATGCTGGCCTTCTTGCTTTTTTTCACTGGTAGTACATACATCTAATGCACTGTAAGTAAATGTAGTTCAGTGACTTAAGCATGACTTGATCATCATCTATAGTTGTGCCTTAGTTGATCAGAATTGTCAGCATCTAACAGTAATGTGTTAAAACTGCTTTTTCTTCCCTCTTATTTGACAGTAAATGATAAAGAATAGTTTAATGAATTATAACATACAACTTTTAATAACAGATAAATTTAATTAAATGCATGCAAATTCAACCAGGTAAAAACATATGTAGGGGCTTTGTAATGCACTAAGGGTGAAATTCTGTGGGCTATAAGTAGAACAGTTCAGGCCACAACAGTGGTGAGAGGCTTAATGCTGAGATGACTTGGCACCCTGTGGGCTGAAACAAAATGTGGCTCTGTGAAGGAGAACTGTCAGTAGGTTCCTGATCTGTGCAGATTTAGTAGCTCATCTCTTAGTGTGGTAGCAGCACAGCAGTTCCCCACTGCTACTGCAGGCTGAGAATCCTGTTCCTTATAAACACATGGATGTAGTTAATAGCACAGCTCTATGGCCTCTTGCATGCTATTCCAGAATCTAAAATTTTCACTTTTAAAAATATGTTCATACTTTGATATAGCTGTTTATATCATATGCTACCTTGCCATATATTTTATAGAATTCACATTGCAGTTGAAAATATATATATAGGTTTAGGTTTTTCCAAGCTGCCTTTATAGTGAACTCTGCCATTTAAATGGTGGCATTAATAGTCAAACTTTTCAGTTTAACATTTAAAACTGATCATGACAGCTTATCATATAATGATAGAATGGTTTGGGTTGGAAGGGACCTTAAGGATTATCTGCTTCCAACTCCCTGCCATGGGCAGGGACACCCTCCACTAGACCAGGTTACTTGTGACCCCATCCAACCTGGCCTTGAACACTTCGAGGGATGGGGTGTCCACAACCTCTCTGGGCAACCTGTGCCAGGGCCTCATCACACTCATAGTAAAGAACTTCTTCCTAATATCTAATCTAAACCTGCCCTCCTTGAGCTTAAGACCATTTCCCCTTCTGCTATCACTGCATACCCTTGTGAAAAGTCCCTCTCCATGTTTTTTGGCGGCTCCTTCAGGTACTGGAATGAGGAGGTGCCCCTCCTGCTTCCCCTGGGGGGAGGGAGCCCTGGGGGGACGCATGGCAGGACATGGGGTTTCTTGGACCCCTGCTCTCTGGTCACATGTTCTCAGGTTCTGTATCCCATTGGTCATTTCATGTTCCCCGGCCTGGAAAATTGTGGGGTTTTTCCCAGGGGAGTCAGTCTGGTCCTGGCTCCTGGCCATGCCGGCTGGAAGAGAAATAAAGATCAATGAACACCCATAAAATATCATCTTATGATTCTTCCTACGGGCCGAAACTGTCTTCAGAAAGTTGCACCTGACTTCAACACTGGAAGGCTGTAATTGGGTCACCCTGAAGCCTTCTCTTTTCCAGGCTGAACAGCCCTAAGTCTCTCAGCCTGTCTTCATAGGGAGGTGTTCCAGCCCTCTGATCCTCTTTGTGGCCTCCTCTGGACTTGTTCTAAAAGGTCTTTCTTGTGTTGGGTGCCCCAGAGCTGGATGCAGGACTCCGGGTGGGATCTCACAAGAAGAGAGTAGAGGGGCAGAATCACCTCCCTTGACTAGCTGGTCATCCTCCTTTTGATGTAGCCCAGGACATGGTTGGTTTTCTGGGCTGTGAGCACACATTGATGGGTCATATTGGGTCGGTATTGGGACCCGTGTTATTTAATATCTTCATTAATGACACAGACAAAGGGATTGAGTGCAGCCTCAACAAGTTTGCAGATGACACCAAGCTGAGTGGAGCAGAANTTCAGCCTGGAAAAGAGAGCGCTTTGGGGTGACTGAATTGCAGCCTTCCAGTACCTGAAGAAGCCATCAAAAAACATGGAGAGGGACTTTTCACAAGGGTATGCAGTGATAGGAGAAGGGGGAATGGCCTTAAGCTGAAGAAGAGCAGGTTTAGATTAGATATTAGGAAGAAGTTCTTTACTATAAGGGTGGTGAGGCACTGGAACAGGTTGCCCACAGAAGCTGTGGATTCCCCATCCCTGGAAGTGTTCAAGGCCAAGTTGGATGGAGCTTGGAGCAACCTGGTCTACTGGAAGATGTCCCTGCCCATGGCAGGGGGGTTGGAAGTAGATGATATTTAAGGTCCCTTCTGACCCCAGCCATTCTGTGTTTCTATACTGAGCTTCTTGTCCACAACCATCCCCAGTCCTCCCAGAGCTAATTCTTGATCCATTCCATGTCCAGCCTTTACTTGTGCTTGGGATTAAAAAAATTTTTAACAGTAGATTTCTGTTACCAATGTCATAAATCCTACCACAGTTATGGTTTTTGCAGTGTTTTCAGAACAAAATTGAACCTTAAATCTTAGCTAATACTTGCACAAAAACATTTAATCTCATGTAAACTGGGTGTAGTTTTCCACAGTTCTATTTTCATCTAGCACAAATAGATGTAAACATTGCACAATAAACTATGTCATAAAACATTTGCATTCAACAATGACCACTCTCTTCAAAGTCAACTTCATTACCTACTTTCTTTCGAAGATTGTTTTCCTGGTTAGAGACTGGAAATAAGGCATTACTATGAACAGTAAAGTCTTGACCCTGAAAATGAATGTGAGTTATTGTCAATGTCTAGCTGAAAAATGCTAGCTACACCTATAAGAATAGTCTAATCCAGGCCAACTGGTTCCAGTTATGAATATGCACAGCACAGAGTTTGAACAAATGTAAAGCTGCTTAAGCCCTGGAGCTGCTGTAACTGTGGTCTGAACTGGGAAATGATGTCATCTGCCTAATACATAGGTACATGTTACATCTCTAGTTCTTTATCCTCAAGTGTCACACACTGTGCCTATAATGCAAGGTTGTATTATTATATCTCAAAGTGGAAGATTTCTCTTAAATAATGGTTTGGGTTTAAACTCCTGAGATTGAGACGTCACCATGAGACCAGCTGCCAATCCTACTTAAGTGGGGGTTTGTGTTATGTGGGGGTCTTTTTAAGCCTTGTAAGAAATTATTCTGATGTACTAAATAAATCAGTGTGCTCATTTTTGTTGCCCTTTTATTTTGAAGTTGGTAAATATTGAACAATATAACAAATGCAGAGGGGTTTTTTTTTTAATTGCAGTAATTTCTCATCTGGAATTGGTTTGGAATCACTGAAAGGGTCTCTTGTGTATGTTAAACTAAATATTTGTAAATGGTATCTGGTCCTGGTTTGCAAATTTGTAATGTTGACCACGAGTGCAAGGTGTCAAGGTGCAAATATCTTTTTATTTTTATAGACTTCTTGGCACTCATGCATTAAGGCAACCTTGGTTATTTTGTCTCAGTATCTGAAAGTTGAAGAGAGTTTTTGGCAGAAGTGTACAGTATGTATAGCTTTATTTAAAGTAAATTGTATTGGTATGATAAATCAGTTTTGATGGACAAAAGTTTCCTGATGGAACAGAGTTGGGGTGGGGTTTGGTTTTTTTGGTTTTGTTTGTTTGTTGTGGGGGTTAGCTTATACAGTGGTGGATGGGGGGGGAGGGAGAAAGGGAGACTGACAAGTTCTTTGAATCCAGAACAGTTGTCTGTTGTGTAACTTTCCTATGCTTTGTAGATATTGCTTGTTGAAACTGCTTTCTTCAGATGTTCCAACTGATCTTGCAGATCATGTTTTAGCATTACACCAGTATCTGCCAATAGGTTGTGAAACAAAACTTCACTGAGAAATCTGCCAGGATTGCAAGGAGGCAACTTATACAAATGTACCAATTGGTCTATATTCCCACTGGAGTATGTTGAATTATCTTGTTTTTGTATTGTAAATTTTTAAAAAATGTGGATAAACATGATTGATCACATACATTATAACTCACTAGGAAATGGATAAAAATTTCATCCTGATGGTGCAATAGTTTCTTTTTTAATCATGGTTATTTTGAGATGAGTGTTTAATACAAACTTGGAAATAAACTATATTTTATCAGTTGATTACTATTTTAAGATGTAAAGTCCTGTTTGTTAACAAAGATGTGCCTAGTACCTGTGTTGTGGGTTGGTTTGTTTGGTTTTTTGAGTTTTTTTTTTACAAAGCTGAGTGGTTCAAATGCTTGTTTATAACATAATAAGCCATCAATGCACCTGGCTTCTTGTTTCCTGCCACCTCCCTGTTGGTTGTGCTGGGTCTTGCTCCCAGCTAGGGTGACCTCCCTGCTGGAAGCATCTGTCCTGAGTACACTTTGCTGGCTGTGGAGCGGCTGTGGGGGGAAGCTTCCCCATAGGCGGCCGGTCAGAAGGCATTTAGGACGGTGCAGCAGGAGGTCTGTGTGGCTGTCTTGGTTTTGAGACAATTTTAGGAGGAAAACACTCTGGAATGAACGTTTCCTCTAAAGAAAACAAGTTTCGGCACTCCCCTCCTACCGATAGGAAAGGAATTTCTTGGATGAAAGTGAAAAAAACTGTTTATTTAACAAAGTGCCCGCAGAGCACAGGAAAAAAGGAATAACTGTTAAATACTAAACCTCCTTGCTGCGGAGAAAGCTGGTGGATTTAGAGGTCTTTCTTTAGCTGGCTCGGCTTCTTCTGAGGTCCGGAGCTGGGATGCGGTGTCCCGTGGCCTCCCTGCCGGTCTGCAGCGTCCGGCACCCACCGATGGTCTGGTTCTCTGCCCAAAGCTAAGACAAACAGTTANGCAGCGTCCGGCTCCCACCGATGGTCTGGTTCTCTGACCAAAGCTAAGCCAAACAGTTCCAGAAGAAGCCACAGAAGTCACCGGAGGATTGCTGTATGCAGTCCCGGGAAAACTTCTTGCCTCAGCTAACAAAACCAAGCTAGCTAAAAGCAAAAATGTAACTAACTTCCTGCTGCAAAGCCAAGCACCCTGGGGGAGTAAACACAAACCACGCTGAAGAATTCCCCCGGCTTCTCCTCTCCCCTCGGACCCAGTTACAGCTACGGGACCCATTTCTGGGCATAAAGTAGGCGATAGAGGAATACAGTATTATCATAAAATCACCCCAAGACAGTGGCCATTGCAGCTCATAGTGGTTTTGTTGTCCTAAAAGTAGGGTTCATTCACCCGGTGTGCAAGAAGCCAATCTAGACACAGAGTTGAGTTTTTTGTTTATTACATGTCAGTGCAGAGATGGGTGGGGAATCCAAAAAGTTGGCACACCCTCAGTATGCCAGCTCTCTGTATTTATACACTTTCAGCAGTGAAAAATCAACATTTCCCATATGTAAAACAACCTAAAGCCATTGACTACACCTTTCTTCATCTCTGTTTAAAGATCCAGCACACAAGTATTTTACAGTGCTTGCTCNCACCCGGTGTGCAAGAAGCCAATCTAGACACAGAGTTGAGTTTTTTGTTTATTACATGTCAGTGCAGAGATGGGTGGGGAATCCAAAAAGTTGGCACACCCTCAGTATGCCAGCTCTCTGTATTTATACACTTTCAGCAGTGAAAAATCAACATTTCCCATATGTAAAACAACCTAAAGCCATTGACTACACCTTTCTTCATCTCTGTTTAAAGATCCAGCACACAAGTATTTTACAGTGCTTGCTCTGGGGAAGGGGCTTATGTGAGTAAGGGACAATTAAAGCTGATAAGTGGGTATTTTAATAAGTTAATTTTAATATGTTAATGACTAAAGGTTAACACTGTTATAAATGAAAACCAGATTATATTGCAACAACAATAACAATTTATTAAATTATCAAAACATTTCGGCAGAAAAACAAACGCCACAATCGAAATTCAAAAGTGCCGAGTCCCGGGATGTCGACACGGGTGAACTGCCCTAGGTTCTGGCGTCTGCAGCACCAAAACCATCCCAGTTCACCAAAGCAGCCCTGTTTCAGTCAGTTCTTATACTGTTTATTTGGCCTCTGGCTATGCAACACGGTGCCAAGCCTCTCTCTCCTTTTGGATTCAATGGGGAACAAAGGTTCTCCGGGGAGTATTCCTGGCAGTTCTGGGTGTGACAATAGAAGGCACTGGGTGGGATGTTCTGCTAATGTGTCTTCTCCTCCGGTGATCAGTAGTAGTTAGCACAATCGGGAGATAGGGAGATCCATTCGGTGTCCAGGGTGGAGATTTGATGTTCCAGATACATTTTGCTCCAGCCTTTGTATATGTTAATTCTTGGTCTGAAAGGAGTCCCTTCCTTTGTCCCTTCTTGCGAAACTGGTTCTTCTCTGCTTGCAGTAAAAAAACTTTCCAAAGGCTGCCTTCTTTTTACTTTTTAAATTTTGCTTATTTTTAGTGTTTGAATCAGGATTGAGGTTTAACATTCATAACATTTATATTTTAACATATTACGATAACCAGAACAACGGTAACAACAGCGATTGAAACAAGACAAACAATTCACTACTCCTGTTTAGCTTATTTTGGTATAAAACTAGGATATCTCTAGGTTTTTAACATGGAACTATAACTGGGACCATGGTAACAACAATAAATGGAACAAGGCAAAACACTCACAAGCCTTGGTTATAACCAGGAATTGGTACATGTACTTATTTTCCCTGAGTGTTAGTTTGTAAAGTTTTTCAACATATTTACATGCACGAATTTTACATAATGTATATTTATAACAACACAAAGTTCAAACAAAATTCTTTGGCTTTATCAGCAGCTTATTACTGTGTTATTTCCTTGTTGATTGCATTTATGGTGTAATCCTGCTCTTGTTTCTCAGGTTCTAGTTTCAGGTAGCTATCTACAGAGATAAAAGTATATTATGTATACAGCACATCCCCCCTTTGAGACTTGTTTAAAAATACTTCTTTTTCTTCAAGTCTCACTTTCATGCCATTTCTTTAGCATAGTTCATTTTGTTGCTTCCCTTTCTTGCCATTCAACATCTGCTAAAAAGTTTTGCTTAGTTCTTAGGAGATGTTTGGCTAATTGTCATTCTCAAAAATCCTGTATAGCTTTTATATATTTTACTTCCCATTCTTTGTCTTTTAAATCTGGGGTCATCATCATTATTTTTTGTTCTTTGTTTCACATGGTCATTTCAGTAAAACAAAAAGAGCAACAATGGATTATAACAGACAAATGTTAGTACCACTATAACAATTAGTCCTATTATTCTCCTAAACCAAGTCTGGTAACCAAGATGTAAGTCACTTCCATACTTCAGCAAGACCTAAGGATGTATCGTCACTTTTTACTTCATGTAATAGTTTTACTTTCCTTATAAGATTAATCATTAACATTTCTAGGCTTAAGCAAACTAATATTTTTATAGATTACCACTATAGCTATAGGTAGCAATATCACTAATACATAAAACAATAACAATAGTCCTTGAGGACAGTCTAATTCAAGGTTTCTAATTCAAGGGGATTCAGATTCCCAGGTGCAATTCATTAGATAAGGTTCTTGTGTAGTTTCATTTTTTAATGGCCCCAGTGCTGTCAATATCCACTGGTGATACAGAGGAGCTATCTTCAGTCTCGAATAGTGAATCCAGGAGTTAATTCCTTCTACCGTTACTGCTGCATAGGTTGTTAAAAGTACCAAATAGGGTCCTTTCCACTTTTCCATTAATGGCTCAACCTTCCAAGTTTGAATGTAGAACAAGTCTCCAAGTTTGAAATAATGCACTGGAGAGTCCAGAAGAAGTGGAGCCCACTGGTTGAGATACCTGTGCAGGGAGGGTAATGCCTGAGAAAGAGACAGCAAATAATTTCTCATAATTCCCTCCCCTTCTAAGTGCATTTGATCGGTTCGATTTCCTGACAGGGTATGGTTTTCCATATAATACTTTGAAGGGACTTCCTCCCTCTCTAACCCATAGAGTTATCTTGATTCTCATCAATAAAATAGGTAAAACCTCCACCCATTTAAGCTGTGTTTCCTGACATAATTTTGTGATTTGCCTCTTGAGAGTCTGTAGGAATAAAGCCTACAGCCATGAGATATGCCATGAGATATGCCATAAAATACCTGTTGAAGGGATTAATGTGAGTGTGATAGCCTACTGATGGGGCTGATAGGTTGTCAGGCAGATACTGGATGACCCTTATCCCTGCNATGAGAGGCATCCATCGGGTGAACCAATGGTCTTCTACTACTTGTACGGACTAGCCTTTATAAGGGCTGGTCTTTTCTTAATAAAAAATTTTTTCCCTGGTCTAAAGTATGCCGCTTTTTCGTCGTCCCCGAACTCAACAGCGACAATGAATATTCATCACATTCCTTGGGACAGGCGTGGTTATACAAATTTTTTCTCGGAACTCATTAATATCATTCGCATACGTGCCGCACATGCGCTGTGTGTCCTGGTGGTCACACTGAGGAAGGCTTCTCCTCTTCCTCGGGGGTCTTTCTGATGAAGATAAGTAGTCTTCCTCACAATGCACTTTTCACCTTTCTCCCTGGGGAATACGTAGTCCTTTGAGGAATGATTCAGCGATTTCTGAGATGATCCTTGTCCCCTCTATCTTGACAAGATTAGGGTGAATACAGCTTCTTAGGTTTTGTAATTAACATTTGCTGTCAGAACTAACATTTGCTGTCTTCTAATAGTTAACTGTGCTTACGTGAGTTAGCTATTGACCACCCATCTCACAACTGGCCAGGTGAAAGAGGAAGTGATATTAAGGCATCACAGTTCTGTTCTGCCCTTTTGAAAGATCCACAGCCTTTATAATGTCTCTCTTTGTTACTCTTGATATCCCTAATTTACATATAAAGTGGCTGCCCTCCCCCATTTATGATGGCAGTAACAGGATATTTCACTGCAGTCTCATCTCCACTTCTCACAAGAATGAGAATCTGACCACATTTCAGACAAGTTGATGGGCTTTCTCCTCTCTCCTCCTCAAAGCAGGGGCACCTCTGGTAAGATTTGTGCATCTGACTATGTTGGCGTATACCTGGGAACACTTGAATATAGTGCTATACACTTATATTTTGTAGATCTAGTGAATTTATCACCATCAGTCTAAGAAGAATCTATTATCTGTCTTCAATAAGCCACACTACTTGTGAATCTGTGATCATAGAAGTTCTTATTGAACACAAGCAAATTTGTAGTGTTAAACTGGTATACTGCATTATTGGTGAATCTATTATCGAGAATGAGACCAGACTTACAGTGTAACCTACACTATTTGTACATTTGGGATCTTACTGAATGTGACCAGACTTATAGTACTGAATTGGTTCTAATCAGAAATTAAACCCAGCTGCATCGAGCCCCTCTGACCTATGAGGACCAGCTGGAACACAATGGGGTTTATTTTCTGCAAAATTTCCATCCCCTTAGCTCAAAAGAGTCTGATTAATTCTATTTTTCCACTTGATTGCAGTCTCCAGGGAGTGTGCAAATCCCATTTCATTCAGTGAAAATTTTATACATGCTGAACTACCTCTGAAATAAAATGGGGTCCATTATCTGAGGATAGACCTTCAGAATTATTTCCTTTAGCAGAATTTTAGCAACCTCTCTAGTTTGATTGTTATGACATGGAGAAGCCTCTGGACATCCTGAGAAAGTACCCCACTAAAATGAGCACATATTTGTTGCAGTCAGGATTTCCCTGCAACCTTCCCAAAGACAGTGGTGCCCGTGGAAAGAATTAGGGAAAGGTCTTTTGCATAGTTGTTTCAGAGATGTTTTTTAGCCTAAGTGAAGCTAAAATTCACATATTGCTGTTCAAGGATTTTTTCAGGTTTAAGATAAATTTCCCTTTGTGGCTCAGATAGCCGTGATCCTTCCCACAGTTCCTCCATAGTCTGAGAGGGAACAGCAGAACAAAGGCAAGGAGAAAGACCCAGGGAATTCTACTCACTGAGTTCCTGTGGATTTTTCAGAATCTTCACTGTTCCTCTATTCACTGTCTCCAGGGATAATCGCTAGCATTCCCCGGCATCTCCACCATTTGTTGCA